>JAEDXX010000064.1:0-595820 GCA_021725515.1 Epicauta chinensis
ATTTTCTAGCGCTCTTTTCTCTCCTTCATCTATCCTGCCCAACCCACGCCTTCGGAGAGTTAAAGTTACACGAAACGATCTCTAAACAGACACAATTTTTCCAGGGGATTTAATGATCGATAAATGAAGAATCTACAGTTAGACCAGCAATTCTGCAACCACTTTAGCGACTCCTGACAAAGAATCCATCAAAATCCGTCTTTAGCAGGTTCTGTGTTTGGTGAGTATAATTGTACAATCGGATTATAGAAAAACTGTGTGTCACTGTTTATCCATAAATCATAAGTTGGATAAAATTTGATGAGTTTGGAGTAAGTACAGTCGGGGGATGAGGGTTGGTTCTGAGCAATCTAGTCTTTTATAATACAATATATAATAAGGTGTACTGCCTATAACGCCTTCTGTGAGTCTTATGGTAGAATGATCTTTAAACATCCCCAAATTCGATATGATAATAGTGAAACTATATCACTCGGAATGTGGATTCGGTATTTTTGTTGTACCAAAAATCCATGTTAGATGATATTTTTTTGGTCGATTTAGGAATGTAGTTTTGATGGTGAATAGTGGTGTGTGTGTTTGTTTAATTTTTATTTCATTGATGTAACTCGGTACTGTTTATTTTTTCATGTTGTATTTTGTTCAGACGGCCATTCGTTTTATCCACACATACATACACACACACATACACGAACACGATTCGTATAAATATACAGAGAGATACCAGAGACATCCATATAAAACAGATTGTTAATTTGAGTTGTATTGTATTCAATAATAAAAACAGGAACAAGAAAAAAAGAACAACAATCACCTACAACAACAAAACAGGGAGCGATAGGAGTGGTAACAGGAATTTAGGAGATTCTCTATCGCCTCCCTTGTGTTTTTATTTTCGATTTAATTATTGGAATTAATTTGTGATGATTGATTTTTTTTTCATATATATGTTGACAATGAAATTACTGTACAAATTGGACACAAATGGGTGATGATTTGTTGAAATTTTTGTTTACAAATCCAATAAAATACCAACGAGTTTCCTTGTAGTTATCGGAATTGCAGATAAAGAGATCAAATTTGATCGGCTTTCTTGTATTAACGATTAGTTACCCAATTTGTAGTTTTATTAGGTTTTTTTTTGGAAATTTAAAATGCAATTTTCGATTTACTGATTGAGACATACAGGGTTGGTGCGATAACTAGGGATTTCTTATCTCTATTTGAGCGATGGTAACTGTAAGAAACCCATTATTATTCCATTAATTTTTTTTCTCAGACTCAAAGATTGGCACGCTGCTAGTTTTGTTTGACTCTCATTATTTGAACTATTTCTAAATTATCAACATTTTGTTCGCTTTTTAAACGAAAACAATAGAAAACACCGTCATTATTGTATCGTAAAATATCGATTTTATTCGATAATTTGTCTTGTCCTTCATAGATTGTGTCACTACTGCAATATTGTTGCATTTATCTATCCGATCTACCTTTTATTAATTATGAATATTGTCGACAATAAAATAATGGACTTGAAACACACAATTTCTAAATAAATAAATTATGGTAATAACAATATAAAAATCGATCATTAATTTAACTAATGGAAATATTCCATTATTTATCCAATCGAATTTTATTAATCATTTAATAACAGTGACACTCACATTGGATAGAATTGTCGATTTGATATGTAAATATTTTAATGTTGCTTTTTTTGCAGGAGAGCGACGGCGAAAAGAGCGATCAAGATCTGGTTGTAGATGTAGCAAATGAGGTAATCGCCCCAATTCCAATAATTATTAATTTTTAACTAATTTGATAATGTAGGAGGCGACATCACCGCATCATACGAACGGTGATCATGCTGGATTAAGTAATTCAAGTGAAATTAGAGAGAATGGTAGTACGAACGGTGATAAAATCAAAGTCGAACGGCCGCCTAGTCGTAGTGGCTCTTCATCGTCACGCAGTACACCTTCATTGAAAAGTAAAGATGTAAGCAATTCACAAAATCGTTAATTAGTGATTGAATTCATCTGTCGGATTGTTATAGGAGAAACCATTAACGCCTGGATCAAAACAGCGATCGACAACACCGAATTTAGGTGGTGCACCGGGTGTTAGTCCGAAAGTAGCATTAGGCCAATATCCACCGTACAGTTTGGGTGGTGGTGGTGGTGGTGCACGTGTTGCTGAACATTTAGGACCTTACAATAATGCCGTATCATCACCATATGGACGGCCACCATTGATGCCCGGCTATGATGGACATCCACATACCCGGACACCTGGTGGTATTGCAACGAATGGTTTAAGTTCAATACCGGGCGGCAAACCGTAACAATTGTTAAAATTCTTATTAAAAAATTAATTTAATTGATGAATTAATATCGATTTTTAGGGCTTACTCGTTTCATATGAATGGTGAAGGCCAATTACAGCCGGTGCCATTTCCAACAGATGCCTTGATAGGGCCGGGAATACCGCGACATGCTCGGCAAATTAACACATTGAGTCATGGGGAGGTGGTGTGTGCGGTCACCATATCGAATCCAACAAAATACGTGTATACTGGCGGTAAAGGCTGTGTAAAAGTCTGGGATATTAGCCAGCCCGGTTCTAAGAGTCCCGTATCACAATTGGACTGTTTGGTAGATTTTTTTTTAATAATAATTTTCTTAAATTATTGAATTTTATTATAATTTTAGCAAAGAGACAATTATATCCGTTCAGTAAAACTCTTACCCGACGGACGTACGTTAATAGTGGGCGGTGAAGCTAGTAATCTATCGATATGGGATCTAGCAAGTCCAACGCCACGTATCAAAGCCGAATTAACATCGAGTGCTCCAGCTTGTTATGCTTTAGCAATTAGTCCTGATTCGAAAGTGTGCTTTAGTTGTTGTTCAGATGGCAATATTGCCGTATGGGATCTACACAATCAAACGTTAGTGCGACAATTCCAAGGGCACACCGATGGAGCCTCCTGTATTGATATCTCATCGGATGGTACAAAATTATGGACAGGTGGTTTAGATAATACAGTGCGTAGTTGGGATTTACGTGAAGGGAAACAATTGCAACAGCACGATTTCAGTTCACAAATCTTCTCATTAGGTTATTGTCCAACTGGTGAATGGTTGGCTGTTGGTATGGAGAATTCACATGTGGAAGTTTTGCATGCATTAAAACCGGACAAATATCAATTGCATTTACATGAGAGTTGTGTATTAAGTTTACGTTTTGCCACATGCGGTAAATGGTTCGTATCGACTGGTAAAGATAATTTATTGAATGCATGGCGTACACCTTATGGCGCCAGTATATTCCAGGTAATTATTCTATCTATCAAAACAATACAAAAATAATTATGAAATATTATTTTTACAGTCCAAAGAATCGTCGAGTGTTTTAAGTTGTGACATTTCAACAGACGATAAATACATAGTAACAGGTTCTGGGGACAAGAAAGCTACTGTATATGAAGTTATTTATTAAAGACAGAAATCGAATTTAGTTGAAATACACACACACTAATACTACTTATGTAATAACACATGACAATTCTTGTTGAAATTAATAAGTTTTTACCAACAATTGTTTAATTTCCTTTTTTATTTTTTGATTTCGTCTAAATCAAGACAAATTACAATTCTAATGATTTATAATTAAAAAAGTGATATTGAGTCAACAGGAAACAAGTGATAAACAAATAAATAATTATTGACAAAACAACAAAAGCGACGAGAGAGACAGAAAGAATAGGACATTTTGTTATTTGTTTACACAAAACAATTGTTATAAATAAATATACAAGTGTGTTGTGTGTGAACTGTATAAAATAGATGTGTATGGAAACAACAACGCAACAACAAGAACAAATAGCAGCACAAATGATTCGATGACGACAAAAACCATTAATTTTTTCATTATGATTTTTTTTTTCTTGATGTTATTATTACGAGACAACAGATTGCGACGTAGCATATTTTTCGTAATTAAATAAAATTATATTACAAAAAAAAACGATTAATTTACTTGTGTTAGAACTACCTCTAAACCCAAAAAATCGTTCAGATTTGGCCCCAAATGGAATTTTTATCGGACGCATCCACCAAATTTAGCCTTTTTGTTACAGGGACATGAATGAATTGCTAAGAAATTGTAACAAAATCTATGAAAATTGCAATTGTGAACAAAAATACTGGTTTTCCGGCACTTGTAATTATTTTCAAATCTTATTAAACACGGCCCTCAGAAGCGTAAAGATATTTTAATGTGCTAATTATTACGTTACTCCTATCATATGGGTGTTTTTTCTAAGTATGGACGGCTGCGAAATGTCCCATTAGCCGTTAAACAAGAGGAATAAAAGTTCCAAGAGCATGTACAGCTGCGGATATAAGGAGGATCCAGGATTCCAAAAAGTTTCTTGCTTAACGCTAATCGGAGATCTGGCAGCCCTCAACAGATAGAAAAAACACCCGGTATTATATAGATTCCGGCCCGCGATATGGTGTGATATTTGCTTCCCGGCCCGAGGTCTTGTCCAAGTTGCACATGCCTGGTGTATACAGTGGTGGCATAGAACAGGCGCGTTTGATGAAAAACGTAGATACAATACGATGAGATAAGATAAGATTAACAGAACAAAGTCTTCTACTGCGCAGAGCCTAAAATATCCGCTGATCTCTCTGAATTCTGATAAGACTGTAAAATTTACTCTGGTGGATCGTTGTAGGTTTGGCCCAACGACCTATTGCTCTAGGTAAACTCAATTTTGGCGCCTATCGCCGAAAGAATAATAAAAAGCCAATAATTATCCATCGAAGAATTCTCCTAAAAAGTGCTGTTGATGGCTTTGCGCGACCGAGCGCTTTTAATAATGGATCTTTAGTAATTACAAAAATAAGGCTACTTATGCAATTTCCAGTTTTTTTTTTGGCAATATACAGAACTTCTGCGTTGCTACAATTTATTGCACAATAACTTAAATGAGTTAGTTTTTCATTTCAATTGAATGTTACACAATTAAAGAATGTAATAAACCCTTCCATTAAAGCAAATAAGCAGTACGGGAATTAGGCCTCAGCTATGTCGACTGTCGTTCCAAAGGGACTCCCGATGAGAGCAATCTTTTAATGAGCAGCTTCGGACCTCTGCAACTGTCTTAGAATGAATGTTGCAACCATGAGGTATATGGAGGTAGCCAGGGTGGGCAAAATGGGGCACTCGCCTAGGACATGGCAAGAAATTCTTCCTCTATAATATATTTAACTAAATCGAAAAAATAACTATTGCCTAATCTTTTTTGTTATAATTTGTAACATGTGCGGTCGACGTTTCGCCTCTCCCAGGCGTAAATTAGGCATGAGGCTAATAAGTGTTAAGCTTCAGATCCCGTTTCAAAGGGGGCTCCAACTACGCTTCAATTATACCAATAAGGTTTGTAGCGTTGTAGTCTTAGCCATGATAAAGAAGACAACCGGGCTGCGGTCACGCTTATTAATAACTAGCTGTATCCGCGACTTTGTTCGCGTAGATTAAAACTACGTCACATAATGTGTTTGTTATCTGTTAATATTTCATTTCCATATACAGTTGCGATCAAAAAATGTCGGATGGCGTTTTTTTTGACGTTTAAAAATGTTTAATCTGGGCCAAGCATTACTGTAATTATTAACATTTTAAACATCAAAATTAATGATTTTTTGAATATAAAACATTAAAGGCTGTCCTACACCAACTGACAATTAGATATCCTTGATGTCAATACATGACAACGTCGCAATTAACTGACAAGTGGATGTCAGGTGTATTCCAGGTGTTGAAAATGTAATGCCCCTTTTAACCCGGTTAGAGGACGAATTTTCAAAAATCCTTTCTTAGTTAACGTCCACATCACGAAAGGAATATATGTGCCAAATTTAAACTGTATCGGACCGATAGTTTCGGAGATATTGTGATGAATGAGTGAGTGAGTCAGTCAGTTGTAAATTGCTTTTATAGATACTATATAGATTTAATGTTTTGATCAAAAACCAGCTTTAAATTTGAGGTTCAGTACAAACTTCTAGACAAACTGGTTGGTAATGGCAAAAACATAATGAATCCGGCAGAAAAGCAGCGATTCAACTTCCGTTTGTCGACTTAAAGTTTATCGGACGGATAGTTTCGGTGATATCATGAAGAGTCAGTCAGTGAGTGGGAAATCGCTATATATATATATATATATATATATTTGGAGGTTGTAATGTCATAGAAGCTTAAGGAAGTTATCATGTGAAGCCAGCCTAAGGAAAATTTCAGCCGTTAATCGCTCTATTAGGTGTATTACAAATACGCGATTTTATATTTGTGATTGGTAAAACATTGGTTAAAAGCATTCAAAAATTAGAAATAATTATATTTCCTTGTTTCTAATTAATTAACTAATTAATTAATTAATGGAAGATAATTAGACACTACACTATTTTAAATTTTTTACAAAGATGGCGACCATTTCTTTTGCCGTGTCGGTACTAACAGTCACCTGTAAACGATTCCGCTATTCACCCACAGATGTCACTACGTTAAACTACTCAATTATTCAATGATAACAACAATCTCAAGTATTAACAACAAATTAATAACAAATAATTTATTATCAATAGAACAAATATAGATAAAGTAGTAATTTAGAATACTTGTAGATAAGGTACTGTCTCTTGTGATCTATATTGAGATTTGAAATTGCCGCCATAGGTCACGTGATTTTTGAGAATTGACAGCCAGAGCCGCCTATGTGTCGTGTATGTGTGCATGTGTGTGTGTCTTCTGTCTTATAAATCTGTTATTTTAGTAGAGCAAAAATACGAAGTTGAAAGATAGAAATTAAATAATTAATAAAATAAAGAAGAAAACAGTAAATAATACACAACAAACGTATCAAGCAACAGTTAATAAATGGTGGCCAATTTCTTATAATAATCACTTGAAATAAATAGTAAATAATAATAGTAATAATTTGTTAATAATAATTGAAATGACAACAAAACTAATAGGGAACATGTAGAAAATAAAATGACACCATATCGGTTGGAGAAGTGTAGAATTGTGTGTTTGTTTGAAATTAAGAAGAATTCGTATTATTATTAAATATATATTTTTTTAACAATTGAATATGCGACACAAGGTATGTTTTATACTGTGTATATGTGTGTGTATATAGATAGTGTCTGTGTGGTGGTGTTGTTGGGTTCGTATGGGCGGATACATTATTATCTACAAAACAAAATAACCAGTTGTTTTAAGATTTTTCCTCTAAAAATGTCAATTCAAGTGAATTCGAATCGGTCCAATTCGGCCTCTTTTCTAATCCACAACATTACGAGTTCAATTAATTCATTAATCCCAATTAATTACTGTTTCTTTTTTTTTTGTTTTTTGGAATGATTGCATTATTATGTGTCACACAGTATAACAAAACAATTCCATCTAGTTAGCTATGTACACAAAATGGTTATCTTGATGTTGTTTGTGATAAAACAAGTGAAGCAACATGTGACCCCGATCTTGATTTTTTTATTGACAGATCTACAGTGTTGGCACCACATCTAGACGTTTGATCGTATTAATTTTTGGTGTAGGGTGGAGCTTGGATTGATGAACCGACATTATTTTTGTATGAATTTTGGATGTTTTTCTGGCAAAAATAGAATTTGAATTTGTGTATGTGTGTGATTCATGAATAATCCAGAACGGTTGTCATTGTAGTAATTATAATTATTCCAGTTCTATCTTAATTCTTGGATTTCAAGATTAGTCATTATTTATATGGTTTTCCTTTTTTGTTGTTGTTGTTTGCAATTGTTCTGTTTCTTTCTTCAACCATGTGTTCAAAATTAGCAAAGAGAAAGAGATGATTAATAATTGATTGGATTTAATAAACGTTAAATTATAACGTTGTTGTGTGGTATAGTTTAATTGTCTTTGTTGTTGTTGTGTTTTCTTTTCTATCCTCCTTCATTCTTCGTATTTTAATTCAGTAATTAGAAAAACCGTTAGATTGTTAATCGAATTGTTTACTGCATTTTTTTTCAATTTAATTTAATTTCCATCTTTTTTTGTAGGTTATTAGAAATTCTGCAATTTTATAAAGGGAATTACGATTTAAATGGGAGCTCAAATTATTAACAAATTCATGATTTCTTTTTGGTACAATTTCATCCAAACGTATACAGAGGCGACAAGCCAAACACGCACAAACTTACAAAAAAATGGATGACCATTATAGACCTATAGGAGAATACGTGTGTCAGATAAAATGAGAAAATTCGCTACTACTACCATCTTCTTTTAGACTATCGAACAGACTTTTGCCCATAAGGATGTGGAAGAATCACATAAAATCAAACAAATGTGTGAGAGAAAAACAGACATTTTTTACACAAAGACAATCATTAATTAGAAAGTGTGATTTTATTGATTGAAAAGAGTCTCTGTACTTCTATTTTGATGAGCCTACTCCTTTTGCCCCCATTGTAGTTATTCTCTGTGAGTTGTGAGCTCACTAGCGTTAAAATTATAAGAATTGCAAGGGATATTTTATAGAGACGGTCCACGAAACAGTTAAAAACTGGCTTTAGAAAAGGATAAAATTGCAGACGTTTCCTATTACGTTTTTCTTTTGTTTGTGAGCTGTTGAACGAATCTTTTTTGCCCAAAAGTTGACTAGTAACATTCTATACTCAATCGGAAGATGCTTATTTACGTTTGGCCACGAAGGCAATTAAAAGCTGATTGACACATTGGAAGAGTATCTATTTCCGTATCAATGTGTCTAATCTATTGGCCACCACTGTAGTTATAGTAGGACCACGAGAAAGTGGCCCACCATAAAATAACAAAATTTAATGCCAAATTATGAAAATAGGGCTTGTGGGTCACGGTGTTGATAGAGAAATTTACAACTTCTCTAGCCAGAAGTTTTATAATAGCAAAGAGTGACCGTTGAACAAGGGGCAAACTTATTTAAATTACTTTAAGAGGGTTGTACATAAGTCTCAATTTTCTATAATAAATATTGGGTATTTTCATTTATTTTCTTGTAACAATTTTAAGCAAAAAAAACCCTTGTCGACATATTTTGAAAATCTCTTTATCTGCTATTATAAATCTTCTGGCTAGAGAAGTTGTAAATCTTTATATTAACACTGTGACCCACAAGCCCTATTGTCATAATTTGGCGTTAAATTTTATTATTTTATGGTGGGCCACTTTATCGTGCTCCTACTATGATGTTTCTGAACTCGCATGATTTTAATAACATTTCGTAGCCCCTTTAATATTATTTCAGTGCGTTTTGTTATTCTTTTTATCTGGGCAAAATATTCAACTCACCGGTAGCAAACCTTTTTATAGCAGTTCTTAGAAGGTCTGACTTTTGAAGGTTTGTGTTGCAGATGAGGGAGAAATTGAAAAATGTTCATAAACTGTCAGGGTGGTTTCTTCTCCCACGATTTCCGGAGATTAATTATTAAACTGCTTATAACGGAAAACTTGAAGCATCGAATATTGTCACTGTTTCTTATACATTTTGTCTAGTTTACACGCCACCACTGTATATCGATACCTTCAGTTGTCTGATACGAAATTCGATTTCTATAAGTTCCCTTCACACCAAGAAGACAAAACCGTGGTGTGTCTAATCAATTTGCCAACACTGTAGTTACTCTGTACACGATATTTTTGTAGGCCAAGCTGGTAATTTAAAATTATTTCACTGCGTTTGGATACTTGTTAATCACTGTTGAAATGTTAACTGTAAGTGTACATGACTTTTGGGTAAGGTTGTTTTGGCCAAAGTGCCTTCGCTTTTTGTTTAGCATCTTGATTAGAGAAAATTCAACAGAAATATTGTGTCTATTTCTTACCCAACACGTCTAGTTTGTATGCCGCTACGGTATATCGATATCTTGAGTTATTTGGTATGAAATTTTATAGAAAAAACACAAAATTTGATATGTTTAGATTTTTGTTTGTTTTAATTACGCAATTCCAAGGTCGATTCCATTTATAACAGAGAATGAATGAATGAATGAATACTTCTACCTGTGTGTGTTGAATTCAACAAGTTATCGATTCTTCTTGACGAGAAATTCACTATGAAAATCCATCTTTTCTAATCTTCTAATCTATAAATCTAGCTAGCATGAAGGCTATGTTAAAATGGAAAAATCTTAAGAATTATTTATAATTTTGTAATTACACAACCTTGTAGAGGAAAAATAGGGGCATAATAACATATTTGTCATAGTTTTAATTGTACAAATTATTGAAATTATTTTGCATTAAAAAATCTATGATGTCATTTACAATCAATCCCGTTATAAATATATAAATTTAACAAACTGTAGGTGGTCTATTTTTAATGAAATTTTTTATATTTTTCAGTTTTAGAAAACGATTTGGATTGGTTTTTGGATTTGGGGGTGTTTGTGGAAGACGGAAGCATGTTGATAAACAACAATCGACAAGTGACTTTGTTCTTATTTGATGTGAATGAACGATTTATAAGTGTAAAATAGAAGGCATAAAGGAAATAACAAACAAAATGTTGGAGTATAAGAGATATAATTCTCAGATTATACTCCAACAATATCAGAGTGTTAGAACTTTAAAGAAATTCGTTAAAAATTGTTGTATAATGTGATTTTAGTATAAGGAATTTTTTTGGTTTTTTGATAATTTAAGTTGAAATTGAAAATGATGCCAACAACTGAAAATAATCGTTATATTGTACAAGTTTATGTAGGTGCATTATCGGCACTCTATGAAGCATTATCAGTTGAAGCTAGTAAACAGACAACATCTGAGGAGATTGTGTCGTGTATTGTTGAACGTTTATTATTAAATGAGAATGCCACATATGAATTAGCTGAAGTGATTGGTGATGATTTCGGACAAGAATGTAAAGAACGTCGTTTATCACCGCATGAGAATCCTGTACAAGTGATGATGTTATGGCCGAAAAATCGTACCGATCAATCATCGTATCGTTTCTATTTAAGGGAACGTATCAATGATTATGTGTGGCGTGAACAATTCGTTATGGATCCACAATTAATTAAAGATTATTTCCATCGATTCTTATATCAACCGAAAGATCGTGAATATCCGGATTTGTGTCAATTGCCCGATTTAAATGAACAAACATTATTAGATAATTTACGTGCACGTTTCGTTGCTGGCCATATTTATACATATGTTGGTTCAATATTGATTGCATTAAATCCATTCAAATTCTATCCAATTTATAATCCGAAATATGTGAAATTGTATCAAAATCGTCGTTTAGGTCCGAATCTACCGCCGCATATATTTGCCGTTGCTGATACGGCTTATTATTGTATGTTGAAAGATCGTAAGAATCAATGTATTGTGATCAGTGGTGAGAGTGGTTCGGGTAAAACGGAAAGTACCAATTTCTTGTTACATCATTTGACAGCTTTAAGTCAAAAAGGTTCACATGGTAGTGGTGTTGAACAGACTATTTTAAGTGCTGGTCCAGTATTGGAGGCATTTGGTAATGCCAAAACGGCTCATAATAATAATTCAAGTCGTTTCGGTAAATTTATCCAAGTAAATTATAAAGAGAATGGAATGGTGCATGGTGCTGTTGTACAAAAGTATCTCTTAGAAAAATCCCGTATCTGTTGTCAGGGACGCAATGAACGCAACTACCACGTCTTCTATTATCTGTTAGAAGGTGCCACTGAACAGGAGAAACAAATCTTACATTTAAAATCACCAGATCAATATTATTATCTAAATAAATCATGTTTAGCATTGGATAATGTTGATGAGAGTTATGAATTTTCACGTTTAAAACAATCAATGGAAATGGTTGGTTTTACAGCAGAGAAACAACGTCGTTTATTCTCTGTATTATCAGCTGTTTTATTATTAGGAAATGTTGAATTTCAACCGCGCAAATCAGCTTATCATCATGATGAATCGGTTGGTGTTAAAAATCCCGAAGTTGTCTATTTAATATCGGAATTGTTACGTGTTAAACAAGAAACATTATTACAAGCATTAACAGCAAAACGTGCCCGGGCATCTGGTGAAACATTAGTGATTAATTATCGTTTACCAGAAGCGATAGCAAGTCGTGATGCAATGGCGAAATGTTTATATGGTGCATTATTTGATTGGATTGTTCTACAAGTAAATCATGCCCTATTATCGAAAAAGGATACATTAAGGGAACATCAGGGCAATTCAATTGGTGTATTAGATATATTTGGTTTTGAAGATTTCGGTTTAAATAATAGTTTTGAACAATTATGTATTAATTATGCTAATGAACATTTACAATATTATTTCAATCAACATGTTTTTAAATATGAACAAGAAGAATATCGTAAAGAGGGTATACGTTGGAATAATATTGAATTTATGGATAATACTGGTTGTTTACATTTAATTGAAGGCAAACCAAATGGACTTTTATGTTTATTAGATGATCAATGCAAGTACGTAAAATTTTGGTGTAGTGTTGGTTATTTTTAAATAACGACTCATATTGCAGTTTTTAAATCAATTTAAATAACAGTTTTATTACTGATCAAATATAGCAATTGTTTACGCTTACAAAAAATTATAGCTTTACAGACTGTTTCAGCATAGAAGTGTCACTTGTTTTCTCATAAATCCTCTAAATATTATGCGATAAGTTAATAGTTATTTACTGTACACGGCGGTAAAGTCATATAATCCGCGAGTAGGTAAAGGGACTTTACCACCGTGTGCAGTACAAGATTTTCTTCAATACTTGCCCTTAAAACTTTCTAATTTATTATTTATACAGTTGTCAGTGGTTGCTGGTTGCTATTGGATTTCTCTAAACAATAGCAATTGTTTTTGTTTATTTGTTATTGGTTGCTATGGAGTTGTTCGACGGTGAAGTGTTTACTCAACGGTAAAGTAAATACTGTACCATCGAGGTGGGTAAAGTGCTACTTTACCATCTGGTTTTTAGGCGATGAAGTAGGACTTTAACAGCAAGTATTGGAAAATATATATTTAGCAGATATATAACGGGAAAAATGGAATGTTTAAAATGGGAAATGTTTTTTATACAATTACAGAAATTGATCAATTTTCTGGGAAATTTAACTTTTGATCTAATTTGATTTGCTTCTATTACTAATGGGCACAATTGAATGAAACTTATAACTATTGTAAAATATGCTTAATTATTCGATGGATTGAGTTATTTAGGAAAATTCATCAGTTTTTCTCCAAGATCAAGGAAGGTCAACGTTTGGTCGCATTTCGATTAAGTTTTTACTTTCTGATATTCTAATTTACATAATTGGCTGAAGCTTCAATGTTTTGTGCTTATTTTCTTGTAGAAGTTGGATTTTTTGGTACCTCATTGTTACTGTAAACTTCCTACGTACATGGTGAATAGATTCCCTGAAACAAGTTCAAAGGCATTGCACCAAGTCTTAGCAAATTTCCTGAAAAACTCACGATGTTTGATAGTGAAAAGTTTATGAAAAATATTAGTGTCTATAACAGGGGTGTCCAACTTTCTGGGTTTACCGGACTATAGTAGAGGAAGTTTGATGAAGTTTCTGCTGAAGTTGCAGTATCCGGTTTTACGTTTTGTTCCGAATCTGTACGCGAACTAAAATACTAAGACTGCAACCTTTTTTCAATGGTTTCGGGAGCTCTTGTCGTCAAAACCTTTTTCAATAATTAGCTTTTATTTCGCAATCGACTGTTGTAAATTGAAAAAAATACCAATGGGAATGTGTTCAAACCAACAGAGAGTTGTATGTGTTCCTGTAGACTTCAAGTTGGACATCCCTGCTCTGATGAGTTGATCTTTTGACTTTTTCTACTGCTAATGGAAAATCGATGTTTGGTCGTGTTTGTGAAGTCAAAAATTCCCTTAGAAAATAACCCGAAAGACTACTTCCGTTGCGGATAGATTTTCTGATAAGCGAGTAGCGGTATTCAAAAAAAGAAATCACAAAAAGGAATCAATTCTAAACAAATTTTCTGGAAAACTTGCCATTTTCGAAAATGACATAGAAATGAGCATATTGGGCTCTATAATAGAAGTGTCCAACTTTATAAGTTTGCTGGGCTGCAGAAAAATTTGAAGAAATTTCTTTTGAAGCTGTAGTGGCAGATTATAATTTTACGTTTTTTCAAGGGCTCCTAATCTGTACTCGAAACAAAATTTGTGTAAAGCTGCATATCTTTTTCAGTGCTCTCAGAAGTATTTGCAGCGATAAGTTTGTTTTATTTAACCAACTTACATACCTTGGGACGCATTCGAACCAACAGTGTATCATGTGTAATCTATAGACTTCAGGTTGGACGTACCTGCTATGATAAGTTGATCTTTTGACCTTTTTTCTGCTGCTAGTCGAAAATTCCTGAGTTCTTTCGAAGAAAAAGTAAGAAAAGTCGATGTTTGGTCGTGTTTGTGAAGTTTTGAGATTAATTTCTTGTAGAAATTTGATTTTTTCGATACCTAACCGTTACTAGAGAACTCCCTTAAATTACGATTAGATTTTCTGATAAGCGAATAGCAGCATTAAAAAAAAGAGGTTTCATACAATTTGAGTTACAAAAAGAAATCAATTGTAAGCAAATTTTCTGAAAACTTACTATTTTCGGAAATGGAAAAGAATTTGGTATATTGGTTTATAACAAGAGTGTCCAACTTTTTACTGCAGCTGCAGTGGCGGACTATAATTTTACGTTTTTTCAAAGGCTCCGAATTTATACTTGAAACAAAATCTGTATAAGACCCCATATCTTTTTCAGAGCTTTCAGGGGCGTTTGTCGTTACAATTGAGTTTTATTTAGCCACCTTGGGCCGTATTCGAACCAACAGAGAGTATGTACTTTGCAGACTTTAGGCTGGACATCCCTGCTCTATAATTTACATTTGGCTAACGAGATAAATGAAAATTCGATCAAAAATTGTTTATGAAGAATACAAAATAATTTATAATAGCAGAGGACATCTCTTATCGTCTGTTGATTTCGTAAACGTGTTAAAAATCCTGCTGATAGTTTCGAAAACTGAATAAAACCGTTTTTTCTTCCTAGAACAAATCATATTCGTTCCAATCTAAAACTATCAGTTATTTAGCCAGAAAATTAGTTTTTATTATACAATCTCTGTCAGATTGATCAGGATTTCAACAATTTAGGTCTTCGAATCGTATTGTTTTCAATAAGTCGTAGAAAGGATTATCTTTGCAATTGAATTAAGGACATCAAAAATCGATTCCAATTTTTGAAAATTTACACCCTGATACCGTACGTATTAGTCGCACAAGTTGCTTTGCCAAATTTTTGACCTAACGAATAACACAACAATTCTATACTGAAACAGTCTGTATAATAGCTAACTTGCCAAAAATTTCCATAATTTTATTTACATTTTTTTTTTATTGTTTGGTGTATGTTGTAGTTTTCCTGGTGCAACCAATGAGACACTCTTACAAAAATTCAATACAGTCCATAAAGAAAATAAATTCTATCAGAAACCACAAAAGAAAGAGAACGCCTTCATTGTTGTCCATTATGCTGGTAAAGTTAAATATCAAGTGAATGATATGCGTGAAAAGAATTTAGATTTAATGCGACAAGATATTGTTAGTGTATTGAAGAATAGTAGTATGGCATTTGTACGTGAATTAGTTGGTGCTGATCCTGTTGCTGTATTCCGTTGGGCAATTGTACGGGCATTTTTTCGTGCATATTTTGCATTCCATGAAGCCGGTAGAAAACATCGACAGGGACGTGTTGATGGCAATAAAAATAATATACAACAACGTTATCAACGAAACCATATACCTAATGAGAATCTAATTAGGTTTGTATCTATTTTAATTATGATAATTGAAAAATTTATAAAATTGGCACCTGATTTGCTTTGTTTTTGTACAAAAAACAAATTATTTAATTAATAATTGATGGCGAGTAAGGGTTTAAAAATTGATTGATTTTTTTGATTACTAGCCATCTAGTGACAGTTTCGGCTGTGAATCTTACAATAAACAGAATTGCGTAAGTCATATGTAAACGGTTTAATCGTTAGTTTTTCCATGTTTTGTCAAATCATCATAAAATGAGATCATCTCGTCTACAATCGATTTTTTTTTATATATAAAATCACCCACATTATCAATTATAAGCATGGATGAGTTTTGCATGCTTCCTCTATAATAATTGTGTAATATAACAGGGTTTGGGGGAGGATTTAAATTTTATCAATTATTATAAATTAACAGCAAACAACGAATCACCTTAATGGTAAATCGAACTGGACGCAACGATGATTTAGTTCCTAATAATAATAATAATAGATTATCATGGCCACAATTCTATCAACGAAACAAAATGATTGGAATTAATATGAAATCAACAGATGATGATCGGAGACGTAATAAAGAAACAACGACAACTTCTGATAAGACTTTAGAACGTGTTTTATGTCCGGACGAGGCGAGAGCTTTACAAAGAGCCAATCAAATCGTTATGTATGTAATTATAATTAAAGCAAATGGTGGTGGATTCAAATGGGTGTTAAATTTGCCTTATCTATTATTTTTTTTGTCATCATTCTTTTATGCATAAGCATGAATTTTAGTGCATGCCTCTTCTAATTATTTATTAATTATCATTGATTAATCTGATTAATTGTTTTGTTGGATTTAGGAAAAATAAATCGTTTCGTCCCCGGGAACGTGGCAAGAAAGGTTTAAAGAATTTACAATCAGTGAAAACATTAGCTGGCCGTACTGGTTTAACACAAACAACAACAAATCAAGGCCAATTGGGTAAAGCTAGAAAACAACCATTAACTGTAACAGCACAATTCCAACAATCTTTACATTCATTAATGGATACATTAAATCAAGCAAATCCATTCTTTATACGTTGCATCAAATCGAATAGCAATAAAATACCGAATGAATTTGATGATGAAACTGTTCAACGACAATTACGTTATACTGGTATGTTGGAAACTGTACGTATACGACAGGCTGGTTTTAATGTACGTTTAACTTATGATGAATTTATACAATTATATCGGATACTATTACCGAAAGGTTTATTAAGTTCACAAAATGATGTCCGTGATTTCTTAGCAACATTGAATTTAGATCGTGATAATTATCAATTAGGTTGTAGTAAAGTGTTCTTACGTGAATCAGAGAAACATAAATTAGATTGTAAATTACATCAACAAATTATGGCGAGTATTGTAACATTACAACGTTGGTTTCGTGTATGTTTAGAACGACGACGATTTTTACGTATAAAAAGTGCTGTCATCACAATCCAATCGTATTGTCGTATGTATTTAGTACAGAGATTTGTTAAACGTACATTAGCTTGTATTAAAATACAACGTACATGGAGACGGTATAAATGTAAATTATGGTTGCACAAGATCAAATCGAATATTGTACAATTTCAAGCACAATGTCGTGGTTATTTATTAAGAAAACGAATTGAACGTTTCAATACAAACAAGAGACGTTCACAAATTGTACGAGCAATTCCATTACACTACAATCCGAAAGCGATAATTAGTAGTTTAGAAGATGTGATTCATAAAGATCCAGATTCAGATGAGTGAGTTTTTTTTTTCATATATAAGTGGGAGACGACAAAATACAATTTTTTTATTGAAATTGTACATTTTTTAGAAGTAGCGGTTGTCAAGAGGATGTTGAAAACGATACCAGTTTGAATCGGCTCAATTTAAGGTCAACACTATCATTGCCTATCGTTTCAAACAGTTATACGCCACAAACGTTCTACGATTCTCATCATAACAGGTACGGATTATTACTGAAAAAAATGTGAACAACTCATACTTTGGGGAAAGAAATTTTACGTCAAAGGCATGTGAGAGACAAGGACAAAACCAGAGATTAGCGAATTCTTCAGAGGGTTCTTCTTTTGATACGGCTTTTTTTCTGATCTTCTGACTGAACAAATTGTTTTTGTAATAATTGGAGACGCGTTGAAAAGACAAACATTTCTTTATGCTGATATCTCATTTCCACGCTTTCGACTAGCTAATAGAAGCTACATGAGGGTGTATTTTTAGAGTACCCTATAAGCCAAGGGATAAATCTCTGTGTGAGAAAGATAAAATCACATTCTATTTCATTTTCTTAGATCTGTCCATAAAGATAAAGATTTCAAGTAGTAACAGATGTATACTTGTATTCTGTTTTCTAGAACTCTATTTCTACGATTTGTCTACTTTATTTACCTCTGCTGTAGATTTCTGTCAGAGATTACTTTAAATATACATTTTGTTTGGGTGAAATACTTCAGTCACTAATGGATTTTATCCACTAGTGAATAAAAACTTTAATTTATTACTAACGAATTGTGTCTAACTGGTATTTCACATGTTATTAACAAGTTTCTGCTTTATTGATCCATTGGGCTTGTTGTGTCTTTCACAACAGTTTTTATGGATTTTGTGATCCAGTCCAAAAACATTGAGACATTTTTGCATTTTTAACGAGCTCAAACGAGGGAATTTTTCGGTTCTAAATTTGAATATCTGTCTGAAAAAAATTTAACAAAATTTGTGAGAAATCTTCACATGATCTTCTATAAAAATTCCCGGTTTTATTAAAAGTGTCCTAAAATCGAGAATCCAGATCCTTTGGCTTTCCCGAAGCACTTTCCAATAGATGTTGTGTTTGGGAAGTTGGGAAACATCATAGAAAAGTTAAAAATTGAAAAAACATTACTTGATATAACTAATATGACCGTTAGGGTGAGCCAAAATGACTTATCTATCGAATTTATGGTCTCAAAAGGGCCTATACGTTAAAAAAAAATTCCCATTGGGAAAAATGTCGGTGGCCATTTGAAATTTCCCATTCATCAATTTTCATAGCCCGTAAGCATATGAATCTTTGAGTTAAAAAAATCAACTCCAAAACATTTTTTTAGAGAATTTAATGCCCTACAAGAATATGCCTCGATCAAATTTTTCCCTTAAACGGTTCAAAAGTTATAGTATTTTTAATGGACAAAAGTTTTTTTGCGTGTTATTTAAATATGGGAAATTTCAAATTTTTCTATGGGAGAATTTTTTTTTTAACGTATAAACCCTTTTGAGACCATAAATTCGATAGTTTAGTCATATGACCATATATGACTAAAAGAATGTGCAGTACATAAAAGTATGTATACGTCGTTGTCGCCGCTGCCGTCAAATTCCCTTCGCCGCCCCCACTTTTAAACATATTTTGGTCATATTTAGTCGTATCAATTATAATAAGTTAAATTTACGATTTTTTTTTGTTTTTATACGATGTTCCCAAATTCCCAAAAACAACCATCTAATTTGTAAAAAAATTATTTGCAAAAATGCCAAGATGTTTTTCATACTAATCATGTGTGTATGTTTAAAGAAATTCAAATTTCGCGCCCAGAATTCAGTGTTGCCAATCACCGAATTTCTACTTTTTCGCGTTTAATTCTGTTTTTATGTAGAAATCTAGCATTTTTTCTCATCGTAATTGTAAATATTTCAATTTAATTTGATTATTTGCAAAAAAATTCGGCAAAATTTCGATTTTATCCCGGCAAATTGAAAAAATCGTAAAGTTATAGTTCACGTTTACTTGGTTCACATTGATAAGTATATATAGAAAATATAGTGCCATCTACAGTTGGAGGTGTGTGTCAGTGATGGCACAACTGAACATTGATCGCTTTTAGCTACGTAGAAGGCAGATCTGCTCAGTGACGTGCGGTCACGTGGTTGATGATCCAGCAACCAATGGACTCTGACGATGCCTCTCTAGTCGCACGTCAGTCATCCTCTGGTTACTTGAACGTCCGCCATTTCCAAAATTTGGGGGGTTACGGATGGGTTTCATATTTATAGCACCTCCAATTTGTGGCACTGCAGTTTCGGCAGTCTGCCATTTTTTGTTATTAATATTTAATTAAAAAAATTTTTTACAGATTCGATAACACAAAACAAAGAGAAGGCTTAACAAGTAGTAGTGGCGGTGGATTCAATGATTCAACAATTATCAAAAGGAAAATTACAAAATCGCACAAAACAATCGATTATTCCGATTTAGATTTCCTACCACCACAATATCGTAAAGATAGTAATGATTCGTTAGTATCACAACGTAGTTATGATTCACAACAGAGTACCGATTCACATTCAACAACAACAATACGTGAACAACAATCACAGGCGATCAGTAAACATGAACATTGGTCGTCGACAAGTACACGTAGTGAAACTGATTCAGAGAGTGGTGCTACACATTCAGCACCACCAATTATTAATAGTAATAATGACCAATATCCGATCTATAGTAATTTCACAACAGATGAGATATTTAATCGTGATATGGTTGTATCACCGAAAATACAATTGACACGATCACCAGCTATCACAACAACCACAACAACATCATCACCAACAACATGGTCGTGTGGTAATGGTGGTAATTATCGTCGTGAATCGCGTTATAATCAAGAAAATCGTAATTTGGACGGTTTAAAGAGTCTACCACCAGTCCGTCGACCACCGAATCGTGATTATATCAAATTAAGTTTGAATGATGATAAACAAGAAGTGTATTGTGGCGGTGATCATACACCAAATAAATTAGAACAAATCTTAGGTAAACCCGAAGCTCCGGTACGTAATACGAGACGTTCGAAACGTGGACATGTTAAAAGTTTAGGTGAAGAAGTTATTGATGGTGGATCGTTAGATAAAAATCTGATATTGGGTACGATTGAAGAAACGAAGACATTACATAATGAAGCTGTTAATAGTTTATTAATACAAAAGAAGAGTAATAATGAGACAACGGTGACAACAAATTTCTTACAACAACCGGATTTGAATCGTCCATCGTTGACACCGAAACGACAACGGCATATCGGATTAGATTTGAAACGGCGCAATAGTGATCCGGCTACAAAAATCGGTTTAATCAATGAACATCCGAGTGGTGATACAGCTGCTTCATTACTATCAAATCCACAATCACAGGACGATTTCAAATGGAAGAATACGAATAGTTTCTCAATGGCACGACATCTATTCCGTAAAATCCATCGGATCTCGAAAGAGGATCTTTGTGCCTTTTGTAATGGTAAAATGGATCCGTTTATAACACAAGTTTATAAATGTTCATATTGTAAGAAATCATTTCATACGAAATGTATACAAAATAAGAGTGTATTACAAATGCCATGCGATCAAAATACAAATAATCCAGAGAATAATAATAAAAGTGGTGGTCGTCGGAAACATCGTAAACATTCACGTACCCAATACGATTTGAATCGTAAATCAGAAGATGGTGGTAAATTTAGTTTAACTGGTACATCGGAATTTACCGATCGTACCGATCAAATTATATCCGGTGCTGAAGAATTAACATTAATGCAACAATTTATTACCGATAAAATTATGAAGATTGAAAATGAAGTTGGTGAGAAACCAAGTGAAGTTGATCGTTTATTCAAACAGGCATTACGTGAATTTAAAGATAATTTAATACAAATTTATAGTGCAGCTAGTAAACATGGTGGTTTTGAAGCGTGTTGTATACGTTATAAAGATTTAATAACGAATTTTATGCAAGCAATGGAAACGGTATGTCAACGTGAACAAAAAGAGAATGATAAAGATTTCCCTGTAACAATGGGTGTGAATGCATTTCGTGGTTTTATGAATGAATTCATGTCAACTAGAGCTGAAGATAAACCGAATAAAGCGAAACGGAAAAAAGAGAAGAAACGTAAAGTGGAAACAATCAAACATAAGGGTCATACATTCTTATTGACAATCATTAATATACCAACAGCTTGTGAGATATGTAATTCGTTTTTTATGTGGCCAATTGAACGTGGTTTAGTTTGTCAATCGTGCAAATTGACATGTCATAAAAAATGTTATACAAATGCCTCAGGTGTTTGTGTTAAAGAATCCAGTTTAATACAGGGTGAATTGAATCAGATCTTCGGTGTACCTTTAGCGACATTAATCACAGAAGAGAATAAAATACCATTGGTGATTGAACGTTTATTAACAACAATCGAAATGTACGGTTTATATACGGAGGGTATCTATCGTAAATCGGGTGTTAGTTCGAAAATTAAAGAGTTAAAAATGAAAATGGATAAAAATCCGGATGATATCGATTTTGAAAAGTATCAAGTTCACGTATTGGCATCGGTATTAAAGAGTTTCTTACGTGAAATGCCCGAACCTCTATTAACATTTGAATGTTATGAGAATTTTATAACAGCTGCAAATCTAGATGATCCTCAAGATCGTGTCACAACATTATATGATATTTTAAAGAAATTACCACCACCAAATTACGATCTAATGGAACGTTTAATGTTCCATTTAGCACGTGTTGCACTACATGAAGAAGTCAATCGGATGAGTGCCGCTTCATTGGCAATTGTATTTGCACCGTGTGTTCTACGTACAAATAAAGTTGTACCAGCTCAAGATAGTTTACAGGATATTAGTAGTCAAACGCAATGTATTGAAACAATTATCAGTGAACAATTACGTAAAGTACGCAATACTTTAGATGATATTGATACGTTAGATACGGCATGTCAAGCGGCAACGAAACGTCTATCATCGTTACGTAGTTCGAAAGTGTTTACACCGGATGAATTATTGACGACGAATCAAAATCAACAACAATCACCGCAATCACCACAACAGCCATTACCACAACAACAACAACAACAATCATCATCATCATCATCCCAACAACAGCAACAACAACAAAGTGAAGATGAAGAGAATCTTCTAGTAGGCCATATACAAGAGATACAGAAAGAGAAAGAACATCTAACATCAACATTACCAACATTAACGCATACAATGTCGGATGATGATATGCTATCAACAGATGGTGATGGTAGTTTGGATGATATTTCATGTATTGGGGAGCATAAGAAGTCACGGATACCGGTGGTACGTTCGATATCAGGTGGTGATGCGACCACTACAATAATCTTACCAAAACTTAAACGGCAATTATCGTCAGATGTTAGTGTTAATAATAATAAAGTTGTTGAAGATTGTGAGGATCCAATAATGGTGTAAGTTTGTTTTTTTTATTAATTAATTAATAACAATAAACGTTTAATAATTATAATAATAAATATAAATGTGTGATACTTTTTTTTATGGATTGTAATTATTGTTGGTTAGTTTAGTTGTAAAGGAAAATTATGGAAAGTGTTAAATTCATGACAATTATCATATGTGTTGTTTTGTTTTTCTTTTTCGGAAAAATAACGGTTGAAGGGTTGTAAATGTTGTAGTTTTTTTTTTTTAGAAGATTGGAACAAAATGAAAATGTAACACTTGTGTAACTCAAACGCTTATTATTGACTATGTCTAAGTCTATAAAGGTAACAAATTTGATTAAAGTTTAAGGGAATTTGTCGGTTTTTCTGTTGTTAGTAGCGTGGCAGGGTGGCTCTTGTGTATCAAGTCATTAAGCGAAATTTGTTTCCATCAAAAAATCATTGATTTACCTGAGAAAAACTAATAAAGTTGTGGATTTTCTTTAAGAAAAATGCTGTATTGGCAATTTTAAGTATTTTCTCTCGGAAGTGCGAATAGTAGAAAATTCTTCTCTATCGGAGATCGTTGAGTCGAAATGGCCTGTTTTCCGGAAAATTCACGTTGAAGCGAAGCGGAAAAATATTTTTTTAACAGTCTCCGACTCATTGTCAGTTGCAAACGCTAGAAAATCAGATTCAGAAATTTTCTACTGTTTTACAAGAAAATTCATTGAGATGTCATTTTTACTATAAGGAGCGGAAAATGAGAAAATTTTAAGTTTTCCGAAAACGAAAATCCAAAGGTCGCAGAATCTTGTCTATCACAGATCGATAATTTGGAATGTGCCTGTTGCCCGGAAAACTTACTTTTTGTTAACGAATTAGTCGGGAAAACAACCTGTAGCGGAACTGAGACACAAAAATCATTTTCTGTGAGCAGTGCAAATGAAAATGGGAAATTTTCTACTGTTTTCAAGAAAACTCATTAATTTATTTTTTCTAGCTATAAATTCTAAGCAATCTTTGAAGGGAAATGGGAAAATATCAACATGTGCAAGGGAAATATGTAATTTTTCGATACTGAATCGTGAAAATTATAAACTTCCCTATTTTCTTTAAATCTTTTGTAGAGTTGTAGAGTTGAAATGAGCTTATTTCTCGGAAAATTAAGCGCAATTGCATCGCAAAAATCATTTTCTGTGAGCAATGCAAATGAAAATGGGAAATTTTCTCTTATTATCAAGAAAATTCTTTAGTTTATTTTTTCTAGCAACGAACTCTTAGAGAACGTTGAAGGAAATGGGAAAATTTTAAGATGTGCACCGGGAAATTGTGAGTTTTTCATCTAATAATCAATTTTTGCCCTGCTTCGATACTGAATCGTGAAAATTACAAACTTGCCCATTTAGAGGGATGCTTGTAACAAATACAAATCCTTACGAACGAAAATTTAAAAGTTGTAGAATTGAAATGAGCTTGTTTTCCGGAAAGTTCCTTTTGGAACCATTTTTCTTTAAAGGAATCCTAAATAAATAGTCAGGAAAACGAGAACATGTTAGACTTTACAATTAATGGTGTCTTGATGCCCTGCAACAAGTCATTTTCTCAAATGCAAATGAAAATGAGATTATTCACTCCCGTTTTCCAAAGCATTTATTGAACAGTCATTTTTCTCTACCGATAAATAGGAAATTTTCGGTTCCCAGAAAATCCGCTCATAACTCATTTTTTCAGGCAACGAATTCTGTGAATTTTCCGGAAGGCAAACTACAATCTCTCAATTAACAACATGTTGGTGCCCTCCAACCGCAAATCTGGACCATATCTACTAGTAGTAATGTAGGGCACCAAGTACTGATGAATTTCAGCCACTCTGCTACAAAACTCTGCAATAATCTTCGGTTACTACAACAGAAAAACAACAAATCTATATTTTTAATACTGAAATATTTCATCGGATAGTAATAAAAAAATCCAAATCTTTATAAATTGGTTTTATTATTATTATTAATTTTTTTGTTCAATAAAATACTCAATAATTTCGAAAATGTTCAATCAATAAAATAAAACCAAAGCAATATTGAAGGATTTCATTTCCTATTCTTAATTCTGTGTGTTTTCTGTTTTATTTTCTTATTATTTTTATTTTACAAAAATTATAAATTTAATGTGCAATTCGAAAAATTCTCACAATTCGATATTTTTCGTGACTAATTTATTATTATTATTATTATTATCATGATTATTATTATTATTACTGATAGATGTGTGTATGCAATTGTTACGAAATATTTAAAATTGTAATTTAAATTACTAAGTCCTTCATGTTTGTTGATCATCAATCATCATCACAACTATATTTCGGTTCCTTAATTATTATTAATATTACAAATTGTTCTAATAATAAACTATAAGGGAATCATAATTGAGTCATATTTGATTAAATTTCAATTGATTAATTGATAAATATATTGTTAATAAAATATGTAAAATGTTATACATATGAGCATTTGTTGTTGAAATGCATTAGTTAATGTATATCAGTCATAGATTTTAAGATTTCTTTTTTTTATAAATATAAAAATTGTAAACAAATTATTTTTTAAATGAGAAATGTGAACAAATTATTTATCTAATTAAGCTTATGCTTATTATTATTATTATTAATTATTATAATTATAACTTTAGAATATTGTTTAGTTTAATAATTGACTAACATTTGATTTTTTTTTTTAAACAATAATCGGCGTTTTTTTGTGTAAGATTAATTATCGCATTCCGCGTCTCTTTCTTGATTCGACCGATAATTAGCTCAAATGATTGACAGCATTCCGATGCATTTCTTGTTTATTTTATTTTTCTGATTTGTGTTCTCTTGTCGTTTTTGTGACATAATTAATAATTGCCAACAGTTTGCTGTGTGTCTTTAAAAAATAAATAATAAACGGGGGCATTTTCCGCAAATGACTGAATTTTGAAGAAGAAATTATTCAAAGAACAATTATAATTGTAGTTTTCTCTCATGAGTGTTGATTAAATAAAATTGCATGAATTGCTATATATAAAAAAAAATAATAATGATTAAAGCAAACAAAAAAAAAACTATACCAAATGTTATAACGATAATGAATTGTTTATATCAAATATACAAAAAGAAATATAAATATCTAATTGACTATTTGTAAATAAAAACGTACATTAACAAAAAGATTTGAAAAGAAGGAATCGTTATTTTTGTAATAGTCCTTTTCGATTTTGCTGATAAAATTTTGACTAATTTGATTGATTGCCAGATAACCGGTAATCAAAATAATTTGCGTTAAAATAGAAAATGGTGTTGCACGATTCGGATTGTATTGAACGCATTTTTGTGTTCACGCTTTTCTTGGTATTTTTATGCTTTCTGTCGGTTTTCATTGATTTATTCGTCCGAATTGCTTGGTTTTTTCTCTAAATTAAAGGTGAGTTCAAGTGTGGTTTGAGAAGAAAGCACCGATGATTAATTTTTTTCGTTTTCAGGATGCTGAAGATTTTGAACATCAGGGTGACGTTTGGCAACTGTTGTGGCTTCCAAAGATTGATCCTCAAATACTTGTAAGCTTCCAAAATCGAAACTCACAAAGGCGAGCTGTTCGAAAAGCTGAATTTTCAAGTCAAGTCAATGCTTAAACGTAATGTTGAATACGAAATGTCGAAGTTGGCGTGCAAGTTGTGGAAAACGATGTAAGTGTTCGCTATAGAGGCCTCTATGAGGAAGTCCACGAGGTTTTGCGATCATTCTTTGAATCGCTACTGCTTTCTATAGATACCTCCTTTAACACTGTCAACTATTAATTTTGAATCGAGGGAAACAGGCATCGAGCTCTTCGTTTGAAAGGCATTAGTAAAAAAATACGATTGGGATTTCAAAAAATTCTTATATTTATAATATAACCACAAACAAGCACAATAAAGAATAACTGCCATAACTCGTTATATAGTTATGTAACGCATGTCGTGTTATGCGAAACCGTGCTATACGTACATGGATATTAGTTTTCTAAATTTTTTTTTGTACATTCAACATTATTTGCGCGCTATTGGCCAACATCTGTTGTCTTAATATAAACTTGAACTTCAACAAGTCGATCGCGGCTCAATTTTCGTAGATCTGTCGCATACAAGAATTGGCCACCCCTGCTCTTTTATCATTACGCTAGCAAATCGCAAGTAAAAAAGAGCGTTATACAAGGCCCCATTAACATTAACGTTCTATGGCGACAAATCGATCTCACCTCTTGAAAGGTATCAACGTAAAAGGTTGTGGATTGCTGGATTCATCCAAAGTATTTTTAAATTACAAATTGCACAAAGAATTGATATTTTTATTGTTGCATAACCACAAATAAGCACACAGTATATTGAAAACAATAAATATAAATTGGTGGACATCACATAACACGTAATATTCGTGAATATAGTGTTGTTTGAAACTGTTGGTTTTATCTTCTACCCACCTTCAACACAAAGCGTTCTAGAGATCCCGCATTGTTTGATTACCGTGTTATAAGAGATTCATCAACACAATTACAATTTCGTATGATCGGTGCATTGTATTAAAACTACCACAAATGTAAAGATACCATTCAGAATATAAATAAAGATCGTATAATTGATCTCAAAGAAGCCAGCAGCGGTAAAGTACGGTTTATGTTGTTCTAATAGACGTAAGAAATAACTTAATTTCAACTTGGAAAATTTTATATTGTAGTCTAATTGATTTGGTAGTTGTATTAATAATTTACGACAAATCATTTGGATTTGATTGATTTCGTTGGTTGCTCGACAACATGGGGAAATCACAAAACAAAGATACACCTAAAAAAACAACAATTAATTAACAATAATTAATAATTCAACATTTATAATGACAGAGTTACAATTAAAGTACAACATCTGGTCAATTTTATAATAGCAATGCTAATTCTGCCATCATTGTAAAGAAATCCTTCCCATATAGCGATATTTAGACTTGCAGAAATATATATTAATGCCGCCAAAATGAAAATTAAAATTTGTAAACCAAAGATTTTGTTAAAACAGATAATTTGTTGCTTTATTTCGATAAAAGCTTTTAAATTATTATTAATAAGATCGTTACGGAATTGATGCAATTGGAATTTCTCTTTTAAACAAACCAACTTATAATATAAAACATTACCGTAATAATTTATGTTAATGATTGTAATTACGATTAAATAGAAATTAAAAATGTGTGAAAATGAAAGACGAATAGTTATTAAACTCATGCCATGATAAACTATTAATTCACCAATTGTTTGAAATGTTGTTAAAATTATTAACAACAAATCATTACACATTCTACACTTCTGTTGTGGATTCTTGTTGTTTTCTAATAATAACAATAATGACCATGCTTTACGATTAAATAATGCGGCAAATCTTGTATAAATATTCGTTATTGTTAAAGTCATCGTAACTGAGAAGTCCAATATTAGATCGGTTTTTGTTAATATCGTGTAAAGACTATCCAGTTTTACAAGTACATCTTGGATTAACGCAGTTATTAATATTAATATGGAAATAATATAACGATATTTGAATTGTGAAGTTTTTTCAACGGGGATTTCGGGTAAAACACCCACAAATTTCGATATTTTATAACGGAATTGTTGCATTTGTCGTGTGTTGATTTTAACTTTCCGACACTTTCAAATCAACTGTTACTAATCGATTCTGTGGCAATGTAGTTTAAATAGAAACTAATCGACAAATAAGACGGACACTTTAATAAATTGAAAATCATAATTACGAACTAATCAATAGATGGTGGATTATTATCGTGTAAACCGAGGGCGTTTTGTAATTATTAATCAATCCAATATAAATCTATAAATTAAGTAGAATACTAGAAATTTTATTATAAAGACCTCTGACATATTAAATCTGTTTGTGATATCGATGGATATTCTTCAGATACATACTTTATGATCAAAAAGTACCCGGAATTGGCCAATAAAACGAAAATGGTTCAATTATTCAATAATATTTTATTTCCTTCAAAATAATCTCCATAGTCTTCCATTCTACAAAACACTTTTCATAGACCAATTTCGGAATCGCCTTAAGCTCCTTCTGCGAATTCTCCTTTATCGCCTCAATCGTTTCACAAACACTTTCCGCGAAGTGGTAATTTGAGCCGTGGAAAAAGGGGCCATGTCAGCTGTATACGGAGCTTGCTGAATAGGGCTGCCAGATTGGGCGATTTATCGCCAATTGGGCTACAAAAAATTCCCTTTTGCGATTAAAAATTTGGATTGGCGACAAGCTACTCATTTGGGCTACATTTTATTCTAAATAGCGATTTTTGGGCGAAGGTGCAATTTTTCGTTTTACAAAGTTGTATTTTGTATTTCTATAAGAATAATATACAACTTTATCTAAATGTTGCAATGTTTATTTGTAAATGCATGCAAAATAAAAAATTGATTGACCCAGCACTGGACGGCCCATCATTCGACGTACTGGACGCGAGTGCAACTGGATTGCACCAGGGTCTCTTTTCAAACGTCTATGAAAAACGGCGGCGTCTTTTTTCCCTTCTGATATCTTTGAACTAGTGTTAAATTAACAAGAATGTGCATTAATATCACACTTGACACCGCAAATAGACAAGATTAGAGCAACACTGCACAATACCAATCACAAAAATACAACAAATACATATAATACATATAAATGTATTTATTTGGGACATAGCAAAACAATATATTATATACAGGCTGAGTCATGTAAAACTTGTAAGGTATACTCCGTCCAAAAATTAAGTATAAACTTTCAAATGACAGCAACGTAAACTAACCTTCGCAACGAAAAAATAGTCCCTCTATTAAAGCCCAAAAATTAAAATTCTCCTTTATTGTATTAACCTGAAAATCGATTTAAAAGGAATCTCTAAAGAAATATAAATTATCGAATTTCAGAGTTAAGGAGGTACAGGACGTACAGTCCGTTTAAATAATTTTGTCTCCAGGGCAATATATATATATATATATATATATATATATATATATATATATATATATATATATTATATATATTATATATATATATATATATATATATATATATATATATATATAATATATATAATATATATATATATATATATATATATATATATATAGCTATACAGTACGTCACATAGAATCCATTCATTTTTATCGAGACTGTACTTGTTGCCGTGACAACTCACATGAACACAACACATACGCACAATAATGACAATTTTTTAATGCTTTAAGTTCTTAAAAATTATATATTGTTAAAAATAAGAATCCTTGGGATAATTTTTCTTTTTCAATAAATTTGGCATTTATATATTTACATATATGTCGTTTTTTAGAATTGTGTCATCATTTTTTCATTCATTAAAATACTGATATGTAGGTTAGACTGTGTCAAAAAAAAAAATTTGTTTTTTTTTGAATACATACATCTAAAAAGTTTCTTTAATAGATAAAAAAAACATCTCCTAAAACTTGAGCTCGATATCTTAAAAATTGAGCTGGCGCATGGGGGGGTCCCCTTTCCCATTTAAAATACATTGAAAAAAAACTTTTTTTTAATTTTCAATGTAAATCATCGAAAAAATTTTTTTTACAAATTTTCGTTTTCATTATCTTATAGGAAATTAAATTCTCTACAAAAAAGGTTTTTTCCATTTTTTGCTCAGCCTCATGGTAAAAAAGTTACAGAGCGTTAAAGAAGTGGAAAAAAATGAAAATTACAAAAATTTATGGTTTTAACTTTTTTACCATGAGGCTGAGCAAAAAATGAAAGAAACCTTTTTTGTAGAGAATTAAATTTCCTATAAGATAATGGAATGGAAAATTCGGAAAAAAAATTTTTTCGATGATTTACATTGAAAATAAAAAAAAAGTTTTTTTTCAATGTATTTTAAATGGGAAAGGGGACCCCCCCATGCGCCAGCTCAATTTTTAAGATATCGAGCTCAAGTTTTAGGAGATGTTTTTTTATCCATTAAAGAAACTTTCTAGATGTATGTATTCAAAAAAAAACAAAAAAAAATTTTTTTGACACAGTCTAATGTAGGTACGCGTGGCCGCTTTTGTATTGTTATAATGTTAAATTGGTCATTTTTGAAATTTTTTTATAAGAAAACTACGAATCCTAGATCGCTGAAATTTTTAGATAATATGTTTGGTGTACATTTTTATTGATCCTGAAAATTTCAAGATGTTTTCATCATTTTCGTTTAGGTCCTGTACCTCCTTAATATTGAAAAATCAGTAGCAAAATATGTTAACAAACGCGTAGGATTTTATTCCAACAGTAGTACCACAATATAATATAATTTTTAGTTCAATTAAACATGTAACAGTTAGGAACTTTTCAGATGTTAGGTTGCACATAACCTATCATTTGTTATTTGAAATTTTATAATTAATTTTTGAACGGAGTTTAACTATATGTTATTTGTGGATAAATCTGAAAAAAAAAACTTGAAAAATCTGAAACACAATGCCTAAGCTTACTTTGTATTTGGAAATATGATAAAATGACAGTAAAGTTTGGAATTATTATGAAACCATATATTAAATTTTCTACAAAATCTCTTTGCAATGTCGAGGAAACAAACTCGAGCATGCGCAATAGACGATCGGCTACTTTGGGCGACTTTTAGTTGATAGAGCGGCGACATTCTATCAGTAAGGATCTGGCAGCCCTGTTGCTGAATGGTATTAACTTTGCTTCTAATCAGATAGTCGCGTACAAGGTGGGATGTGTGAGAGCCGGTGCGTTGTCGTGGTGAAGAAACCACGAGTTGTTCATCCACAATTCCGGCCTCTTTGGACGAACATTCTGACACAAGTCGAGCTCTAACTCGTCTCATACCCAAAATATCGTGCATAACGCTCTACACTGATCCGAACAAGACACCAAGATCGGCTGTTATCTTCCTGATAATAGTCACACGACGATCTTCGAGCACAATTTTATTATAACATAAATTATAGAGGACTTTAATATGTGATAAAGACATCGTTGCCGATTCGATTCTGTTCAGTCTCTACAGATAATAATATTGACCGTATTGTGAAATAATTAAATCATGTTTCATAGTCATGCAGTGTGAATTTATAATACGTTGGATTTCAAGGGTGATAAAAAAAAGGCTGTTTCATGTAAATTACCCGTTTCAAGGTGTTGCTTGTGAAGGATTGTACAAGAAATCACGACTCTCAGAGATTTACCATAAAGCGAACTATAGAATATCTTATCAATCCGCCACAATGACTATCAGTTTCTATTTAACGTGGAATTTCCACCTGTTTTTTTTATCGAAATATTAAATATTCAATAACAGATAATTGATAATAATTAAATGCTATGGCACACGTAACTGAATAAAACTAGACATGCTGCAATTTTATAGTATATTTTCTTATTGATCGTTGGTCCAAAACGAGCTATTTTATCCAGTCGACGGTTTGCCAACGGGCCTTCTCTACTTTGGTTGAACAAGACGTTCTCTAAATACGCTCGATTTTCAGAATATTGTAGCATTGATCCGTATTCGGATAAAATGTGTTGTAATGCAGTACTGCATGTCTGCTTTTTAATATTATTTATTAATTTTGTAAACAAAACAATGGAAAATTTCCGTGTCACCAGTTAACATTTGTATAATTGTTTTAGAAACAGAACAGAATCGACTAGGAAAAGATGAGTTTATCGTACATTAAAGTACTGTATGATTTGTGTTGTTTGTTTGGATTTGTGCCACCGCATAAAATTGGCAATCAAACAAGATTAACAAAATTATATAAATTTTATACAATTATTGGTGTTTTATTTCTGACTTTCTGTGATATTTCTGTGAAAACATCCGCGGATTATCATCAATCAATATTGCTGCACTTCGACGTGAACGTTATCATTTTTTTCATACATTTAAAGCTGATATTGTCAGTATTAAATGCAATTGTCTTGCGAATTTATTTAATATTTCTAAATGGTGATAATATTAAAGAGTTTTTGAATGGTATTATGAAAATATTGCAACATATTCAAATCACGAAAAATATAAAACTTGTATTTTATGTTAAATTTGCAATTATACAAATAATTACAATTTCTATTGTAATTATCAATTTATCAGCATTGGTAAATGATTATGGATGGCAAAATATACATTATTTTCTGCAAGATCACCTGTATTTCTATTGCAATATGATTTTATACACGTTAATTGTTCATTTTTTGTTTATACTGCAACAGTTGTTTAAAGGTTTCAATCGATTATTGGAAACAAATATTTTGTTAATAATCAAAAGTTGTGGCAATACGTTCAAATATCAACAACAATGTTTTAAGAATTTGAAGAATATCGGTCGACTTTACTATCAGATTTGTTACTTAACAGATCTCTATAATAAAATTTATGGTTTTGTACTTTTCGAAGGCACAATATCGTACATCATCGATATAATTACTCTTATTAATATTTTTATATATTTGACCAGTGTCAAAGAAACTCAGGTTCGTCATTCAAGCGGAAATCCACCATTTATTAGTATTGTAGGACGGATCCTTTTATATTTTGTAAATTCATATATAATTAACTTAATCAATTGATAACCTTTTTTTTCTCCTGTAGATAATCCTAATCATGATTGCCTGTTTATGTAATAATATTACGATGGAATCGAAAAAGACAACAACGATTTATTATAAATGGTTAAGTGAGATTCCATTAATACGTAAAAATGGTCGAAATGAAGATGAAGAGATCATCTTTCAATTAAAAGAAGAACTGACATTTCTGATGCAACAAAGTGTTAATATTCAGCCGACATTCTCAGCGGCTGGATTCTTTAATATCGATTTGACATTATTAGGATTGGTGTTTAGTAGTGTGGCAACTTATACGATCGTTTCAGTACAACTTGCATCATAGGAGTTTTAATCAAATATTCTACATTTATTATCAGATCGATGTGTACAAGCACAATTGTCAAGCAATTTTGGTACAAGTTGTTCTAAACGATATACAAGTGTGGCATTTGTTCTAGATAGAAATATGAGGTTTATGCTAAAGAATTTTACAGAGATTCAGAATTTACAGTATCACATCAATTGTAATTTAAACACAACCACTAATTTTTATGAGTAAATCAATTTTGGGCATTCATTAAGTCGTTTTTTTTTAATCCAATCCGTTATCAAACAGATCACTTCAGTAAAACTTAAACTGTAGTTAATGTTTCTTGATTTCACCCAGAGAAAAATGCCTGAAAAGGTGATTCAATTTATCAAGAACATGGATGAGTTTGGAGGGAAGATAAGTTCTTAGAAAACAGAAAAGAAGTGAAGATGAACTCAAGAGAAACAAAGACAGTAACATCAAAATCGTATCGACAGGCGAAGGAAATACCAATCATCTTGAATCTAGTAATAGTCTTTTTCTCAAAAATATAAGTCTCATAGTCAACACTCCATTAAGTCCATTATTCCGCTGAAAGACCCTGAAGTGCGATCAGGTTATGATGATTCTTTGGTCTTATTTCCAGGGATTCTACATAGAAACTTAGCAACATATTTATCATCAGAGTTAAGCTCTTTATGTCGTCCGGAATTGCACTCTTGTGTATTCCGGGCACTTTATATATCCTCAATTCCATTGACTTGATCGAAAGTTTATAAAGGAGTCTATATTGGCCGTTATACAGAACATTTTGTATCTTATATATCCTGACGTCCATGAAGACAGTAAGATTTACTGTCTTTTTTGAGTTCTCTAACGACAGCTTTCGCCTCTCTGGTGAGACTCATGTCTTCTCTCTGTTTTCTAAGGTAGGTCTTCCATCTAAACTCATTCGGGTACCAGTCTACAACGACAATATTGCCCTCCAAGTAGGTGTCCTGCAGACTCGGCACCTGATAAGTGAGCTAAGGTCCAGTCGCTAAACGCAAGTCGAATCGTTACGTTGCCAAATTCACTATGTTCTTAACTTTATCAATCTATTTGTCTGCAAATTTGTACTGAACTTGAAATTTACAGTTGTTCTTTTATCAAAACATTAAATAGTTAACATTAGACTTCATCACTGATAATGGATAACTGATAATAATTAAATGGCTGTATTACGATTTGCATGTTATCTGACAAAAACTAGATATGCTGTAATCTTACCGGAATCTGGAATTATTGACAATTTGCAGATAGCAGTCTAGTCGGGAGATATTTTTAGCCGCGATCCATCCAGTCGGAGCTTTGTCAATGGACCTTTTCTTGTTTCATCGAACAAATCTGTGGGTTTGGATTCATTCAATCTAAAATTAGACATTTTTTGCAAAAAAAGCTCCATATGTTGCCGCATTTATCACCAGTCGGATCGAACGAACTTCCATTTAAACATTACCTCATTACATAATACAAAAAAATTGCAAATTTCGTAGCCCCTAAGAGTACCTAGCTATTGAGGACATATTAATATCTCCAGGTTCTAACTACAGCTTATTTTAGAAAAATTATTAAAGCTTGTAAGATCCTAAATAGCAGCTAAGAACTAAAAGTGTATAATTCAAATCCAAATGGCATCTGTAAGGATTTCAGTAGAACTTAACTTTCGACTCAGTATCTTATCTTCCAGCTAAACTCTTTCAGACACCTAGGTGCCTTACAGACCCGTTTCCTGATAAGCTAATTAAGGATCGAGGCGACACCAGCCGACAAACTACTCCCGTGTCTACGAAAAGAAAGAGGCACAAGAGATCATAAAAACGAAGGAAACGACCGAAAGCAACGCGGCTCGGGGGCATTTAACAACATTTAAGAACACAGTGAAGCTGAGGGCAAAGCGGCGAATTCTAAACATGTTTTGAAAGTTTGCACATCCATGACATCGCACAGAGCGGCGATCTTATAGTGCTGTTGCAAAAACAGTTTTTGAATTCGCTGCTTTACTTTCAGTCTCAATGCGTTCTTAGCCTTATCAATCTCTTTGTGTGCAAGTTTCTAGTGAACTTGTAATTTTCAGCTGATTTTTTATCAAACGATTAGAATTATTGATAATACCATTGATAAGAAATAACTGACGATAATTATATGCTTGTATTACGATATGCATGTTATCTAAATAAAACTAGACATGGTGCAATATTGCGGGAATTTTAAATTATTGATAAGTTCCACATTTCGAAGTATTTTATTCAGTCGACGAGCTATTTCATTGTCTAGAATAGGATCCATCCAATCGAAAGACTGCCAATGGTTAAACGAGTGATTTTCTGAAACAGACTGCTTTCGATCTACTTGATCCAATTTTCCAAAAGTTGTACCGTTTATCAGCATTCAGATCAAATGTGTTATAATTCCATACTGCATGTCTGCTTTTCAATATTATTTATTAATGTTGTAAACAAAATAATGGAAAATTTCCATGTCAGGAGTTAACAATTGTATAATGTCTGTAGAAACAGAACAGAATCGACTTGGAAAAGATGAGTTTATCGTACATTAAAGTACTGTACGATTTGTGTTGTCTGCTTGGATTTGTGCCGCCACATAAAATTGGCAATCAAGAAAATTTTAACAAATTATATAAATTCTATATAATTATTTGTGTTTTACTTCTGACTTTCTATGATATTTGTGTAAAAACATCAAGCTCAGTACTGCAAGAAGTAAGATTGGCCGTTCTCAAATTCTTTATTGTGTTGGGTACCATAATGACAATATTAAACGCTGTTGTCTTCAGAATTTATTTAATTTTTCTAAATGGTGATAAGATTAAAGAGTTTCTGAATGGTATTATGAAAATATCACAGCATATTCAAATTACAAAATATTCAAAGCTAGTATTTTATATCAAATTTGGAATTATACAAACACTTACAATTTTCCTTCTAATTTTCAAATCTGCATCAATCTTGGATGAGTCTGGATGGCAAGGTCTACGTCATTTTCTGCTAGATCACCTGCATTTCTATTGCAATATGACTTTATGCACGTTAATTATCCATTTTTTGTTTATTCTGCAACAGTTGTTTCAAGGTTTCAATCGATTATTGGAGACAATTATTATGCAAATAATCAAGAGTTATGGCAACATTAACAAATATCAGCAACGATGTTGTAAGAATCTGAAGAATTTCGCTCGATTTTACTATCAGATTTGCTACTTAACAGAGCTGTATAATAAAATTTATGGTTTTGTACTTTTTTGCCTCATAATTTCGTGGACTATCGGTAAAATTATTTTTATTATTGTATTCATTTATACCATGAGATATCGAAAAACTCAGGATCTTGATTCAAAAGCGATTCAAGAATTTGTTGGATATCTAGGACAGATTCTTTTACCATTTGTAAATTCATTTACAATTAATTTACTGAATTGATAACCTTTTTTTTCTGTAGGCGATCGTAGTAATAATTGCGTATTTATGTAATAATATTACGATGGAATCGAAAAAGACAGTAATGATTTGTTATAAATGGTTATGTGAGATTCGATCAATATCCAAAAATGCTCGAAATGAAAATGATGACCTCATCTTGCAATTAGGAGAAGCACTGGAAGCTTTGATGCAACAAAGTGTTAATATTCAGCCTACATTCACAGCTGCTGGATTCTTTAATATCGATTTCACATTAATCGGATTGGTGTTTAGTATTGTGACAACCTATACGATCATGCAACTTTCATCAGAGGAATTTCAGTAATCAAATTTTCTAAATTTATTGTCAAATAGATGTGAACACGCACTGTTCTCAATTAATCTCAAAGGCACGAGATTTGTTCAAAAAAGAAGTATGAGCTTTAAGCTAAAATATTTTACACAACAACGGTTCTAATATGCTTACTTCAGTCACCATCACTGTATATTTTTTAAATCTAATTGATTAAAAATTCTTACAAAAAGTGCAATAAGTCTAATTTTATTTACTTAACATGAACATTCAATTATTAGCAGTTATTTGTTGTCAAGGGTGTTATCAACAATATAATTTTCAGAAATAGTATAGAATCGATGTGGAAAAGATGAGTTTATCGTACATCAAAGTACTCTATGATCTGTTTTATTTATTCGCATTTGTACCACCACATAAAATTGGCAATCATACAAAATTAACCAAATTCTATTAACTCTATACGATACCTTTCAACAGGTGATATCGATTTATAGCCATAGAACGTCTAATGTTAATGGGGCCTTCTATTACGCTCTGTTACACTTGCGATTTGCTAGCTAGGATATCAAGAAATAGTTGACGGAAAATGAATCACTTTTTGCGACATTGTTCAGGCACGTTACGTAATTCTGTAAAACAACGCCTTCTTTCAATGATCGTCGTCTTAATTGAAAACTTTAGAAAACGAATATACGAGAGTTACTAGTTTTTATTTAGTAGTTGGAAGACCGAGCTTCGCTCCGAAAATTCCCATTTATGTGGTATGCCGTTTGAAATGTAGAGATTGTTTCTGTCCAAGCGCCCGCCTTTCATAACTTCTTCACTTTGCAAAATATTCGAATGCAACGTTCAAGATTATAAATTCAGTTATTTAAAGAGTAGTTTGAGTAAAAAAAACATTTCTTGGTCACTCTGTAAATTTGAAAAATTGACATCAACTTTTTAAAATCGTTAAAAAAGCGCCAAAACACGTATAAAAAAAATTATTCCACTGGTTTGGTAAAAAATTAAAAAATATCTTTGCAGAAATGTTTCTTACAGAGCAATATCAAATTGATCAGTTTAGATAGCAGATAGGATCTACCTTCAAAAACAGATGAGAAGAGGAGAGAACTGCCCTGATTGAACTCAAGAGAAACAGATACAATAGTATTAAAATCTTACCGACAAACAGAGGAAACACAAACATTACAGCCAGAGAGGGATTTGGGAGATAATTATCTTGTGCCGAGAAATAGCCTTCTTCTTGAAAATACGAGTTTCGTATTCAACACTCCATGAAGTCCATTATTCTGTTGAAAGATGATAAAGAGCGATCAGGTAATAATGACATGTTGGTCTTTTTATGTCCAAGGATTCTTTTAGTGAAACATTAATGAATAAACTCTCAACATAGAAATCTATTTTTCATCAATGCAAAACACTTTAGGTTGTCTGGAATTGTGCTCTTGAGGCTGTAGTGGTTAATAAGATATTCTCAGGCGGCTGCTATAATCCATTATATGGTAAAATATCTGACAGTAATTGGACTTTCAGTCGTTTCGATCGTTTTCAGAAGAGACACAGTCAACTACTTCACCAACCTGCCATAACGTTGACTCTGAAGTTAGTCTCCGTCTCCGTTTCTTTCACCCATCTTCAGTATAATCCGTCCCAAGCTAAGTCTTGAAACGATTTCAAATCAGAGACATCCTAGTCTTTAAGAAATCAGTTTAGTTCTGGAAATTAGAAAAATTCGAAATAAGTTACAACCGAAAAACCAGCTCTCCTTATAGCAGATGTTCTGTAAAATCATGGAAACAAGCCTTCCTATATGTATTACTTAAAATGTTTTATTGGTTGATATAATATTCTTAGGCGAGTGTTAGTTCGATCGAAGAGGTCTTTCTTAGGTCCTTAATTTTGTGCTACTTTTGTACGAGTTCGATTGAATAATGTTAAAAACTGGGAAATTTTCAAAAGGCTTCGTCTGACCTATTCGATCCACCTTTCGATTAGCAATCAATTATAATAATTGAACATCAACAATGAATGTTTTGAAGTTTATCAATAGTGCATTAAATAAATTATATTTTTATTTCAATGCTATTTAAACAAACAAAACTATAAAAGTTTCCATCTATTAACAATAATTTTCAGAAATAGTATAGAATCGTTGTGGAAAAGATGAGTTTGTCGTACATTAAAGTACTCTATGATTTGTGTTGTTTGTTTGGATTTGTGCCACCACACAAAATTGGTGATCATGCGAAATTAACAAAATTGTATAAATTCTATATAATTATTTGTGTTTCACTTATAAGTTTCTATGATTATATGCAAAGTCGGCCGGAGTTAAACCTCAACGGCGTTTACAGTTTTTTCGTTACTTTGGATGAAATACTGTCAATATTGTACGTTGTCATCTTGAGAATTTATTTAATATTTCTGAGTGGTGAAGATATTAAAGAATTTTTGAATGGTATTGCAAAAATTCTACAACATATCAAAATATGGAAATATACAAAACATTTATTTTACATGAAATTTGCGATTATACAAATCGTTACAATTTCTTTTGTAATTTTTACTTCTGTAGTAGTATTCGATGTATATGGATGGCAACATTTAGGTTATTTCCTACAGGATCACCTACATTTGTACTGTAATATGACTTTGTACACGTTAATTATCCATTTTTTGTTTATTCTGCAACAATTATTTTATGGTTTTAATCGATTATTGGAGAATTATCTATCGTCAAGAATTAAGAGTGATGGGAGCTCTTTTAAATACCAACAACACTATAAAAGTCTGAAAACTATCAGTCGATTTTATTATCAGATTTGCTATATTACGGATGTTTTTGATAAAATTTATGGTTTTGTATTTTTTTCTACCGTAATTACGTACATTATTAAAATAATTACTTTTATTGATGTTCTTATATACATGTTACGTCTCGAAGACACAAATATTTATCAAAATGAAACACAACGATCTCTACAGTTGATTCAGATCCCCGCTGAGATTATTTTATATTTTGTAAAATCAGTGCTTATTAATTAACTTAAGGGCCGATTCTACAATTCACAGAATAGATGTCAATTAGGCAATTCTGTCTTAAATTTATTCCGTCCGATATTCTCCACTCTATTTTTGTCAACACACAGAAAACAGCTAGATATATAGATTAAAGTTCAGTTAAAGTGTTCAACTAGAGCTGAAAATTAGCCGAAATTTCGAAATTCACGATTTGTAGAACGCAAATATCCGACGGAATTAAAGGAATTGTAGAATCGGCCCTTAATTGAAAATTTTCTAATTTAACACTATTTCCTTTTATAGATAATCATCGTCATAATTGCGTATTTATGTCAGAGTGTAATGATTGTATCGAAAATGACTACAATGATCTGTTATAAATGGTTGCATGAGATTCGATTAAAATCGACAAATCTTCGTCACGACTCCATGTTAAAAGAAGACTTGGAAGATTTATTATATCAAAGTATCAATATTCGGCCGACATTCTCAGCGGCTGGATTCTTTAATGTCGATTTGACATTAATAGGATTGGTGTTTAGTAGTGTGGCAACTTATACGATCGTTTCATCACAATTTGCATCACAGGAGTCTCAATAATCAAATTGTCGATTTTTGTTATCAAATAGATGTGAGAACATGTACGATTTTCAAAAATTTTTTGCTACAAGTCGGCTCGACGATATACACGTGTGGCATTTGTTCTAGATGGAAATATGAGCTTTAGAATATTTTACAGAGATTCATAGTATCACATAAAAACGTTTTACAATTGTAATTTAAACACAACCACTAATTTTCATGAGTAAATCACTTTTGGACATTCATTAACTAGTTTTTTTTTTTAATCCAAAATTGCTATGCCGTTTCGATTGACCGTTATCAAACTTATTACTACAAACAGATCACATCAGGAAAACGCAAACAATAGTTAATGTTTCCTCATTCCTTCCTGAGAAAACTTCCTGAAAAGGTGGTTCAATTTAGCAAGAAAATGGATGAGTTTGGATGGAAGATCAGTTCTTAGAAAACAGAGAAGTCACGACGAACTCAACAGAGATGGTAGCATAGAAATCGTATCGACAGGCAACGGAAATCATCTTGAACCTAGAAATAGTCTTTTTCTTGAAAATATGCGTCTCGTAGTCAACACTCCATTAAGTCCATTATTCTGTTGAAAGATGATAAGGAGCGATCAGGTAATAATGACATGTTGGTCTTTTTATGTCCAGGGATTCTTTTAGTGAAACATTAGTGGATAAACTCTCAATCTAGAAACTTACCAACCTATTTTTCATCGGTGTTAAACCATTTATATCGTCCGCAATTGCGAATGTCGAATCGCTGTTTACCTCTGAGATCCACTACGTCCTTATCAACCTATTTGTCTGCAAGTTTGTATTGAACTTGAAATTTTCACATAGTATTTTTTTTAATTGAAACACTAATTACTATAATATTAGAATTCAATCGATATTGTCGATAATATCATTGATAATCTATAACTGATAATATATGCGTGTTATCTAAATAAAACTAGACATGCTGCAGTCCTACAAGAAATTATTGACATTTTGTATATAGGAGGTTTCTCAATGGGACCTTTTCTTGTTTAGCCAAATAAATCTGTAGGTTTGTTTTCACATGCCCTAAAACAACCCAGTAATTTTTTCGAAAAAAAAAACTTCACATGTTGCGGCATTTATCATGATACGGATCGAACGAATTATCATTCCATACTGCACGACTATTTCCATTTAAATATTACTTGCTTATTCTGTAAATAAAATAATGGAAAAATTCCGTGTAACTTATATCAATAGTTAACGATAAGTAATTATCGTATAATTGTTTTAGAAACAGAACAGAATCGACTAGGAAAAGATGAGTTTCTCGTACATTAAAGTACTGTATGATTTGTGTTGTCTGCTTGGATTTGTGCCACCACATAAAATTGGCAATCAAGAAAATTTTAACAAATTATATAAATTCTATATAATTATTTGTGTTTTACTTCTGATTTTTTGTTATATTTGTGTAAAAACATCAGACAAAGACAACTCAGCAGTGCAAGTAAGACTGGCCGTTGTCAATTTCTTTATTTTCTTAAGTACCATAATAACAATATTAAATGCTGTTGTCGTAAGAATTTATTTAATTTTTCTAAATGGTGATAAGATTAAAGAGTTTCTGAATGGTATTATGAAAATGTTGGAACATATTCAAATCACGAAAAATATAAAACTTGTATTTTGTATAAAATTTGCAATTATACACACACTTACAATTTTCGTTATAATTTACAATTGTGCAACAATCTTGGATGTTTATGGATGGCAACGTTTACGTAAAGTCCTACAAAATTACCTGCTTTGCTATTGCGATGCAACATTATGCACGTTAATTATCCATTTTTTGTTTATTCTGCAACAGTTGTTTCAAGGCTTTAATCGATTATTGGAAACAAATAGTGTGTTAATAATCAAGTGTTATGGCAATATTTCCAAATATCAGCAACAATGCTACAAAAATTTGAAGAATTTCACTCGATTTTACTATCAGATTTGCTACCTGACACGTCTCTATAATAAAATTTATGGTTTTGTACTTTTTTGCCAGATAATTTCGTGTATTATCGATATAATTACTTTTGTTGATATTTTCATATCTAACATGAGTCACCAAGAAACTCACGATCATGAAGCAAAAACGATTCATATTGGTTGGGATTGTAGCACAGATTCTGTTACCTTTTGTAAATTCGTTTATGATTAATTTTACGTAATTGATAACCTTTTTTTTCTCTGTAGGCGATCGTAATCATAATTGCATATTTATGTAATAGTATTACGATGGAATCGAAAAAGACAATAATGATTTGTTATAAATGGTTAAGTGAGATTCCATCAATATCCAAAAATGCTCGAAATGAAAATGATGAGCTGATCTTGCAATTAGGTGAAGAACTGAAAGCTTTGATACAACAAAGTGTTAATATTCAGCCTACATTCACAGCTGCTGGATTCTTTAATATCGATTTCACATTAATCGGATTGGTGTTTAATACTGTAGCAACTTATACGATCGTTTCAGTACAACTTTCATCACAGTAATTTCAGTGATAAAACTTTCTAAATTTATTATCAAATAGTTGTGAACATGCCATGTTCTCAATTAATCTTACAAACACGAAATTTGTTCAAAAAACTAGTATGAGCTTTAAGCTAAAATATTTTACACAAGAACGGTTATAGTAAGCTTACTTCTTCAGTCACCATCACTGTATAGTTTATAATTGTAATTCATTAAAAATTCATACGAAAATGCAATAAGTCTATTTTTTTAGTCTTATTTAGTTAACCTAAGCTTTATTATGACATGAGCATCCAATTATCAGCAGCATCAACAATATCGTGGCTGAAGTGATTAATAAGATATTCTTTAACGGCGGCTATAATTTATTTTATGATAAATCTGTGGGAGTTGCGGGACTTTCCGTTGTTTCTGTCGTCTTCATTATCAGCTGTCTTTTCCGCGCCTCTTTTTGCATCGCCGAGGCCGGATTAAGGCCCGTATCAGGATTGGCGACTCCACTCTGGGAGTTTATTAAGTCTGCAGGACATCTACTGTCTGAGAGACAGTATGACGTTCTACGTTCTGTCGTCTAAGTGTAAACGCGATAACACGTAAGACTCCGTCGGGCGATCAGGATTGTTCATTCCAATTGTTCAGTCCAGTTGGAACGTGGACTGATTTGCGTTTACACTGCAGCTTCTGGAGCTGCGCGATGGGATGTGGTTTGGAATGTGTGTGGAACGTGCACGTCAGTCACGCGATTCGAAACGCTAAAGCTAAGTGCACACACAGCTACTTTTGCTGCGCTGCAGCATAAAAACCTGCGCAACTTTAATGAAGCTTCGTGTGAATACGTCCTCAACCTGTAAAGTACGCCTATAGCACGGTTGCGCGCAGTTTCTAAAGTAGCCAAGTGTGAACGGCATTTCTTAAGAGTTGCAGCCGCAGGAAAAGTGTCAAATCGGTTGAAACTTTTGCAGCGGTTGCCGGTGCAGTTTTTCATTGGAGACTAGAGAGAAAATGTTGGTACACAATTTTTCACTATACTAATAATAATATTAGTAAAAGATGGGAGAGAAGATTAGAATATTAATAGAAAACGGTCCACAATCTTCAACTATACGAACACGACAACGGCGCAAAACAAACCAAAAATGTCGCTGCAAATGGTGCATGTTGATGCAAAAGTATAGTAAATTCAGCGAGAAAATGGACGTTTTTTTGTAACTAGATTAGTTACTAGTTCTATGGCGCAAAATTCAAAATTACTTAAAAAATACGAAAATTGGGAAAACAAAATTATAAATACACTTAGGCAATGGGGAAAGCCACTTCGATATACAATAAATAGAATAAAAAATTTTCTCACAGAAAATCTCTTCAATGCGTTAGGTAAAAAAGCTGCCAAATACTTAGAAGAGCTACAAAAAGTTGCGTTTAGAATTAAATATAGGAAATTTTATTCTATCAAGTTGGTCACTAGGCTGTCAAAAAAGTCCGTTCTCTCAGTGTATAGGGTATAATTTGTTGTGTGTGAACACTGTCGCAACGTTTTATTGACCTTGCAGTTTTTACGAGATAGCTGCAGTATAAAAACTGCCTACTGCACGCTACTTTGACCATATGTGTGAACACAATACGCAACTTTTGCAGCTGCAACTCTAAAACTGCGCTGCAAAAGTTGCTGTGTGTGCACTTAGCTTTAGCTTTATCAATCTCTTTGTGTAAATATTCAATATTAGAATTATTGATAATATCATTGATAAGGAATAACTGACGATAATTATATGCTTGTATTTCGATATGCATGTTATCTAAATCAAACTATACCTGGTGCAATATTGCGGGAATTTTAAATTATTGATAAGTTCCACATATCGAAGTATTTATTCAGTCGACGAGCTATTTCATTGTTTAGAATAGGATCCATCCAGTCGAAGGACTGCCAATGGACCTTCTCTCTCTCGGTTAAACAACAGATTTTCTGAAACAGACAGCTTTCGATCTACTTGATCCAATTTTCCAAAAGTTGTACCGTTTATCAGCATTCAGATCAAATTTGTTGTAATGCAATACTGCATGTCTAGTTTCAATGAAACATTAATGAATAAGTTTATAAGCAAAATAATGGAAAATTTCCGTGTCAATTGTTAACAAACAATTGTATAACATCTGTACAAATAGACCAGAATCGACTTGGAAAAAATGAGTTTATCGTACATTAAAGTACTGTACGATTTGTGTTGTCTGCTTGGATTTGTGCCACCACATAAAATTGGCAATCAAGAAAATTTTAACAAATTATATAAATTCTATATAATTATTTGTGTTTTACTGCTGACTTTCTGTTATATTTATGTAAAAACATCAGACGAAGACGACTCAGAAGAGCAAGAAGTAATACCGGCCGTTGTCAAATTCTTTATTTGGTTAAGTACCATAATAACAATATTTAATGCTGTTGCTGTAAGAATTTATTTAATTTTTCTAAATGGTGATAATATTAAAGAGTTTCTGAATGGTATTATGAAAATGTTGGAACATATTCAAATCACGAAAAATATAAAACTTGTATTTTATATAAAATTTGCAATTATACAAACACTTACAATTTTCCTTATAATTTTCAATTGTGCAGCAATCTTGAATGTTTATGGATGGCAAGGTCTACGTCATTTGCTACAAGATTTGCTGCTTTTCTATTGCGATGAGACTTTATGCACGCTAATTATCCATTTTCTGTTTATTCTGCAACAGTTGTTTCAAGGCTTTAATCGATTATTGGAAACAAATAGTGGGTTAATAATCAAGCGTTATGGCAATATTTCCAAATATCAGCAACAATGCTACAAAAATTTGAAGAATTTCACTCGATTTTACTATCAGATTTGCTACCTGACACGTCTTTATAATAAAATTTATGGTTTTGTACTTTTTTGTCTCATAATTTCGTGTATTATCGACGTAATTATGTTTATTGATATTTTCATATCTAACATGAGTCACCAAGAAACCCGGGATCATGATGCAAAATCGATTCAGTTGGTTGGGATTGTAGCACAGATGCTTTTAACTTTTGTAAATTCGTTTATGATTAATTTTACGTAATTGATAACCATTTTTTTTCTGCAGGCAATCATAATAATAATTGCGTATTTATGTAATAATATTACGATGGAATCGAAAAATACAATAATGATTTGTTATAAATGGTTAAGTGAGATTCCAGCAATATCCAAAAATGCTCGAAATGAAAATGATGAGTTGATCTTGCAATTAAGTGAAGAACTGAAAGCTTTGATACAACAAAGTGTTAATATTCAGCCTACATTCACAGCTGCTGGATTCTTTAATATCGATTTCACATTAATCGGATTGATGTTTAATACTGTAGCAACCTATACGATCGTTTCAGTACAACTTTCATCACAGGAATTTCAGTAATCAAATTTTTTAGATTTATTATTAAATAGATGTGGACATGCACAGTTCTCGATTGATCTTATAAGCGTAACATTTGTTCCACATAGAAGTATCAGCTGTACGTCTAAATATTTTACAAAAGAACGATTCTAATGTGCTTACTTCAGTCACCATCACTGTCTGTTTGTCAATTCTAATTGATTAAAAATTCATACGAAAATGCAATAAGTCTAGCTTCAGTCATTTAAGCAATTAAAAAGGATTCAACCGCGGGATGAGAGATAAAAAGCTGGATATTTGTATACACCTTTATTTTGGTGTTCTAAAAGTTGTCTCAAAAGTATCATAAAATCTCGTGTCTGCGACTTAAGTTATTCATGGTCAAAGATGACAAGAGTCGGTTCTGATTTTATATCAAAACTAAATATTCAATATTAGAATTAATGATAATACCATTGATAAGAAATAAATGGTAATAATTATATGCTTATATTACGATATGCATGTTATCTAAATAAAACTAGAGATGGTACAGTATTGAAGAAATTTTAAATTATTGATAGGTTCCACATAGCGAAGGAACAGGATCCGTCCAATCAAAGGGCTGCCAATGGACCTTCTTTTGGTTAAACAAGACATTTTTTGGTATAAGTTGTTCTACACAATATACAAGTGTGGCTTTTATTTTAGATAGAAATATGAGCTTTAAAGAGATGCAGAGTTTGACAGTATCACGTGAAAACATATTGTAATTTAAACACAACCACTAATTTTTATGAGTAAATCACTTTTGGACATTCATTAGCTCGTTTTTTTTTTAAAATCCAAAATTGCTATAACGTTTCGATTGACCGTTATCAAACTTATTACTACAAACGATCACATTTCTCCCTGAGAAAACTTCCTGAAAAGGTGATGCAATTTAGCAAGAAAATGGATGAGTTTGGATGGAAGATAAATTCTTAGAAAACAAAAGAGAAGTCACGATGAATTCAACATAGACGGTAGCATAGAAATCGTATCGACAGGCGAAGGAAATACCAATCATCTTGAACCTAGAAATAGTCTTTTTCTTGAAAATAAGAGTCTCGTAGTCAACATTCTGTTATATCCATTATTCTGTTGAAACACGATAAAGAACAATCAGGGTATAATGTGTCACTGGTCTTGATTATTTCTATGGATTCTCCTAGTGAAACATTAGTGAATAAACTCTCAACATAGAAACCTATTTTTCATGAATGTAAAACACTTTAGGTTGTCTGGAATTGTGCTCTTGAGGCTGCAGTGGTTAATAAGATATTCTCAGGCGGCTGCTATAATCCATTGCATGGTAAAATATCTGACAGTAATGGGACTTTCAGTCGTTTCGATCGTTTTCAGAAGAGACACAGCCAACTACTTCACCAACCTGCCATAACGTTCACTCTGAAGGCTGTTTCCGTCTCCGTTTCTTTCACCCATCTTCAGTATAATCCGTCTCAAGCTAAGTTTTGAAACGATTTCTAATCAGAGACATCCTAGTCTTTAAGAAATCAGTCTAGTTTTGGAAATTAGAAAAATTCGAAATAATTTACAACCGAAAAACCAGCTCTCCTTATAGCAGATGCTCTGTAAAATCGTGGAAAGAAGCCTTTCTGTATGTACTACTGAAAATGTTTTATTGTTTGAACATTCTTAGCTCCTCTATTGGACCTCACACTTATCCGAGTTCGATTTAATATTGTTAAAAACTGGGAAATTTTCAAATGGCTTCGTCTGACCTATTCGATCCACCTTTCGATTAGCAATCAATTATAATAATTGAACATCAACAATGAATGTTTTGAAGTTTATCAATAGTGCATTAAATAAATTATATTTCTATTTCAATTCAAACAAACAAACGTATAAAAGTTTCCATTGATTAACAATAATTTTCAGAAATAGTATAGAATCGTTGTGGAAAAGATGAGTTTATCGTATGTCAAAGTACTCTATGATTTGTGTTGTCTGTTTGGATTTGTGCCACCACATAAAATTGGTGATCATGCGAAATTAACAAAATTGTATAAATTCTATATAATTATTTGTGTTTCACTTTTAACTGTCTGTTGTGCTTATACGCAAAGTCGGCCGGTGTTAGAAATAAGCATCGCCGTTTACAGTTTTTTCATTGCTTTAGATGAAATATTGTCAACATTATTCGGTGTTGTGTCGAGAATTTATTTAATATTTCTGAGTGGTGATGATATTAAAGAATTTTTGAATGGTATTGTGGAAATATCGAAACATATCAAAATATGGAAATATACAAAAAAGTTATTTTACATAAAATTTGTGATTATACAAATAATTACAATTTCTATTGTAATTTTTGGCTCTGTAGTAATATTCAATATAAATGGATGGCAACGTTTATGTTTTATGCTACTGGAGTACTTCAATTTCTACTGTAATATGACCATGTACACATTAATTATCCATTTTTTGTATATTCTGCAACAATTATTTTATGGTTTTAATCGATTATTGGAGAATTATCTATTGTCAGCAATTAAGAGTGATGGGAGCTCTTTCAAATACCAACACTATAAAAGTCTGAAGATTATCAGTCGATTTTATTATAAGATTTGCTATATTTCGGGTGTTTTTGATAAAATTTACGGTTTTGTATTTTTTTCTACCGTAATTATGTGCATCGTTAAATCAATTAGTCTTATTGATTTGTGTTTGTTCATGTTCCGCTTCAAAAGCACAAATGCTTATTATAATGAAAAACAACGATCTTTAGAGATGATACAGTTTCTAGCTGAGATTATTTTATATTTCGTAAACTCATTTCTTATTAATTAACTTAAGGGCCGATTCTACAATTCATCGAATAGATAGCGATTAGGCTTTTCTATCCTAAATTTATTCCATCCGATATTCTCCACTCTATTTCTGTCAACACATAGAAAACAGTTAGATTTTCGACTGTAGCAAAAGATAGCCTAAACTCTGAAATTCACCTTCATTCACTATTTGTAGAATGCAAATATCCGGCGGAATTAAAGGAATTGTAGAATCGGCCCTTAATTGAAAATTTTCTAATTTAACACTATTTCCTTTTAGATAATCGTAGTAATAATTGCGTATTTATGTCAGAGTGTAATGACTGAATCGAAAATGACTACAATGATCTGTTATAAATGGTTACATGAGATTCGATTAAAATCGACAAATCTTCGTCACGAATCCATCTTAAAAGAAGACTTGGAAGATTTATTACATCAAAGTATCAATATTCGACCGACATTCTCAGCGGCTGGATTCTTTAATGTTGATTTGACATTATTAGGATTGGTGTTTAGTAATGTTGCAACTTATACGATCGTTTCATTGCAACTTGAATCACAGGAGTCTCAGTAATCAAATTGTCTAGTTTTCTTATCAAATATGCACGATTTTCAAATGTTTTTAGTACAAGTCGGTCCACGTGTGGCATTTGTTCTAGATAGAAAAATGAGCTTTACACTATATTGCCCCACAAATTCCGAGATTCAAAAATCACATGGAAACGTTTATAATTTAATATTAATTAATAGTTTTTATGTTCAATTTTATTACAAAACGTTTGATTATCTTTTATCGACAATTAACAGTGAATGGATCTCTTTTAAATATCAGCAACATTACAAAAAATTTAAAGAATATCCAACAATATCACTAGCAGATTTGCTACTTTACCGGTCTTCATAACAAAATTTCTGGTGATCTATTTAATTTGAAAAGTTAAATTGCATTGATTAATATTAACATACACCCTCGGTTTACACGATAATAATCTAACAACTATTGATTCGTTCGTAATTATGTTTTTCAATTTATTAAAGTGTCCGTCTTATTTGTCGATTTATTTCTATTTAAACTACCTACATTGCCACAGAATCGATTAGTGACAGTTTATTTGAAAGTGTTAAAATCAACATACGACAAATGCACCAATTCCGTTATAAAATATCGAAATTTGCGGGTGTTTTACCCGAAATCCCCGTTGAAAAAACTTCACAATTCAAATGTCGTTATATTATTTCCATATTAATATTAATAATAGTGTTAATTGAAGATATGCTTGTGAAACTGGACTGGTTTTATACGGTATTAACAAAAACCGATTTAATTTTGGACGTTTCAATTACTGTGACTTTAACAACAATGAATATTTACACAAGATTTGCCGCATTATTTAATCGTAAAGCATGGTCATTATTGTTATTATTAGAAAACAACAACAATCCACAACAGAAGTGTATAATTTTTAATAATTTGTTGTTAATAATTTTAACAACATTTCAAACAATTAGTGAATTAATACTATTACCGATTCCTAGTCTTATATATCTACACATTTTTAATCTTTATTTAGTGTTAATTACAATAATTAACGTAAATTATTACGGTAATGTTTTACGTTATAAGTTGGTTTGTTTAAAGGAGAAATTCCAATCGCATCAATTCCGTTTCGATCTTATTAATAATAATTTAAAAGGTTTCATCGACGTAAAGCAACAAATTATCGGTTTTAACAGAATCTTTGGTTTACAAATTTTAATTTTCATTTTGGCGGCGTTAATATATATTTCTGAGAGCTTATATCTTGCCATTTGGGAAGGATTGCTTTACAGTGGTGGTAGCATCACTTTTGCTATTACAAAATTGACCAGATGTTGTACTTTAATTGTAACTCTGTCATTATAAATGTTGAATTATTAATTATTGTTAATTAATTGTTGTTTTTCTAGGTGTATCTTTGTTTTGTGATTTGCCCATGTTGTCGAGCAACCAACGAAATCAATCAAATCCAAATGATTTGTCGTAAATTATTAATACAACTACCAAATCAATTAGACTACAATACAAAATTTTCCAAGTTGAAATTAAGTTATTTCTTACGTCTATTAGAACAACATAAACCGTACTTTACCGCTGCTGGCTTCTTTGAGATCAATTATACGATCTTCATTTATATTCTGAATGGTATCTTTACATTTGTGGTAGTTTTAATACAATGCACCGATCATACGAAATTGTAATTGTGAAGGTGAGCCACTTATAGCACGGTAACCGAACAACACACGGTCTCTTTTGTACTATTAATTTATCGTTTGGGCAACACGAGGTTCTTTGGACAGCAAAATATCGTGTTATAAGAGGATTGCCGATTATTGTTTTAAATACACTGTGTGACTGATTGTAGTTGAGCAACAATAAAAATACATTCTGTGGAGTTTTTTATTTATTTCCCCTTGTTATTCCAGAGCATTACGAAGTTCCTTAAAATAACGCCTCCTTTTGTACCTCTCAATCGAGATTTTTTATATTTCCTTGTCATTTAGAGAGGTTAAAGAATAATTGAAAATACGTATTGTTTACGAAGCGTGTTATAGGAGGGTTGTCAATTTTTATTTATTGTTTTCAACATAATTATAAATTTGTAATTTTGCAAGATTAGAAAAGGTGTGATATTTGTTCTGGGTAGAAATACGAAGCTTATGCTAAATTATTTTACAGGTTTTCAGAGACTTACAGAATCACATAAAGGAGTTTGGACTCTCTAATTTTATTGCTGTCATATTCACTCTTATTACAATCGCCATCACTGTATTTTTCCCAATCATAGTTGCTGTTTATGGTGATAAAAAACCTGTGACAGTTTTCACCTGAACTGTGCTGCATTTCTTGTTTTCAGGATTTATAAACGTTTCACTCATCTCTCTCTCTCTCTCTCTCTCTCTCTCTTATGTTTTCAGAAGCTACACCTTCAGTGTTTTGAGAACATCAACAATTGACGAAGAGATTTTTATTCAGATCAATTGTAACGGTAAAGATACTGAAAGTCAACAAATAATTATTAAAAAAAAAACATTAGCTGCATCCTTTGAAAACTGAAATAAGCAATTGGAAAGTAATTAAAAATATTTGACGAGTTTTCTGTAAATTGTTGATTTGTTGTTCAATCCTCGGTAGGGAAAGAGATTTGGAAGCGGTCAAACTGGCTTGTAGCCCGTTATTAAAACAACAACTCTTTCCTAATCGTTTATTTACAATTAATTTCCGTCGTATAAGTCCCACAATCTTGTGTTGTAAAATTAATCGATGTATCCTGTACGAACTTAACACCATCCGTATTGACCTCTTTAATACTAACACGATATCGACAATTGAATTGGAGATTGAATAAATTGAACGTGGCCGCCTGGAAATACATCCAAATTCATCTCTTCAACACTTTGTTTTTAAATAAATAATAATTACATTAACAGTAACCGAACCAACATGTGTATAAGACCTTTGAAGACCACCACACGAACCGATCCACCAATTTATCGTATATTTCATCGAATCATTCTTGGTTTTCCATACAATTCGAGCCGTTAAATTGCCGTTAATCCAATAGACGCTCTCTAATTGTAGATCTTCAATAGCGAAACGATTTTGTGTACGAATAGTCTCTAAATGTGTATTATTATATTGTTTTAATAATGATCAGAATTCAATTTTTACCATTTACAGTTGTATTCAGAACCAATCCCGACTTTTCACCTTTCAGCCGATCCTTGCCAAATTGTGCGAACGCTTGGACTTGCAGAAAGTATTGTGAGTTCGGTTCTAAATCCTTTAAAACAAACACAGTTTGGTCCTGTAATCAAGACGATTTTTGTTCAATAGTTTGTTTTCAAAAAACAAAAAAAAAAGATGATAAAAGCAAGATACTTCTAGCCATTCTTGTAATCTTATATTTTACACCTACATCAAATCTGATGAGTTAATGGATTTATTGTATACAGATTTGTATAAAAAGGCCGGTCTCTATTGAGCCCATCTAGTATCAACTCCATCGTCTTAATTAACACATCTTTCGTTTAGCAAACAACATGATCCAACTCAAGGTAATAGCAACAAACACTATAATAATTCTATAGGGATTTGCATCCGATTTGTCCACAGTTACTATTCGTATCGTTATTCCTAATCGAAACGATTGCAACAATCGACAGCAACGATATTTTCGATTATACCGACGATGGTAACGATAATGACGATAATTACAATAAAATCACGTGTGACGATGAACGCTATTGTAAAAATTACAATAATAAGATCGATTTATTGAAGAATCTATTCAAACGAGTACCGAATCACAGTGGCAGCCATTCATCGGTAAGAATTCTTTTTGTTTTTGGGAATTGTTTCAGTATCGATTGGAATTTGTGTTGAACAGTTTCAGAGTATCGATCACGATGAGAAATTCGTACCATTCTATCGTACCACCAATTCGTTTGGATATTGTGGATGTAATTTGAGTGGGAAATTGCGCGATCTCGGCATCGGCTACTATCCCAGGTGAGTGGTTCTTAACACGTTCCCCGCACACCAGACGCACACAAGAAAGCACTCATCAATCATCAGATTCTCGATTGCGCAGCGGTGGTGATATTAACACGTTCACGAAGTAGTACCTTTTTACAATATATAGTATAGGGTTCACAAAATTCGTTGAAGCTCGCCGAATCTCCATATGGAAACGATATTGTGGATGACTAGATTTATGGCAGTTTTTTCTGATAATTTGAAAGTTAGAATCGACCACCGGTGATAGACGCCAAGGTGAACGTGTTAACAAAACACCTGCCCTTTATGTTTTAATCAAATAAAAATAGAAAAAAATCGTATTTTTTGACAAAAAACTCAATTGAAAGGCACAATATTGGTCTGAACGTGTTAATGTTTTTTTGTCTAACGGATAAAAGCTTTCGAATCGAAATTGTATAGTCGGGTGTATTAACACGTTCATTGCGGATTACCTTCTTGGGCTATTTATACAGTGAAGAAAGACAACTAATTGTTGGAGTTCGCCGAATCTCCGTATTGATTTTCACGTGATTGGAGTGGAATTTTCACCCCGCGAACGTGTCAACAAACAATCCGTTGAACAATGACCGTTTCGGAAAGAAATTCACACTTTTTGGAAAAAAACTGACTTTACAACGATCTTTTCTTATTCATCTAACCGATAACAAGAACTAAAGTGAAAGAGTGCTGGTATGAACGTGTTCATTAATTATCTTCTACTTGTTTGTTTTTCTATCCAACGTCTGAAAGGGTGCATTAACGAAATTATATGTTAACACGTTCTCTCTAGGATATACAATGAAATTTAAATTTTTCTATATACCATTAATGACATATAGGGGTATCAACGTGTTAACAAACGACATGTGAAATGTTCAAAAATATTTCACATTTTTTAATCGAATGCAGTTTTAAAAAATGGTCGTTCACAACTGAACGATATGGATCGCTGGTATGAACGTGTTAATGATTTATTTTCTATTTAATCGTTTGTCGCCCAACGGCTTGCAATCCTTGGGAATATTAACACGTTCACCCTCTTAGAGTATTTACACAGTGAAGACGTAAATTTGTTGGGGTTCTTCGAACCTCCAGATTTTCAGGCGGTTGCAATCGATATCAGAATAATAATAATTTGCGAACGTGTTAACAAACAATCTTTTATCTTAATAGAAAACTAAAAACCGGCCAAAGTCAAGCAAGAAACAAAAAAAAATGACCGGACTTAATTAATGTTTTTCTAGGTTCCTGAAGGATGGCAAATGTACGGCACGCAGCTGTAAAGACGGCTTCAGTTGCAAAGAGAAGCACTATAAAGTGCGCGTCTTAAAACATCGTTCATCACTGTATCCATCAGCGATTGATGCCCAGTCCAGTGATAGTGCATTACCTGAAGGCCTGAGAGACACTTGGAAATCTGAAAGTGTTCCAATTACAGTAGCCTGTGAATGTTCGTAATTAACAAAATTACGCTTTATTACGACTAATTGCACGACACAAAAAGAAAATAATGATTAAATAATAGTAATAATTATAGAGTTTTATTGGTCGCTTGTTTTTTTTTTACCTTCGGCACGACCTGTTGCTTAACCAAAACCGAATCCAAAGCGGTAACGCCATGCAACCGCCGACTCCAGTACACTTTGTACTTTTGTATCGGCCAATCGGTGATCGGTGGCGACCAATTAATTCGTACATTAACACTACCATTTCGCAACATTAACGGGCCGATACTGATATTGCGTGGCGCTTTCGGTGCTTTCGGACCTGAAACTTTATCAATTATCGATTTCTACAAAAATTTATCAATTCTTTTTTTGAAGTGAAACTTCTCTAGGCGCGCTTAGGTGTAAATATTTTTCAATGTATTTTCCCTATGTAACGAAAATGCGAGACGCCGTGAGGGAAAACACCTCCCTTCTAACAGGCAGCTGAGAGGGAAGAGTGGGGGCGTTGCCAATAGCGTCAGTTCTGCCAACTGTGTAAAATAGACACTAGGTAGGTGTCATTGATCGAAAAACAAGAACTTCATCTCTAACCTAAGAAGTTTCACTTCTAACGCGCGGCGTTCCATGCACTTTTAATTTCTTTGTAATAATCAAGTATTGAGTGTGTGCGTGATTTGTTTTATACATTATTTTTTTTATCAATTTACTCATACTGAATGTGAAGACATGCTCGGAGAAGCCACGCGTTCCATTGCCATTGACGGCCGCCACACGGAACTGATACCATCGGCCCGGCTTGATATAGTTCTTTAATAAATGACTAGTATTAACGGTACGCCCACACAATGTCCATTCATTCAATTTCCTTTCGATAAAGTTGCGGCCGCTGTGGTGACGTGCCTCGATATGATAGAAAACGTGCCGTAGCGGTTTTCCGCCTGGTTTCCATTCTATGTAAATGTTGCGTTTTTTGCGGCGTTCAATCTTTAAATCGTGCGGTATTCCAGGAAGACCTATCGAAACATAAAACAACAAATTATTTACGTAATTTATCGCCAAATAACCGAGAAAATGTCAGAAAATCGCATGTGTGTGTGTATGAAAGAGTTGCAGAACAAGAACAGAACAGTTAAACGATCCTGTTTTTAGCAAATTATACGTCGATAACTAATCCAAAATAATAGCAAATTATTGTACAGTTTTGACTTTAATTGGAGCTAAATCGTAGGGTAGATCGATATTCGAAAAATTTCTATAATTTCACATTGAAATAAGGACGATTATAATGAAAGAGAATTTATAATAATTATGTTAATTACGTATGCTGGACATGTTTCCATGAAATACGAAAAGATCTCGTTAGCGTATAATATGCTAACAAATTGACTTGTTAGAACGGCGGCTAAAGATGGAGACGAATATCAAACGAAGCCCGGGTATCAATAATTATTACATGCCTTGTCCGTTTTTATTTACGTCGATTTAAGCGACTTGGTGGTCCCCCTGATTGGAATGCAATCGATGCGGATGGCCATAAAAACTGGGCCATTATTTTGATATCTAAACCAGTTCCATTATTAATGAAGGTTGCTGAAAATCAATCAGTTCTCCGCAACGATCCAATTAAATTTCGGTTAATCTATCTCCCTTTTCGTTTTTGTCGTATCTCTTTTATTAGTACGTACCGATAAATGTGGCTAATCCATCAGGCGGTTGGCAGGTTACACCACAACTATGCTGGCAGCATTTCAACAATGCGGCGCATTGGAAATCCTCGAAGCATTCCCGCAGGCAAGCCGTTGCGAACGGTGGGAGATTCGTTTGATTGCCCGGGCAATAGCCGGGCTTTTCGGTTTTCCTCACAAAACATGTCTTCATACATTTCGAATTTATCTGGAATTAGAAGGCGTGTGTTGTGTGTTATCTGATCAGTTCACGACCGATCTTTGTTAGTAATAATAATAATAATAATAGTAAAAATACGACTACATATCATTTGCGTACAGATTGTAAAGTTTATTAGGTTGACGGCCTTCGTTGGATGTACGCAGAAAAACGGGAGAAAAAAAACTACAGACTGTATATACCGATTTTTTTCGCTGATTGGCAATCAACGTATGTTTTTGTTTATATCTGTGGACAAATTTCACAGTTTATCTGTATCGTTAAACGATCGATTTTAATGGTAGACGGATATTGAAACGAGTACACGTGTTGTGGCTCTTTCTGTTTATAACAAACAAATCGACAAATTTTGATTATGTAGGGCAACAAGTTTGGACGATTCAAATGTTTGCTTGGTTCGCTTTTCTATAAGAAAATGATTCAGAAAAAAGGCGACGAGAAAAAAGCGTATTTTGGGAGAAACAATTATAAGCGAAGGCTGTCTTTGTAGATAGCTAAAATTGTTTTTTTTTGGTATTTAATCTTCCGACTTTTGGTTTAACCTTGCAGAATATTGAAGAGGGATATTTTGTATTTGTTAACACGTGCCCAGTGACTTTTTATTTGTTTAGTTTTTTGATTTAGATTCAGTTTAGAACAAAAGCTTGGATTCTCTCTGTCCAATTGATTACAACCCCGAGAATCTGCTTCAGTGGAACAGACAAAGATACAGCTATCACTGCAAATCCCGTAAACTGAGTATCTGCAAAAAGTGGCCTACTTAACACGTTTCTGTCAAATTCTTTTTGAGAGACGGAGCTAATGTATTCGGACATATTTTTTTGTTTTTTTAGAGAAGTTTAGATTTAGTTATACCGGTCGATCTCTGTCTGATTCATTTGGCCATATGGTCGTTAATGAATCAGACAAAGACCAAACTCTTTCTGCACCAGTAATGCACCGGAACAGCTTCAAATATTTGAAAGGCAAAAAACCTTTGGCAAAAGGTTCGAAATACTGGACCATTGAAAGCATAACTTGATGCCCTACCCGACTGTCTAATACTTGATCTATTTATTACGCAAGTACGTCTAGTATCGGCTATGGTCAATGACTTGCAATCATATTGTGCTGACGTTGCACTATTGTAGCCAATATTCAGCAACACTTCGAATTCTGAGACCTTGGTGCGACTGGTGCCGCAGCTTATCGTTCGATTTGTTGTCTTCTAAACTAGGCCTTGTGTGTCGGTCAATGACATTTCAATTATTAACACTATCATAGATCACAAAATCTACAGAAAATCGTTTGGATATCGGTCCGATTCGAAGTGAGAACACGAGGCTGTTGTTGGTTTGTCTTGTATATTGGATCGTGATGCTGGACACGCAACCAATTGTTTTTTTTTTTTGGTACGCAACTTAACTAGTTTTTCTAATAACGAAATAACCAGGTGAATACATCGCACATAGTTTATCTTTAATCAACAAGATTATTACACGTTTCGCATTCCATACATGTATTTTTGCATCACTTCCAGATAAACAGCATAATTGCGTTATTTATATTCGTAAATTATTTTCCCGGGCGTTCGATAAAATAATATTGAAGACAAATTGACACAAATTCGTCGATTGATTTGAAGCTTTCGAACTAACCGGTTAACCGAATTAATTCCCCATATTATTATTTTGTGGTAATCTGAAACGTTTAGATATAAATGGTAAGACAAGTTGTCAAGTTCCGCAACATTTATCCTTCTTAAGAACAAAATTCTAAATTGATCGCCTCGAATAAATCTCGATTTTTATCGAAGGAAACACACCATCTTGACTAACTTTTTTTTTCGTACAATTTCAAATCGGGGAAAATTATGGAATAAACGTGACCAACAATAGCGTCTCGTTTTACCAATTTGCAACTGGACGCTGTGCACATAAAACAAATCGAAAATAAATAAATCCCGGCAAGATAGAGCACGAGAAAGTTGTTATTAATTATTAATTTCGCTTTTAAATTATTCCAGATTTTGCATTAATTGTATTTTGAATAATTGATCAGACAGTGATTTACGGCCGCAATTATCGAATTTATCCCTCTTTTTTTGTGGTTTATTTGTCTGTTTATTTGAAATAATTGAGTTGAGGTCAGAGCCTATCACCTAAACTGCAAGTTGATTAATCTATTTTTGGTATTAATTAATAATTGAGCGAAGTAAACAATAAACAAATTGTTACTAAGTGTATCGAAAAATCGATGGTAATCGATTTTTTTTTGTTGTTGTTGTTGCAGTTGTTATTAAATCTTAAAATCAAGTTCAGCGACTTTGGAAGTTATCCAACAAGTCTCGGGGAAGCCGATATTTGCGATGAATCATTTTACTATAAATATAATTTAACAACAAAATAATAATAATAATAATAATAATCTTACAGAAGAGCTTCTATGGTTCGTAACAGCCCAACAGTGAGCTTTACAACGTGTTATAAAGAGCGGATCGTATTGTTGTTGTTCGTGGCGGAGGCGCCGTGTTTTACCGATGATGGCACCCTCACTACTACTATTGCTATTATCCAACGATAAACACACAATTGGTTGTATTAACAATATCGATGTTGTTAATAATACACCGACGACCATCATTACTGCAGCCTCAACCAGCATCGTGGAAGCCGCCGTCATCACGGCACAAAGACTACTGCGCCTGGTGTACGGTGTGGTCTCTTAACAAGTTAACCGTTGTTGTTGTTGTTATACTGTTGTGGTGTTTGTTGTTGTTGTTGGTGTTCGGTTTGATCTTTCCTCTAGCTTTACCGCCCTCTCCATAACGGACCAACAACAACAACAACAACACAATAGCCTCATCCTATCGTCTCGTTCTTTTCCAATCGGTCGCGATCACTTTTACCTACTTTCGTCACCTATATTGTTTCGAGACCAAGAACAAGTGGAGGTGGCGAGACAAAGAGACAACAAAAAAGCACCGTGAGATCATCTCGAATGCACACACCGAAAGACTGGTTTATTTGTTGCGCACTTAGAAACAACGAAAGGCGCGATTTAAATAATTACGCGAAATCGAATCGCCTCGATTTGATAAGATTTATCAAAGCACATAACACGTGTCGCATTAAAGCTGGATACACACGGATCCGTTTGGAAAATGGCACAATTTGTGCGCACACCGTTAGAGTTTTCACCTTTGATTCGATGACGAAATTGCGCGTCTGGCCGAATTGCTGACGCTTCAATTTATTCAAATTGCAATTAATCAATGTCTTTATTAATTCAACGTTTACAAGTTTATTTTTGGTATACTACGTGGTGCTCATCGATGCGGCCGTTGTAGCATTGCTGGCAGCAGGCGTAGTTGCTGCACCGGCAGCAGTAGTACCTGCTGGAGCGCCTGTCGTGACAGCTGGAGCAGCGGTAGTGCCAGTAGGCGAAGCACCGCCACCGCCACCGCCACCACCACCACCTCCAGCTGTAGTCGGTGGTGTGGTGGTCGTTTCAGTTGTTTCATCGCAATCTTGATCCTCACAGAAGAGTTCACAGAATATCTCCGTAAAGATATCGACATCGTTGTCGCACCAATCACAATCGCCAAACTGTAATGCAAAAATTATTGGAAAGTTGATTGTCTTCAGGTTATGATTAAAATATAAGATCGCTAACAAGTCCGTAATTGTATTAATAATAATAATAATAATTATGATGATGGTGATGGTTAAGTGAAAAGCTTGAAGCCTACCCAACGGTAGATCGGACTGGCGGCTGTTGGAGACGAAGAGGCCACCGCAACGATGACCACCAGCAAAGCCACTACCATCCTCATTGTGGACGAAGGCTGTTGCAAATCGAACCACAAAAAGTCTTAAAAATAAAATATAATAATATATATTGATAGGTGAATTTTGCCGCACACCTATAAAGCTGTCACCGAAAATTGTTCGTTCAAACGAGAGTTTATATAGGTGCTGTCAGCTTTTCTTTATATCCCAATCCCGGTGTGTTATTCACCGAGAAGGCAACAACAACAAAAAAAAAAAACGCGAAACAAACACATAAAATAGGTTTTTAGGCATTTGCTAAATCACGTTCGTTTCTCGTTAATACCGTTTTTGTTGTTTCAACAAAAGGGTGTGAGATAAACAACAATAAATTCACACACAATGTAGCACGGCATTAATGATATGCAAATTATTTTAACGATTTTTTCTACGGTTAATTATCTGTCGTTGATGATGTGATGTATAGGTAGGAACCCATCACCTTGACTGCAATAATTTTGCTAGTTTTTTTTTACAATACAAACAAAACAACCAAACAAATCGATAATCATCTATTTATGAGTTTACACGAATACATTGTGGTATGGTTTTCAAATTGGCGATAAAGTCCTAGAACAAATGTGTGGCGTGACGGAGAACGCTCAATCCGGCTATGGTTCGACGCATCTTCTCCAACTGCAGTTGATGGCATAACAGTTCTATAAATGGATAAAAGATTATTTATAATTGAATGTTTTTATCAATAAAAAATTCCATATAATTTAATTGAAAAAAGATGAAGGCGCCGACTTTATCACTTTTTCCTCAGAATTATTGATCAATTTTATATGTAAATAACAACAAACCAAAAAACTATGCAAAATTAATAACTTTATCGTGCCGGATATAAATAGAAATAATTGGTGTTTACTATATTAATCAAATTATAACAGTGGCTCTGAAACTTTCCTAATTGAGTCGGGTCCTAGATTCGATCTTTAAGAGAGTGCAATTTTTTTTTCCAGGGCTCCATAGTCTCTTCAATCCTCCGATAATCTAAATCTGCCTAAGAAAAATAACAACTTAGCGCAACAGGGTTGGTTAAGCACAGTGTCTTTGAGTTTGTCACCCGAATGCTGCGTTAAAATTACAATTTTTGTAGATTGGGCCAAAATTCTGAAAAATTTCAAATAATTAAGCAGTTGTTCTACGGCAATAGTGTGTTCTATGAATGAGTCTTTTACAGGGCCTGATCCGTTGCTCAACAACATTTTTTAATGAAGCCGAAGGCTTTCATAGCCCTTTTGCAGGAGCTAAAAAAAATCGATCTTTTCCAGTACACGTTAGCACTTCTATTGAAACCCAAATTTTTATCAAGTAGAATTTTTAGTTGGAAAAATCATTATAGAAAAACTTTGCAACAGCATCAAACTTGAGGCTCCCAATGCCAATGGAGTCTGCTGCACGTAAAATGACCGGACTAAGTATCGCACTTGACGACTTCAGTACTTGCTCTAGGATGAATCAAATTATAACAGTGGTTTTGAAACTTTTCTGTTCAGGCCAAAGGCTCATTTGGCTTGGGCAAGCTAATGCTGAGCTCGATTTCTAGCTAGGAATGGATTTACCATCCAGAGTTGTTTTCTTGCTTGTTCGGCATATTCGATTTTGTTTTAGAAGCTGAAGGACTTTCATAACTTGTGTTCAACTACCAAAACGGCCTGAAAATTTCGACTTTCGCTAGAGCTGAAACAAATTTGGACCTTTTCAGAACTCGTTAGCATTTCTAGTCAAATTCACAAATTTAGGTCAGTAGCAATTTTTAGCTGGAAGTGTTATTGTAGAGGAGAAGAATCAAATTCTAACAATGGTTCTGAAACTTTTAGCCTTAAGACAAGCTTCAAGTCTAGATCCACCTCTGATCTGAGCCTAGAAAAACATTGCAAAACAAGAGCTTCATGGACGTATAATAAACCAGGAGTCTAGGATCAGCACCATTGTTTTGTGTTTGTAGCTAGAGTGCTACATTTGTCTAGAATTAGCCAAAAGTACCAAGATTATAACAATTCTGAAGTCAATTGCCGATTATGAAGCAGTTGCTTTGTTGCGTTATTTTGTAGGACCTGATGCAGATTTTGCATCGAAGCCGAAGTCCTAAAATCTTCTAGTATAAGAGTTAAAGAAAACTTGGATCTTTTCAGAACTTAGATTTTTTAATCGAAGGAAGAAATTTCTGTTAAGAGAAATGTTTCGAGCAGAAAACCTGCCGAGATTAACACTTTTGTACGACAACATTTGAGTCGCGCTCTAGACGGCATGTTTATCATTTCGGGCGTGACAATATCCTAATGTGATGAATAAAATCAATCATTTTCTATCACAGTTTTAACAGATTGAAACGTGGTTGCACAACTACTCGAACGGACTCGTCCTGTATTTTTATTAATAATAAAAATTAATTAGAATTTTCCATAAGTAGAATTGGTTTTGTGAATAATTAATGAACTTTTCAATTGACGCGTGTTTGTATTGAAACGGCATAATTGAATTGAATTCCATTTTCACATCAATACGAAAATGGAGCCAACTGTTGTAAAAATCATCTTTAACGTGTCGCAGTTTTTTTGTGTATCCGTACCGAATTTATTTAATTATCGTGGCATAACGATCGTTTATAAAACGTATTCGATTGTAGTGTGTTTATTATTGTTTATTTTATCGATTGTGACAATTTACGGCCGATTCTTGTATATATTCCATGCACGATTCCGTACATCAGTACTTTTGGATTTTCTATTAGTTTTAAGCACGACAATCACAAATATTGCATCGATAATTATAACGATCCTAATCCACAACAAGAATATGGTGAGAATTGTGAAAAATCTGAAACAAATACATTGGAAGATCCAAGAACAATTCAAAATAAGCCCCCAATTGCCGAACGCCAAACTATTCGCTACACTATTTATTCTGTTAGAAATCGTACTTTTTCTGTGCGTTTTGGGGCATTTTCTAATAGAGTTATTTTGGAACGATGCAAGCTATTACGGTTTCAGTGCATTGTTGCATTTCAATTTCTTTCTAATGTCGTTGACTGTATTCCAAATTTATTACTTCTCAATTGCGGTACGTGGTAATTACGAAACGATCAACGCCAAATTGGCGATGTTCAATTGTAAAGGCAATCAAAGTACCAGCGATATGCGTGTTTTTGTGAGATTGTACGATGGTCTGTGCGACACCATCGAGTTGATTAGCAAATCGTACGGTATACAAATCGTTTTCGTATGTTTCGTCATCATTTTGAATCTGATTGAAAGCTTGAATTGGTCAATGAAGGCGGTATTAGGCCTCGAACTTGTCGATAATACATGGATTGTTCTTTTTGTGGTTTTTGATACTGCAGAATCATTTATTTGTCTTGTAAGTGATTTTATATTCACAGATTATTGTAATTGATTCGATTCGTATTTTAAAGGTGTTTGGTGTAATATTGGCTGTTAGCTGTAATCTTACGATACGTGAAGCCAACAATACGTCGACGATTTGTTATAAGATTCTATTGGATTTGCCAATACGTACACAATTCGAATATCAGGAAATTGTCAAGAATGATTTGTTGTTGTTGGCTGAGCATTTAAATCAGAAGAGAATCGAATTTTCCGCCGCCGATTTCTTTCCAGTCGATCATACAATGTTGTACATGATCTTCGGATCGATTACAGCTTACCTTGTCGTTGTGTTGCAGTTTCAATAGTGAGTTCTGGAAGTTGTGTCAAGTGAGATCTGTTGGATGCAGAAGAGAAAATCTTCAGCAATCTTTAAGCAAAGTAGTTTCCTGTTATATTGGACTATTTATTGATCTTTTAAAGAAAGATAAATGATAAATTCTAAGATTTTGCATAATTGTGTGGGTGACTTTCAATTAATTTTACGCTACAGAAGTGAGTATCTTTGCAATCTTTTTTTTTGTTAAAAAATTCGCTCCGATTCCATTCGGATCTGCATAAATCAATTTTACATCCGTGTACGCTTTCTCTACATCACAAGGGGCTCAATCACCGGATCTGTAGAACGATCTCTACCAGTTTATTTATCAAAACTATTTAAAAAGTAACTGATAATACGCCACGCAATTTCATATCAATTTTTAATCAACTGGCGAAACACAGTGTTGACGATTAAAATAAACATAGAATAGTAGTTCAGATCTGAGATTATTGTTATTAAATTAAACCGCTCTCATGTGATGCTGTGCACCACTGAATTCCTCGGAAATAAATCTCACATTTCTCTGTAGAAAGAATGTTACACCTGTATATCGTCCTAGACGATTTGATTAACACTCAGATCAACTCAGATACTGCAAGTTGTAATGAAACGATCGAATACGTTGCCACACTATTAAACACCAATCCAATTAATGTGAAATCGATATTAAAGAATCCAGCAGCTGAGAATGTCGACTTAAAGTCAACACTCTGTTGTACGATAGCTTCCAGTTCTCGTCTTAAGATGGATCCATCTGCACGATGAAGATTGGTCGGTTTCAATCGAAGCTTATGCAACCATTTAGAACAAATCATTATTGTCTTTTTCGATTCAATTATGACTAGGATTGACTAAAAGAGGAATAGATTAGGCGATTTTGGATTGAATTACTACCACTTGTTGTGTATTTTATCGTGCAGCATATAAACTAAAGTATTAATAAAAGCAACAATCGTAACAATAAAATAGATTGCTGTAAGGAAAAGTACAAAACCAGAAATTTTGTTATGAAGCCCGGAGACCGGTAACATAGCAAATCTGATAGTGATAATGACGGATATTCTACAGATTTTTGCAACATTGTTGGCATTTAAATAGGCTCCCATCACTCTTGATTGTTGACAATAAATAATTAATATTTGTGTCCAATAATCGATTAAAACCACAGAATAACTGTTGCAGAATAAAAATAAAATGTTGCAAAATATTAAATAATTTTTTGACGCGACATTAATAGATATTAATATAGTTTCTTCTAAGGTAAAAAAAAGTGCAACACTCCTATGCGTCTATATGTATAATGTATATTTCGATTCGTCGTTCAATGATGTTTTTACGTATATATATATATGTCGGCGGCGTACTGTCTAATCCGGCATTTAGAAGAATCCTTAGTCTTTGTCTAACTCACTTGGCAGACTGTAAAATGATGAACATTTGAAATGTCTTACTATTCGCTTGACATTTTGAGGCATTTTCTTATATGCATAATTTTCGTCAGGCATTCTATAAAATGACAATCTATGTTATAACGTTATATTTTTCGACGTACTTTTTATATAAACATTGCGTGAATATGCTACAATCAGAAGACAATATCATATTGATCAATGAAAACGTCTTCTATGAAGAATTGCAATAGGTTATAAATAGGTTGTCATTTTATAGAATGCCTGACGAAAATAGATAGAGGGAGAGAGAACATGATCATGAAGGTCAGTGAAACGTTTATAAAATCCATCATGAAATGCAGAAATGCCTTTTATCTTCTTAAACAGCAACTACGATTGGGACAAAGACAGTGGGAGCGATTGTGGTAAGAGTAAAACATGAAATTTGTAATTAATATCAAATTAGAGTGTCAGAAAACCTGTAAAATAATTTACAGTAAGCTTCGTATTTCTATCTAGAACAACTATCACACATGTTTTAATGTTGAAAATTTACTTATTTGTTGCAATTGATCTGAATAAAAATCCCTTCGTAAATTGTTGATGTTGTTCTCCAAATACTGAAAATTATCTCCTCTATAGTGCGTTTCATGTAGTGCAGCAGTCTGAAGGTGTAGCTTCTGAATACATAAAAGAGAGAGATGAGTGAAACGTTTACAAAATCCTGAAATCATGAAATGCAGCACAGTTCAGGTCGGAACTGTCACAGGTCTTTTATCGCCTCAAACAGCAACTATGATTGGGAAAAATACAGTGATGGCGATTGTAATAAGAGTGAATATGACAGCAATAAAATTAGAATGTCCAAACTCCTTTATGTGATACTGTAAGTCTCTGAAAATCTGTAAAATAATTTTGCATAAGCTTCGTATTTCTACCCAGAACAAATATCACACCTTTTCTAATCTTGCAAAATTACAAATTTATAATTATCTTGAAAACAATAAATAAAAATCGACAATCCTCCTATAACACGCTTCTTAAACAATACATATTTCCAATTATTCTTTAACCTCTCTAAATGACAAGGAAATATAAAAAATCTCGATTGAGAGGTACAAAAGGAGGCGTTATTTTAAGGAACTTCGTAATGCTCTGGAATAACAAGGGGAAATAAATAAAAAACTCCACAGAATGTATTTTTATTGTTGCTCAACTACAATCAGTCACACAGTGTATTTAAAACAATAATCGGCAATCCTCTTATAACACGTTATTTCGCTGTCCAAAGAACCTCGTGTTGTCCAAACGATAAATTAATAGTACAAAAAGAGCGTTAAAGAGACCGTGTGTTGTTTGGTTACCGTGCTATAAGAAATTCATAAACAATTACAATTTCGTATGATCGGTGCATTGTATTAAAACTACCACAAATGTAAAGATACCATTCAGAATATAAATGAAGATCGTATAATTGATCTCAAAGAAGCCAGCAGCGGTAAAGTACGGTTTATGTTGTTCTAATAGACGTAAGAAATAACTTAATTTCAACTTGGAAAATTTTGTATTGTAGTCTAATTGATTTGGTAGTTGTATTAATAATTTACGACAAACCATTTGGATTTGATTGATTTCGTTGGTTGCTCGACAACATGGGCAAATCACAAAACAAAGATACACCTAGAAAAACAACAATTAATTAACAATAATTAATAATTCAACATTTATAATGACAGAGTTACAATTAAAGTACAACATCTGGTCAATTTTGTAATAGCAAAAGGGATGCTACCACCACTGTAAAGCAATCCTTCCCAAATGGCAAGATATAAGCTCTCAGAAATATATATTAACGATGCCAAAATGAAAATTAAAATTTGTAAAGCAAAGATTCTGTTAAAACCGATAATTTGTTGCTTTACGTCGATGAAACCTTTAAAATTATTATTAATAAGATCGAAACGGAATTGATGCGATTGGAATTTCTCCTTTAAACAAACCAACTTATAACGTAAAACATTACCGTAATAATTTACGTTAATTATTGTAATTAAGACTAAATAAAAATTAAAAACGTGTAGATATATAAGACTAGGAATCGGTAATAGTATTAATTCACTAATTGTTTGAAATGTTGTTAAAATTATTAACAACAAATTATTACAAATTATACACTTCTGTTGTGGATTGTTGTTATTTTCTAATAATAACAATAATGACCATGCTTTACGATTAAATAATGCGGCAAATCTTGTGTAAATATTCATTGTTGTTAAAGTCACAGTAATTGAGACGTCCAAAATCAAATCGGTTTTTGTTAATACCCTATAAAACCAGTCCAGTTTCACAAGCACATCTTCAATCACCACTATTATTAATATTAATATGGAAATAATATAACGACATCTGAATTGTGAAGTTTTTTCAACGGGGATTTCGGGTAAAACACCCACAAATTTCGATATTTTATAACGGAATTGTTGCATTTGTCGTGTGTTGATTTTAACTTTACAACACTTTCAAATCAACTGTTACTAATCGATTCTGTGGCAATGTAGGTAGATTAAAAAGAAACAAATTGACAAATAAGACGGACACTTTAATAAATTGAAAATCATAATTACGAACGAATCAATAGTTGTTGGATTATTATCGTGTAAAGCGAGGGCATTATATAATTATTAATCAATCCAATTTAACTTTACAAATTAAGTAGATCACCAGAAATTTTGTTACGAAGTCCGGTAACGCAGCAAATCTGATAGTGATATCGTTGAATATTCTTTAAATTTTTATAATGTTGCTGATATTTAAAAGAGATCCGATCACTGTTAATTGTCGATAAAAAATAATCAAATGTTTTGTAATAAAATTGCATATAAAAATTATTAATTAATATTAAATTATAAACGTTTCCATGTGATTCTCGAATCTCTGAATTTGTGGGGCAATATAGTGTAAAGCTCATTTTTCTATCTAGAACAAATGCCACACGTGTATATCGTTGGACCGACTTGTACTACAAGCATTCAAAAATCGTGCATATTTGATAACAAACCTAGATAATTTGATTATTGAGACTCCTGTGATGCAAATTGTGATGAAACGATCGTATAAGTTGCCACACTACTAAACACCATTCCTAATAATGTGAAATCAACATTAAAGAATCCAGCCGCTGAGAATGTCGGCCGAATATTGATACTTTGATGTAATAAATCTTCCAAGTCTTCTTTTAAGATGGAGTCGTGACGAAGATTTGTCGATTTTAATCGAATCTCATGCAACCATTTATAACAGATCATTGTAGTCTTTTTCGATTCAATCATTACACTCTGACATAAATACGCAATTATTACTACGATTATCTAAAAGGAAATAGTGTTAAATTTGAAAATTTTCAATTAAGGGCCGATTCTACAATTCCTTTAATTCCGTCCGGTATTTCCGTTCTACAAGTCGAAAATAAAGGTGACTGTCGGTATTTCGGCTAACTTTCTGCTCCAGTCGAAAAATCTAATTGTTTTCTATGTGTAGATAAAATTAAAGTAGAGAATATCGGATGGAACAAATATAGGATAGTATTGCCTAATCAACATCTATTCTGTGAATTGTAGAATCGGCCCTTAAGTTAATTAATAAGCACTGATTTTACAAAATATAAAATAATCTCAGCTAGGATCTGAATCAACTGTAGAGATCGTTGTGTTTCATTCTGATAAATATTTGTGTCTTTGTAACGAAATATGTACATTAAAAGATTAATAAAAGTAATTATTTTAATAATGTACGTAATTACGGCAGAAAAAAATACAAAACCAAAAATTTTATCGAAAACATCAGTCATATAGCAAATCTGATAATAATATCGACTGATAGTCTTCAAATTTTTATAGTGTTGTTGGTATTTAAAAGAGCTCCCATCACCCTTAATTGTTGACGATAGATAATTCTCCAATAATCGATTAAAACCATAAAATAATTGTTGCAGAATATATGTAAAATGCATAGTTAACGTGTACAAAGTCGTGTTGCAATATAACTGTAGGTAATCTTGTAGGAAAAAGAATACACGTTGCCATCCACGTATATCGAATACTACTACAGAACCAAAAATTACAATAGAAATCGTAAATGCTTGTATAAACACAAATTTGATGTAAAATAAATGTTTTGTATATTTCCAAATTTTGATATGTTGTAGAAGTTTTGCAATACCATTCAAAAACTCTTTAATATCATCACCATTCAGAAATATTAAAAAAATTCTGGATAGGACACTGTTTAATGTTGACGTTATTTGATCTAAATTAATGAAGAAATTATAAATGTCGATGCGTGTTGTTATCTCCCCCTGGCTTTTCACTGATATTTTTACATATGTAAAACAGATTGTTAAAAGTGAAACACAAATAATTATATAGAATTTATACGATTTTATTAATTTCGATTGATCACCAATTTTGTGTGGTGGCACAAATCCAAACAAACAACACAGATCATACAGTACTTTAATGTACGATAAACTCATCTTTTCCACAACGATTCTATAATATTTCTGAATACTAATTAATGGATATCTAGTTATTTGTTGTTAGTACGTGGAAAACTTTCTTCGTTCTATTTGATTAAATAATATTGAAATGGAAATATACTTTATTTCAGGCGACTGTTGATAAATTTCAGTACATCTATTGTTGATGTTCAATTATTGTAATTGATCGCTGATGGAAAATTGGATCGAATAGGTCAGAAAATGCAGTTTTAAAATTTTCCACACACCCTGGCGGAAAAAAAAAACTATGAAAATTTATGAAAAACGTCGTACATTTGGACATCATTTCATAAATTTTCATAATTTTTCATAGTTTTTCATAATTTTTCATAGAAATTTCCAATTTTTCATAGAAATTCATAATTTTTCATAGAAATTTCCAATTTTTCATAGAAATTTCCAATTTTTCATAGAAATTCATAATTTTTCATAGAAATTTCCAATTTTTCATAGAAATTCATAATTTTTCATAGAAATTCATAATTTTTCATAGAAATTCATAATTTTTCATAGAAATTTCCAATTTTTCATAGAAATTTCCAATTTTTCATAGAAATTCATAATTTTTCATAGAAATTTCCAATTTTTCATAGAAATTCATAATTTTTCATAGAAATTTCCAATTTTTCATAGAAATTCATAATTTTTCATAGAAATTTCCAATTTTTCATAGTAATTCATAATTTTTCATACTTTTTTTTGCACACACACATTTATTGCAGTGCATTTTATTGTTTTTTTTTTTGTACACTTTCGAGACGCCCAATTTTCTTATCTTGGCCCTGCCTAGTCAGTCTTGGTCTTGGTCTCGCACAAATGTTTCTAATGTTGGTCTTAGCCTTGGTCTCGCTCATTAAGTCTTGGTCTTGGTCTTGGTCTTGCGTATTCAATCTCGATCTTAACCATTTGGCCTATTACATATAATAAGTACCTGGTCAAAACTTTTATCAATAAAAATTCGAGATTTCTTGGTACAAAATAGCCCCTCACAGATAAATCAAATTTTTCCAAAGGCGATTCAACGCGGAAGTTCTCAAAACTTATTACATCTGGAGGCTCCCAAATGGAAAAACAGTTTCCGAATGTCTTCTGGTTCCCCAAAATCGTCGTCCCAGGTGTTGTTCTCTGAAGCCAGCCAATGCTTGATACTCACAGAGCATATGGAGAGGAGTTTCCTTCGCTTCTAAGCACGTCCTACACATCTCGTCATCACTGATACCAAGCGTGTGTAGGTGTTGATTCATGGGACAGTGTCCAGTGAGTAGTCCCACAATTGTTCTGAGATCTTTTCTACCAAGTCTCAGCATAGACTTGATGAAAATCCTAGACTGACACAGTTCTTTGTGTTCTCTCCATTCCTTCACGTGGGATGAGGAGATCCATTTCTCCAGTGCCCGTTTCTGACGAACTTTGGGGATCGGGGGAACCGGCTCCGGCCCAAAGAAGCCCATGTCTGAGCCCCTCCAGGCCAAAGTGTTGACCCTCTCGCTTCCGCCCACGTCAGAGTGTCCTGGGACGCAGCCCCAGTGAACACATATGAAGTCATAGAGATCATAGAATTTTTACATAGATATGACATAAAAATTACTGTATTGATGACTTTTATATGACGTCAATATTACGTATTGTGTACTATTCCCATCATACTGTGACGTCACATCAAAATAATAAATTTATATATTATTTAATTAAGTAAGAAATAAATCACACAATTACATAAATTACAAGTCATATTCTGACGTGAAAGTGATATAATAATACCGTCATATATTTATATAAGAAACAGCTCATATTTTTATGTAAAATTGATATAGGTCGCGCGTTTTAGAGTGGCGGAAGCTGGGAGTGCGCAGTGAATCAATTTTTGACGTTTATTTGAATTTTTCCAGTGGCGTGGTCATTGCAAAATGTTCATAGCATAATTAAGTGAGTTAATTATTGTAAAAAAAAATATGTTTGAAAATAAAAATTTATATATTTATATTTCCCTTCATTAGATATACTTTTCGCATGATTTTCTTTATTTATCTATCTTTTACTGTCTAACATTTTCTACATTACGCTACTGAACTGCGAATCTATCTGTCAGATTTTCCCGCAAACAAAAATTATGTAAATTAACACTAAGAAATTGTCAAAAAAAATTGAAAGTGCGTGGAACGCCGCCCGTTAGAAGTGAAACTTCTTAGGTTAGAGATGAAGTTCATTGTTTTCTTGGTTTATTTTCTTTCTGTCGTTGCCTGAAGGCTCGTTTTTGTTCTGCAGTTGTATTTTTCGGCATTTCGCTTATCTCAATTTAACGCCGTTAATTAATATTATAAACTAGCGGACCCGGCGAACTTTGCCTCGCCCCAATTTTACGTGAATGCGTAATTTACGACTATCCGGAATCAGTTTAACAATACACAAAACTCGCAGCAAGAAAAATAGCACATTTACTGTAAAAAATTACAATGCCAAAATGACACCTGTCAGATTGCGCAAAGTCTAAGTCAACTCGGATTTTGAATGAAAACTTTCGATTTTTCCAATTTTCCGACTTTTGCGGAGAGATTTTCCAATTTTCCGCATTTCGCATTTTCCGCAATTTTCCATGATTTACACTAAGAACTTTCTATTTTTTCATTTGGAAAGGCATTAAGGATTTTTCCAATTTTCCGACTTTTGCGGAGAGATTTTCCAATTTTCCGCATTTCGCATTTTCCGCAATTTTCCATGATTTACACTAAGAACTTTCTATTTTTTCATTTGGAAAGGCATTAAGGATTTTTCCAATTTTCCGACTTTTCCGGAGGGATTTTCCAAAATTTTCTTCCGTAAAAACCTTCTCCTCGAAAATACGAACAACTGACAAAAAATTTTACAGAAATCGGCCCAGCCGTTCTCATTTTATGAATTACTATACATTTTTTACACCATTTTTATATATATAATAGATATAAAAATTATAAATCGGGGTAACCCTTGAAATTTTAGTTTCGTTCCAGAGGGCGCTGTACATCGATCAATGACACCAACTCTAGACCCTAGTGTTTATTTTACACGGTTGGCAGAACTGACAGAGTATAAGCGATGCTATTGGCAACGCACCCACTCTTCCCTCTCAGCTGTCTGTTAGAGGGGAAGCGTTTCCCCTCATGGCGTCACGAATTTTCGTTACATAGGGAAAATACATTGAAAAATATTTACACTCAAGCGCGACTAAAGAAATTTCACTTCAAAAATTTTGCTTTTTTCCCGAGATTTTACATAAATTTCTAAGTGAAACGTGATATATGAAGTGAGACTCTTAAACCAATAAACGTCTAGCAGATAATAAAGGACACTCCTACCCAAAATAGATTGATGGGGGAACAATTTTTTAAAGGCCCTGATGTTATTTTACTACAAAAACAGTAAAACATAACATAAAAATTAGTTTATAATAACTTTTTCAATTCGACAATTTTTGTCGCAAATATTCTCTTCAAATGCACACTACCTGGCACAACTTGTAATAAAATAGAATAATTACTGCAAATAATTATCGACAAAATGTTCGTCTCCAATAGTTGTAAAACCTGTCTGCTATAAAATATGTAAAACCTGCCTAATAAAATTTGCCGAAAATTTTGTAAGTAGGTATAAGGGATGCTTGTAGGGGTTATTATATTGTTACCGATATTCCTATTTTGTTTAAAAACTTACTGCGTAAATATATATGTATACATAACATATGTAAATATACCTACATTGTATGTAAGTATATGTTCTTTAATAAACATTATGATTATTTTTCATATAATATGAAGCTGATTTTATAAATTTACCAAAAAAACTACATTATAAAAAATGTCATAATACTCGTTCTAAACTAATAATACAAATTTCCAGCTTATTATCTCACATTCCGAGGTTGTACCCTTTTTTTTGCTAATTTAAATGGACTATAATAGTAGGTACAAAGTGCTGGATTTTTGTGTTTATGTTTTGAAGATTTACTACCTTTTCGGTTGTTAGTTTGAACCAATAACTTACACATTGGGGACAGTTTACAGTGCAACGCCCACAATAAAGCAGAATTTTTCTTGAACGATAGAACCCCCTTAAGCCGGTAAGTGATATTTTATACGAAATTTATTAATTTTTATATTTATATGTAGTGTTCAAATTTCACTTACCACAAATTCTCTTTAATTGCAAACATTAAATATATTTTTAACGTTAAAAAGATTAGGATTATTATAAATAAAAGGTGTAAGCAAATTTCGAAACTAATTATTGTATTGTAATAAAGGTAGAACCAAAAAAGACTACAAGACTAAGACCAATTTTGCTCATCACTATTCAATACTTTTGACATTGCTTGTGCTCAGAAAAACTTGGACATTTATATCAGAATTTAACTAACACTAAGTTGTCAACTTCTAACAATTCTTTTGATTGTGCAATATTTTGTACGTAACAATTGAAAATGGTGAACTATCATAACAAAGTGTAGCCTCTCTGAGAAGTATCTGTTGTGGCCCATTTTTTGGTTCCGATTCTACGAAGTTTCCAAAAATATCGCTTCGAATTAACTTGAAGCTCTTCTTAGCTCAGGAACACCCCTAAAACGGCCTTGCCTTCAATACAGAGCAGCTTATCTTGAGCGGTTTGCCTACTAGTACGTACCGATCCTTGAAAAAAATCCATTTTTAGCGTTCTCTCTAACGAAGGCTTTTGCTCGTCGTACTTGCATAGAACTAGATAGCCTCGCAATTCTGTAATTTTCGCCCTCTCTACCAATGACGCTTTTCAGCAAACCAAATACTGTAGTACTCGGACTCTAGCGGTTGCTCTGCAATGTTTTCTTATATCAAAAATAAAATACATATACATAAAAATATTATATACATATACCCATAAATCTAACTATAACCTTTGACTTTATTAATTACAAATTATCGATAATTAACTAGTAGTAGATAATAATTATAGGCAAGAAAAAAAATTGATTGATCTATTACAAAAAAGCGCTTGCATATAAAACAGATCACTACCGTAAAATACTAAAATGATGACGGAAATGCACGCGTAAAGCATTCAGTTTTTCCTTAAGCAAAAAAAATATTAATTTATTGATAAAACGGATAACGTCATTAGTATCTATGAAAACCTTGACACCATCGATATATTTTTAGAGGTGTCCCCTGATTCAGCAAAATATCATCAAATTTATTGTAAGTGCGAAGAAGTCGCCGCTTTGAGCCTCAACCAGCAAACATGCTTCTTTGGCTGGCGTGTCTTGTAAGTTTCGTTATATTCGGGTATTGGTTGTCGTGGTGGAGTAATCGCAGCGAAATCCGTCGATTTTACAACAAGATACTCACAGTGCCCGGCTTACCGATTCTAGGCAATGCTGTCGACTTACGATCAACCGACGGTGAGTTGCACGGCTAGAAATTTCTTGTAAATTTTATCAACTGGCGATTGTAGTTGTGTGGAAATCGTTCTTGAGATACAACGAAACGTACGGCGACTTGGTCAAAATCAATATTGGACCATTACGGCAAATGATTGTCCTTACAAATTACGAATTAGTCGAATTTATATTGAGCAGTATGGAGACGATCACTAAATCGTCAGATTACAAGTACAGTCATCCATGGTTGGGGACGGGACTTCTCAATAGTACCGGAACGAAATGGAAGCAACGGCGTCGGATGCTGACGCCGGCGTTTCACTTCAAAATTTTGGAGCAATTCATTGAGGTTTTCGAGCGAAAATCGGATGTTTTGGTGGAGAAACTCGATGAGAATCTGTGCGGAAATCTGGACGTTTATCCGTTGGTTACATTGTGTACACTTGATGTGATCTGTGGTAAATATACAAACAAAATCGCCCTTTTAAGAACTGAATTTGATTGTGATGTGAACTTGTAGAGACTGCAATGGGTATTTCGGTCAACATACAGAACAATTCGCACTCAGAATACGTTTGGGGTGTTAACGAAATGACCCGGATTGTCGTGGAACGGTTCACATCGCCAATACAAAGACACGATTTCTTGTTTCGATTTACAAAGAATTATTCGATACAGAAACGAGCCCTTCGTTTATTACACGAATTCACCTTAAATATCATCAAACAACGCAAACGAGACATTGACGAGAATTTAAACGTTAAAAATAATGATGTTGACGACACAATCGGAACGAAGCGAAAACAATGCTTTTTAGATTTGCTACTGAAATCCACCATTGACGGTCAACCATTAAGCGATGAAGATATTCGCGAAGAAGTTGACACGTTTATGTTTGCCGGCCACGATACTACAGCCTCGGCGATCAGTTTTGCAATGTATTGTCTGGCTCACAATCCAGAAGTGCAGGTAAATTCTGGAATATTCTCGATTTTCAGATGTGATTCTGAGAGTTTCTAGAAACGCGCCTATCAAGAACAACAGGACATTTTTGACGATCCCTCAACTACAACCATCAAATATCAGGATTTATCACAAATGAAATATTTGGAGTTGGTAATTAAAGAGACGTTGCGATGTTTTCCAACCGCTCCATTTATTTTTCGAGAAACTGATAGAAAAGTCCAATTCGGTAACGAAACCTAAATTTCTCTAAAATTGTTGTTTACATTGGTGCCTCTCTTGTTGTTTTTTAGGCGATTTGACAATTCCAGAAGGTGTAGTTTTTCTCATTTCAATCTTAGGTATCCACCGTAATCCGAAATATTATCCAAATCCGGATCGATTCGATCCGGATCGTTTCGATAATGGTGATAGTAAGTTGCCATATTCGTTCATACCGTTTAGTGCAGGTCCGCGGAATTGTATTGGTATGATTTTTTTTTTGTGATATCTTCGAATTTGTGGCAAAATTATTGATTGCAGGACAACGATTTGCTATGCTCGAAATGAAAACGGTGCTATCGAAAATTATAAGGCGATTCGAGTTGGTACCAAGCGTACCTGAGCATCGACTAAAATTAGCCAATGAAATGATTCTGAAGTCGTTGAATGGCATCCGGATCGGCATAAAAAGAAGGCAATAATTGTTGAATATAGTTGTTAGTGAAAATGTTTTATTTTTTCCTCAATCCAATCCAGGAGCTGCGCCAATATCTTCCTCAGAAGATAATGACTTACTTTCCATTTGAGGAAAAATTGTACCTGAAATCTTTTGAAATGTTGCCAACACACGCTGTCTCAATAATCCTGACTGATCCGGTTCTCCACAATGTGTAACGTAACGATATCGCGCCTCTTAAAGTCTTCCACCATGCTTCTTGACTCTCTTCGACTGTAAATTTTTGGTTTTTAAGGAATCCCGTTTGTTGATCTTTTTGTGAAGAGACGGCTTGGCCTGGACACAATTTACGCAAAGAGGGTAGCGGTCGGTCCGCCTCTGTAACTGCCTATGTAGTGCATGTAGTGCTTTGGGTTGTATTCTGCAGCAAGTCTCTCTCTTTCTTCTCAATTTCTACCTCTAGTTCTGCTTCCTATTTTTATCTAAATGCCTATTAATAATGGGTCTTAGGGAGGCCATTTGAAAGCGTTCACTTCCATCAGAGACTGCATTTGAGTCTTCCTTCTACTATCCAAGACCAAGAGTGAAGCACTCCACGGCTGAAGCTTTCCAATTTGCTTCCTCTTCGGTCATGGAAACGTCTCCAAAGAATTCAAAGAGTTAACTAACAACACGGCGTAAATCTAGAAAAATTTAAAGTGTTCCCCACAGTTTAAGAGTTCTGGATAAATTAGGAAATCCGTGAGGCTCCTCAAAGCCCCCAAATTTTTTGACATACAACTACTTTGAAGAAAACAGTAAAATTTACAATAAAATTAACAAAAAACTTAATAAAATTCGTAAACGGAAACTGAATCTCGCATTCATAGGCTTTGTAAAAAGTTCGGAAAACCCACTTCCGGTGCTTACAGAAATTTCAAATTTGCCGCCATTATGCAACTTTTGTCACGGTTGCCATGGAATTCCTAAGAAAAAAATCAAACAAAATGGCGGCTATTGGTGGTTTATTGTTGTGAAAATTGCACTTTTTTGCCAATTTTCAGTTAATTTAATCGATTAAAACAGTATTAATGTCAACTATAATTAATTATCGTTAATAATTGAAATAATTTATTAGAAATTTCAGTAAAAAACAACAATTTAGTGATAATAGTAATGCAACGAACATAACCTCACTTTTCCCGGCGACGATATCATCAAAACTGTGTAAGTTTTATCAAAAAAACGATGCGCCATTTGGAGAAGATGTCATTGGGAATCGAGCCGAAAGAGGAGTATTTCGATGATTTGACTGAGATAAAAGAGGAATTCCCACCGTTGATTTTAGATAATTGCGATATACCGAACGAGCATTATTTAAGCGATGATTGTAGTCTGATCGATCATTCGATACAATTAGAATTGAACGATATCGATAGTAGTGATAATGATTCGATCACGATCACAACACCAGAGAAAATCCGTAAAAATCGACGTAAATCGTTAGTACCGCAAAGGGCTGTGAAATCGGATACAACACACAAAAACCAGATTATTTTCGATAATTCAACAAATCTCGATACGAATAATCTATCAAACAATACGGATGTACAAGAAAATGAGGATTTATTACGTGAAATCAATGAAGACGATATTTTTAAAGATCTCCAAGATCAAGCGACTGGTAACTTTGATTAAATCCAATAATTTCGATTGTTTCTCATTAATAATTATTGTAGAAGGCGAGAATTTCGATGATGAGATCATGGATAACGTTAAGGAGGAATGGCGTGCCCATTGGGGCGTCAAATGTAATATGTGCGAACAAGTCTTCCCTTATCGTACCGAATTTGATAAACACTATCAAGATTCCTATGGTTTAGTACCTGTTTATACGTGTACGTTTTGTAATAAGACTGCTGAGAAGTATTCAACGTTTCGTTCACATTGTTATCGGCATATAACCGAAGGACGTTACAAGTTTGTTTCCAAATACAATTTCATTAATGTCTAATAATAAAAATCCGAATATTACAGATGCCAGGAGTGTCCCAAAGGTTTTAGTTTACAAAGTATGCTACACATCCATGTATTAGCCAAACATACGAAAGCGAAACCGTTCAAATGTGTCGAATGCGGTAAACGATTCGTCACAAAACCCGGATTAAAGATACATTTGAAGAAACATAAGACTGAAGTTAGAGAAGATTATCCCTGTGTTGAATGTGGTAAAATGTAATTATTTAAATTTACAAGTTCAAGCTTGGTGGATTTTAGCCAGACGACTTAATATGGAATTGATTTCAGATTGCATACACGTGGCGGTTTAACGTCGCATATGAACGTCCATCGTTTAGGCCGTCGTTTTATGTGTGATGTTTGCGGTAAAACGTTCACACAGAAAGTCAATATGCAACAACACGTCAAACAACATACCGGTGATAAGCCGCATGGTTGTGATAAATGTGGCAAAACGTAATACGATTAAAACGTTAATTGATTTGAATTAATTGTTTTGTATAGATTTGCAGAAAAGTCACATTTAGCTCGCCATTACAGTTTCCACAGTGATCAACGGCCATATAAATGTGAAGTATGCCAAAAAATGTACAAGACTGAGCGTTGTTTAAAAGTACACAGTTTAGTACATGCATCAGCACGTCCCTTCGTTTGTACTTATTGTAATAAGGGTTTTTTAAGTAGTACAAAACTTAAAGTATTTAATTGATTAAAATTATATTTTAATTATAATTAAAATTTGGTGATTGTAGCAACATTATAATATTCATACAGGCGAACGGCCATATAAATGTAAATATTGTGAACGTACATTCACAAATTATCCAAATTGGTTGAAACATACAAGACGGCGACATAAAGTCGATCATAAAACTGGTGAAGATTTGGAAATGAAAACGAAAGAGGAAACAACACAATCTGTAGCTGCACCAGAACAACAATCACAACAAGAATCGGTGGCGGATATTAATGATGACTTGTTGATACAACAGAATCTCTTAAATTTGCCACTGAATGATGATAAATTTTCCCTACAATCGCAACAAATTGATTATCTAACAGGTACGTTGATTACTCGTATTTTTGATTATTTTTTCTATTTTTTTTCTCAAAGATACAATAAGGTCATTCCATATGAAATCGTTTGATTGGCAAAGCTGCCTAATTTTTGATGTTGCTATAACTTTGAGGGACTGTTCTTTAGGATCTCAAACAACAAAATTTATGCACATTTCATTTTTATAAGCGGTCGTGTCGGCCTATACGAATTAAGGCTTTCAAGAAATGCCATTTTTAGACTTAATCAATTTTAACTGTAAAAAATTTCCTATTTAAGTCACATTTGTATACGTATGAGGAGGCATTTTAAAGGGGAAAGGAAAGAGTTTTTATGTAATAGATAAAATTTTGCTTATTATTATAATAAGGATAATTATTATAATAATAATTATTATAATAAGGATAATTATTATAATAGTAACCGATAACATAGACAACTAAAAACCACTTGCACACGTACTAAGAACGAATATAACAAAACGAACTGTGCAGGCATTTGAAGTTGATGGCAAGAACTGAAGATCCTGTAAATTTCATATCGTTATGTCGCAGCAGGGTTCGGAAAAGTACATGTAAAAAATATTTACTACATAAACTACATCTACGCGTAGTTTTTGATGTAGTAAATGTAGTTTATGTAGTAAATACTGTCAAATATCAAATTTCTAATATATAATTAAACATAGAGCCTGCTTTAGCAGCTATGAAGCCCGGGGCAACATTTCGCTTGGACTCTAAATAAAATGCAAACAACCATTAACTGCCTTATCTGTTAAATATTTATGTATAAAATGTATTTTTTCAATACTTGTTAAACTCCAACTTTATCGTTTAAAAACTTGATGGTAAAGTAATACTTTACCCACCTAAATGGTAAAGTGTTTACTTTACCCACCTCAACGGTAAAGTGTTCGCTTTACCGTTGAGTAAAGACTTTACCATCGATCAACTTGAATAGAACACCATAGCACCAACAGCAATCAACAAAGACAATTGCTTTTGTTGGCAATATCTTTAATGTTACGCAATGGAATTAGATGAAATTTATATGAGTCATGCAGCACAATATTTTGAAAATCTGGCTGCATTCCGGTTTTGAAAATTTTACGTTTATTGAGAACATTGAAGAAGTTTCATTGCAAACTACTATCATGATAAAAGTCTATTTTTGAAAAATGGCAGTCATTCAAATGAAACAGAGGATGAAGATATCAAGCTTTAATATATTAATTCTTGTTCTGAATTACAAAAAAAAAAACTATCCCCGTAGTAAATACGTAGTTTTCTATGAATTTTCTACACGTAGTAAATGAAAAACTACGCGTATCTTATACCGTAAATTACGTCGACATTTACTACTTCCGAACCCTGTGTCGCAGTCAACACATTCATTTTATCACCTAAACAATGTGACTTTCAGAAATTTCCAAATTTCGGGCATAGATTTTATATATTCGGCTATTCGGATTGATTATTGGCTTTATTTGTTCTATGATAGGTGCACTGAATTTCTGAGTAACATTAGTCACTTACATTAAACAGTCAAGACGCTGGAGTCAGTTAAAAAACACAAAAATTAACCAAAAAAAAACACATACCTTCAGCACCGTGTGATTACATAAAAACTATTGCCTTTCACCTTCAAAATGCCGCCTCAAACGTATATACAGAGTGTCCCAGCTAAGTGTTCCACCTCAAATATATCGTTTGTTTGTGAATTGAAATGAAAAAGTATCTAAAGAAATTAAATTACAATTTTGGAAATGTCAAAACGTCATATAAGGTCTCGGAAATTAATCAATATTAGGAAGCCTATTTCCTATAATGAATACGGCAAATCAATTTGATATGTAAATAATATTTTTCTTTTAAAAACTTTTCATTTACTGCTCAAAAAATAACCTATTCATTGATGAAAAAAACATAAGTCAGAATTGTTTACGATATTTGCAATGTGAATGTTATGTTTACAAGATTTTATTTTAAAAAAAAGTTGCAATACAGTAGTATTTATAAACAATACAATCGAGAAAATAACTTTAGAAATTCTACATCTAGTAAGAATAATTATTCTTATGTTATTTACAACAGATGGAATATCTACAATTGTTTACTGAATGTACCATTTTATAAATACTGTTGGCCTTGCAATTGTTTTTAAATAAAATCTTGTAAACAGTTGTAATAATGGCATTCACATTGCAATCATCGTAAACAATTCTAACGTCGGCTTTTTTCATCAATGAATAGGTTATTGATCTCAGAGAAGTTTTAATTTTTTATTATTTTCTCATCAAATTAATCCACAGTATGTCTTGTAGGTTTCCTAATATTGAGTAATTTTCGGGACCTTTCCGATAGGTCGACACGGCCGCTTATAAAAATGAAATGTGCATAAATTTTATATGTAAAATTAGTCAGCTTTGCCAATCAGACGATTTCATATGGAATGATCCAATACTAAGTTGTATTGTAAATAGGTGCCAGTTCTACTACAAATACAATGGGTGTTATTATACCGTATTTCCAAACAACTCTACCAAATCATCAACAATTAATAACGAATACAAATCCAGTAACAAATGTACAATTTAATGACTTAATACATTCCCAATATCTACAGCAGTCACTGTTGTGATTGAATTTATCTGTAATTAAAAAAAATTATGGTCAATATTTTATCGATGAAGATACGATCTCGTAAATAATACACATTCCATATCAGATAAGAATCAACCGATATTTGCCAGATTAGATATTGAAGTCCCCATACTTATATACAGGGTGATTCAGTTAATCGATAAATATTTGCTTTATTTTTAAAAAAGGTGCCATTTTTTGAGCCACAGTAAAAAAAAACAGATGATCAACTTTAAGTTGTCAATAATCTCGACTTCTTTCTATTTATTTAAAAATCGACAAAAATTGTTTAGGAATTTAAGGGTGAAATAATATGTTGTAAAAAAATTATTGAGTTTCATAAATGGTTTTGCTCTAAAGCATTCAGCAGCCCTATCGTCCTCATTCGTGTGATTCTTTTTTCACATTGGCTTGATTTTTCTGCCGTCTTCAAAGAGGGACCCAAGATTTTCCGTTGATATAGGCAGTCTTAAATAATTGCTCGTCTTGAAAAAATAATAAAAATTATCTTTTGTCAATCAAGAAATGCCGCTCCAGGTGCATTACTATCGGCTTCGAGGGAGCCATAAACTGCGTGGTTCAATTTTAGCCTCTTTAAAACCCCTCCCTCCATCCAAGTAGCCTAACATAGCCGTTACTAGCACCCCTTTCAGATAGAACGTAATTTTTTCATTATCAAATCCCGAAAACATGCATTTTCTGTTTATAAACTTTTTAAAACCGATTTTATATTTTTATAGTTATAAATATTCTGACTGAAATGGTGGCATTAACCACTCCTGCAAGTTATCAATTATAGGGAAAATATCTTTTTCATCCAGAGTCAACCTAATATAGAAATTATTTTTATTGTGTCGAAAAAAAATTATAAGCAAAATTACGTAGCTTGACTCCACCGCCCCCCACCCCTCACGTAGCTCAGCATAGCTTTTTAACTAATCCCTCTCGCCCCTTGTCTAGCCACGTAGATAATGGACGCTTCCTTAATAGCTATCTGATAATATAATTGTACATACATTATTATTGTTTGTAAATAGAAATAATTAAAATAACGAAGGTGTAGAGACTGATAACGCGAGTACATCGATTAGTTACAGAATAACAAAAAAACACTAAAATAACAAAAACAATTTTTTCTATTTTTTTTCGCAATTACTAAACTGTAAACAATTCCAATACGCTAATAAAGTTATGTATTTACAATAAATAGGTTTATTGACCTTGCCACATTTGCTTGTTTTTCTTCTGAGTATCTTTCAAAATACGTCTTAACATTGGAAAAAAGTCATTTCCGAAAATGTTACCCGAATACTTAATATTTTATTCAATTTGACACTTTTTATAAAATAATTATTTGGAAACTTGAAATTATTCACTTTCGGAGTGCATCAAGTGAAAGTGCAGGATCTTTTTTTTGTATAATGAAATATAAAAAAAGGCTTTATCTTTTAATTCATTTGGGGTATGATCTATAATTAACATGCTCAATCCGGCGTATACCATCGGTAATTCACAAAGATTGCTTCTATCTCGCGGCGTGTACCACACCCAACGTGCTACGATGCGATAGTTCACATATGTTTCTAGTTATATTTGAAAAAGCTTTAAATTGGATAGCTGAATAGAGACTTTGAAAGAATGCTCCAGGGTGAACGTGTTAATAACTGCAGTTTTTCAAGTTTTAACTAATTGTTTTGTGACATCCTGACTTCTGAACTGTTGCATATTGAAAACCTGTTTTTTACATAAGGGAAGTAGTGATAACATATTTACAGATTAACTGAATAACCCTGCATAGTTCAACCAAAGAATACTCTTTTTTTATTATATTATATTGGTGGCATAATCATAGTTCCTTATAATTTAGCGTTCCTATTTTTATTTTAATAAAACGAAAAACTGAAAATTGAGCAATTTTGGCAAAATTACATACGATGCTTTTTTTTTCAAAAATTTCGGCAATTATTAAAATTAAAAAATGATAAAAATTGTGATAGAATGGTTGCCAAAATTTTCTGTATTAATGGCGATTTCTTACAATTTTTTCCCAAGTATTATCTATAATCGTTAGTTTTAATTGACACAACTTGTATCTCTTTACTATTTATATTTTGTATTTTTATACATAACGTGAAAGAAAAACAAAAGACATTCATCATATTATTCTTATAATAGTAATAATATAATATAGATTTTAGGAATTGAGTATTTTACAGGTTGGTAATTGTAATTTGTAATTTATAATTAACGAAGTTTGCGACGTTATTTTTAAGAATATAGTAATAAAACTACTGGATAAGAGGTTTTCTTAGATTTTCTTTCTTTTTTTTTGAGTGAAACGTCCAAAAATAACCGTAATCCAAACAGTCCAGTCTTGATCCAATTACCATTTATCCTTTTTTGTTGTTTATTGATCTATTTCATTATAATTTTAGATAAAAATTGATCGATTTTTCCATTAGGATTCACTGAATTGTTCTCATATCAAATCTAAACGATCAATTTCCAACTTTTTCATAACAAAACCGATACAATTTTTATTGAAACGTTGATTGTGGTCCAACAATAGCTCGACGTTCATAACTATGGGTAATTATTGACATGAAACCTGTATAGTAGACCAAATTGTGTATCGATTTTATAAACTAACGACTTTAGTTATTGCTAAATTCAACAATGAATAAGGAATTATTGAAGAGAAGCAAGAAAGTTTAAAAAAAGTCTAAAAGTCATAAACATCTCTGCGGCACTATTAACATTGAAGTTAGATCAATAAAACAATTTTAAGCCCATGGTTGGTAAAGTGATCGCTTTTGAGCCTGTTGTGGATTGGTTAAAGATCGGATTAGATACAATAATAAAAATAGATTTGATTTACGTCTCTTTTATATTGATATACAAAACTTCCAAGCCTTGAATCTTTTTAGGTAGATAACAGGCAAACAAATTTCGCAAATCCAGTCTGAAGTCAAATGTGTTTAATTAATTCAAATTTTACATAAAATTTATTCGTAACAATTATTGTTGTTTATGAACCAAACTCCAATTATAATTAACATTAATCGAGTAAAGTTGTGTGGAACACACTTAATTTTCATGTGTTAATTAAAGACATTGACCTCAATATATGTTGATAAAATCATCAAATAATTTTTGCTCTTGCAACAATTACCGTATCGAAATTTTTGTCCGTAAAAAAAACCGTTTCATGAATCAAAAAAATGGTTTATTAGAACGTTTGAATTAGCAAATATTTGTTATTCTAAGACATCAAACAATAATCCTTTATTTGTTATGTAAATTAATCGAATGATGACCATTCAAGTTCGTTAAACCATAAATTAGCGGATTTCGATGGTATTTCGGTCAAGCAATTTTTTGTTTTGCCTCTATTTTTTTTTTTGCTAAACTTTAATTGGATAAAAGCGAAACGTAAAAATCTATGAAAATAATTTAATTTTATTGTTAACATGTTAAATACAATAATTATTTCACAAAATTTATGCGTTACGGTAGATGACTAGTATTATTTCATAATTGTTGTTTTTTTTTGCAATACCTTATAATAAACAAATTGAAATTAATACAAATATTATTAATTCAGTTATTATTTTATCATAAATAGGAGAGACACTATTCCGTATTGGACTAACTTTAAGATAGATCGGGCGATTATTGATCGGTTGTAATGAACGATATGTGTGCGGTAATTGGTGGTGTTTTGCATCGACCATTGTCTCAAAATGTGCCACCTACAAAATTAATTAATTAATTAATTAATCTTCAAATTATGAGTTATAAATCAAAAATTACTTGAGCCTTTGATATTGGTATAGTATTTGTGAATACTGTCCATAAAACGCCTTCATTACATCCGGGTGTTGTTAGAGAACCATTATAACGATAATAACCAGCTATATCTCTTGGTAAATAATAGTATAATTCAATTGGTTTCTCAACAATTTCATCGAGATGATCGTGTACTTGACCAATTGTTTCGATCAATGGTGCAAATTCTTCTTCATCATCCGGTGTTAACTGTATTTTTTTGTTCGCTTAAATAAGATAATTTTGTGGTGTTAAAAACAACTTACATCAAAGAGCACAGAAAATACGGCAACCCCATTTATTTGTTTCACGGCTTCTGATAAATTACCAGCCCGTTTCGAATAATGTACCAAATGTAATTCTAATGGAAATCTATTTGAGTTAATTGTATGTTCGGATTGCCAGTGGAAATGTAAATGGTCTAATATATAGGTATCAGGTAGATTACCACCCATTACAAATGGTGTATCTTGTACATGAAATCGTATTTCAGCTGAAATTTCATAATTATAAATTTCTCGATAATTTTTATGCGAAAAAACCCTACCTGAATGACCATTATTTTTTATAAATCCCATAAATTGGCTGTGATAATTTCGAAATTTCAACGGTGGGAATTCAACTTCTTTGGCTACATGTCGGCTAAGGGCTATAGGAGATTGGTTTTTACCTTTTTTACAAAGGTCGGGCCATTGATCTGAAAATATTGCAAAAAAAAAGTGAATTATTTTACAGTTTCAAACACAATACGTAACGGATATATCATCGATTTCTTTCAAATAAACGCAGACGCTAATATAAAAAACGATACTTGTTAGCATGGTTCAATTAGCAAGCTATTACCGTAAATTTGAATCCCATTTTGCGCTTGATAATTAATCACGGATCCGTTAATCATGTAACAATTCACAGTCAACTAGATTGATCTAAAACTAAGGGTACGTTCATGTCGAAGGTACTTCAACAACTGTATGTTTTAGAACGAAAGTGTTCGTATACTTTCTCTTCTATTTAGATATTTAGCTCGATGTGTAGCGAAAAACAATTGGAATCCTCTAGGACCATTGAGCAGTAATTGGCGGAATACACCGCTCAACGTCATTATAGTGAGACACTTTCGGCATGGACGTACCCTCATATAAATGAACTTTAAGGAAGGATTTTTAAAGCTAAGACGATAAAATTTTGTTTAGATTCATCATTTTTTCTGTTGCGTGATTGTATAATCAATAAAACTGCAATTGATTTAAAATAATAATAATTTCATCATTTAATGTCGATAAGCGAAGTTTCCTAACGTTAACTTGTTAATTCTTGGAACAGGCATGCCTACAGAGCAGAAAAATTAAATAAGCGCTTATTTCTTTAAAACTTGAAACGGTTTCAATTTAAACGATTTTTTTTATAATCCATTTCATGGCAAATTGCCCGGAGTTCCGGGAGAAGGGAGTTTAAAGATGTCTTTTTCACCTTCATAATCATCCCTATTGTTTATCTCTTATCTCCACAAGCCACGCCTTCAGACTGACGAAGTTACATGAAACGGCAATCATAATATCGAAGTAATTGTTTACGTATTTAAAACTCCAATTATTGTAGGTTGTAATTATAAGTGCTTACGAATGATTTTGCTCTACAATATCCTGATTAATTCAATAAGATAAAATCTTTTAGCTCATTGGAATTACCCGGTATTTTTTTGTGTCTTATTATATTCTTTGAACAGATTGGTTTTAATAAAAATTCTATGTACGTGATCTTACTGTAGTATGTGCATTTGGTTATTTTTAAAGATTTCCTAAAATTATTTATAAAATTCAAGGACTTATTATTCTTAACGTTTATTTACAGATTTTTGTTTTTACAATTGAGTAATCGTAAAATAACCCCAGTCTATATATACCAATTCGTACAAACCACATTTTATACAGTTTTTATACAGTATCGGCAATTTAACTAAACGTTAGACTAGTCTTTGGTCGTTTCGCCAAGACTGTATGTTTGCGAAATGGTCAAAGTCAAGCTGAACAGAATTCTATGGTTATAAAAAAACAATGATTTATAAGCTATTCAATCGATAGAATCATTGTTTGTTTTGTTGTTTTTTATTACTGTTTTTGTCTATTTGTTGTTCCAACAACAAAAAAATAACAAGAATATGACGTTACTTAAATTTGGTAAATATTTTGATAGAATTCAAGATCTATATTAATGCAGAACATTGTTTTTGATTTGATTAAAAGACCCCAAGTTATCCGGATATGTCGATTATTCACTTTAATATTCAGCAATGTTGCCAGGCGTTCCAATTTTTGCAGGACATCTCGATTTTCTTTTGTGTCAAATGATTGTCGTCATTGATATAGCAGGATTTTATGGCAGCCACGTTTCGCAATAAAGATCGTGGAATTGTTTGGTCTTTCCTGAGACTCTTTTTTTTTCAATATTTTATATGAAATCCGGGCCATTCTTCGACTACCAGTTCGCTCCTGTATTCTGGGTAAATACCGATTGGCAACTATGCTTTAAAATGTTTTCATAATATCCGGCTTGAGAAAAACAGAGAGTGAGATTTGTTTTGCTCGAGTATTTTTGTTGATTCTAACGATTTGATTTGATTGCAGTTTGTTGAATTTTAGTTTAATTAATGCAATCTTTCTTTTTCTATTTACAAAACAAAGCAAGTTTTTAATACACTGTAATCAATTGTCAATTCGGTTTGTGATTGACTGTGTAATTCTAAAAATTACAGGAAAAGCCTCGTTTACTGCTATTACCTACTCGTTTTTTTTAAAAAAAAGATCATAAATTTAACTTTGGACTATAAATTATATTTCTAATAATTGGAAATTCTATAATATTGATTGTCAAATTCAAATTTACAATAATCTACAGTGTAGGCATTTGATTTAAGCATCTATCGTGTCTAGTCTAACAGCGTTATCCAAGAACCGATATTCCGATAGAAATTCTCTTTCTATATGAATATCGGACAGCATAAAGCGGTTGTAGAATCGACCCCAAGACACATATTCAGGAAATCAAAAAAACCTGTGCTGTAACTGAAGAACTTCGAGCATGCAATACAACTTTCCCCTTATGATTGAGCAATTAAAAAAAAAGAGATAATTTCTACAGGTTCGACTTGATTTGTTTAACTTTAAAAAATGATACGTAATCACATAATATTGCTAAACCACTTATCGATGAATCAATAACTGTGCCTCAGAAATTGTGCAAAATCTGAGTCAAATCAGGAAATTCCCCTAAAATCGATGCTATATTTATCATAAATCAACACAAACTTTCTTTAACAATTTCCGCGTTTTATAATAACGAGAAATCGGTTGGTACCACTATATTTTCGAATTAATAAAGATCAAATCGACGTTTTGATAGAAAATTTATTGGAATTGATAAAATATTTTTTTGCAGCACTCTCTTTAAGGAATTTTGTAAAACAAAACGAGTGATTAGATATTTATAACGAACACGCTTGACCTAGTCTCTCGTATATTTTTACATGATTCACAAAAAAAAATCAAAACAAAAATTGTCTGTTTCTAATCAAATATTCAAATAGAATTATTTATGAAGCTCTCATGTTGAATATGGAAACGTTTCAATTTACAGCGACATGGCAGAGTTTTAATCGCGTATCATATTAAAAGAATGATTAATTAAAATAAAATCGATGAAATACAAATTAATTGATAGATGGAGGCATGCAATTAATATAAATTTTATTGTAGTTACTTGATTATATAATTGATAATTATTATTACCTTCATGCTCGTATTCCCAAGCTGCACTGATATCTGTAAAGGAGAATTATTCAATTCGATGATAGCTTTACATATTACATTATTGTAAATATTATTTAAATAATTGACAAAAATGTCTCAAAAATTATTCAACAACTAACCTGCATTAATAATACAGATCAAAGTAATACACATTAATATTAATAATGAATTCATAATTGTTATAAATAATAACAGGATAATATATTTAATATAACTGCTTCCTAGGACAGTCCCCAGTTAACTATAAACTTATTGGCAAATTGCCCCTCGATGTGGCTGTATATAAATGTTTATAAAGCGTTGTTGTTGTTGTTGTTGTTGAACGCCGACGTACTACTTACACTATCACGATCATGATCCATTATCAACATTTGGATTAAAATAAAGCCGAAAATCACATCAACGAATTCACAGTTCATGGCAGGTGAAACAGAAAAAAATTAGCCAAACAAACATACCACAACTAATGTTTATTTGAAGGGAACAACAACAACAACAAAAAATTGTATCAATACGATTATTGATATTTCAATTAATACCACATTATCGACAATCAATGTTTGTTTTATTCAATTATAGTATAATGTTTGAGTTGGTCTTCCATAAACAAATCAGTTTTCAATTATTAATTGATGAATTGTTCTTGTTTGAATGAATCTTTTCTTTATTCGAGAGAAAAAAAAAACGCTACCAGTTAAAGATTGAAGATTTGTTGTTTGGGAATTTTTGAGCCAACGCCAAGTTAATTAAATATTTAGAACTAAAATGTTAACTGTTTAGAATTGAATCAATCAATGGTTCATAAACAGTTACTTTTTTTTGGAAAAAAAATAAAGTGTCTGGAAAATTTCGTCAAGTACGAAAAGGTTATCACAAAACCAACGATTATATTATTATTATAATATTATCATAATTTATTTGATTCTTATATTTTTTATACACGCGTTTATCTATAAAAGGGTACATTTTGTGTTAGAATCTTGACTTAGAAAATATGTGGTGGTAGAGGAGAAATTGATAAAAAATTATATTCCTTTCTTATGTAGATATAATGTAGAACAAGGCTACTTGTAATAGACATATAAATATAAAAAGTATGTTAATTTTTAATGTGGCTTAAATTTAGTCTACTTACAAGTTTTATTGCTTAAGTAATTTATTTTACAAGTCGGAATTCTATTGTGATATTTCAAACAATGAATAGGTATTTTACATTTCTAATATCTGTAGTCAAGAGTAATTCGTGCAGATCAAAACCGTGTAAAACAAATATTGAGAATCATATGACTGACACAACACATTCACACAATCAAATCTTTCCCAAAGATAGGCCATTTTACGTCAAATAAGCCAATAAGGCACAAGCCAAGCCTTCTAGATGAAACTAGTTATAGACTAAGCGAAACCATTTAAAATGGATTTACTTCATCTATACTCTTTATTTCGCGTAAAGAACAACAGTGCAGTGGAAGAGCCAATTTTACAGTACCTACAGATCGTTTCATGCAGCTTCAACTGCCCGAAGGCGTGGTTTGTTCAAGGTCATGATGTAGGAGGGGGAGGAACGATTTTCGGACAGTTATCATGAAACTTTTCATAGTATGTTAATATTAAAAGAAAACTCAATTTCATTGAAAGAGAACAATTTAACAATGCACGAACAAACTTTTTGTCACATAATATAACTGCTAAGCTTCTAATTCTTAGTAATCTATAATACAATTTTTGGAAATTGTAGAGATTTAAGGTTGGTTGCAATGTTATCAATGGGATTAAGATAAGAATTTGTCTATAGAAACACATACTGGGTGTCTCCAAAAGTTTCGTACCTAAGCTTGACTACAAAAACTGGGAATAAAATAGAAAGACTTAACCCAGGCCCCAAAATCATGCTGTTCTTGTCTTCTTAGAAAACAGTCGAAGCTTTGATCGATTTTTGTGGATTTTTCTGTATAGAGAAACATGAATCATCAGATCACACTTTATTTTTGTTTGTGGCTAAACTGCGAAAGTTATTAAAAATTCCAAAGATAAAAAATATCACTAAATGTTTTGAAACAAGCTTGTTTAATACGCCTACAACTTACTGATAAAAACCAAAACCTTCTTCAAATGTGATTTACAGTCACAAGACTGTTTCGATTATAGGAGTTAGTTAAGCTGTGCCGGTGTTTTGGAGACACTGAATATTTTTTATTATTTTTTATTTGGAATTAAATTGCATTTTATTATCTTTTCCTTAGAAATTTTCCTTTGGAAAAATTCAAACGAAAAAATAAATATAATTTAACATTGACATGATAAGAAGCAGTCGACGATAAGAAATAATTGTTTGTGGGTTTTAAATGCTAGTGGTGTTTCTTATCTGCCATTGTTTCAAAAAGTGCCATAAACTGGTGTTTAAGACAGACAAATTGACGCTTGACACGGTCGTTTTTAAATGCAAACCATTTAGAAACTTTTAAACCTGATGAAAAACGTAACAATTTGCATCTGCATTTTTCTCATAACGGAACATAATTTTGATGGAAGGCTAAATTGTGAGATTTCAAATAATTGTGCATGTTACATTTCTTCGTGCAAACATTTTTTCTCATTTCATAATTAGTTGTAGCCACACAAAAAACGTGCAAAAGGGAGAGATTTTAAAGTGCTTTAATTATTTACAATTGTTAACAATATCCGAATAATAAAAGTTTCAACAAATATAAGTGGCAATGCAGGTGGAAGGGAATGAATTAATTTTACACTTTTTCGACAATATTATTACTTTATACTATAATATTTTTTTCTAGGCTTTTTATTGCTCCAGGTTTCATTTGTCATTTTCTAGTGATCTTTCTGAAGCTCTTCTACTAAGAAGCTTGCTATCTTCAGCATCTTGCCTGTCCAAATTTTCGTACTTAAGCGGTTAACTGGCTTTCATAGTGTTGCATCTTTTATTGCTCTTAGGGTCTTCACTTCGATGATTCTCATTATTACTTGAAGGCTGTCTTTTTGTTCCGCAGATGACTATTTGAGTTGCATAGGGCCCTCCGCATTCAACTTTCTTAAGTAGTGAGAAGGCACATTGTCAGCTCATTTTGAGTGTGAATAAACACCTTTTTCACTATTGGACTGAAAACAACTCCAGAATTATCGGTACATTCCTCTAAAGTAATTGTTTGGTGTGCCCGTGAATTCCTTTTCAATGTTGCACGATCTTCTACAGTCACAATGAAAGAGATTGATGTAGAAGAGGGATTGGGAGATGGGGTTACATCCCAAAATTCACTTAATGTTTTGAGAGAAGTGTTTCCAGGGTGATGAGGGGTGGCATGCGCGGTTACCGGAATTTACTATTATTTTGTGATTTCTCTGGAGAAATCTGAAAAACAAGCTATTTAAATGTCGCCCTCGCACCCTACCAGGGCTAAGGGAACGGATTATTGAAGAAGTGAACGCCATAACCCACGATATGTGATAGAAGTGTTAGCGCTAATGACCACCATTTTTGAGGACATTATTTTCAAAAGTGAATGAATGTAAAATCGTATTTTTTCCTCTAAATGTCCAGATTTCTGGGCTATCACTCCTGAAAACTGCACCCTTGAACAGAATAAATTTCACTCTCCCTTTCTTTGAAAATAGATATTGTGAGAATAGTTTTGATGATAATTGCCAATCTAGGACAGATTAGTAATTGCAGAGTGCTCCGGATACTTAACAACAAAGGCTCCTCGATTTACCGATCATTGCTAAGGCTACTCCGCCTTTTCAGGCCATAAAAAATACGTTAAGCAAATATAAAATTCATTCCTCTTCTGCTTGATTTTTGTAAATTTTAAATATTTACAACGGATTACAATCGTATCCATGATTATATAACTCGTAGTGGAATTGTATTCTGCTCAAGAATATGTTTTTTTTTTATTGAAAACATTAAGCAAATTAAAATATCGTTTCATTTCGCCTCACGTTATTCAAAGGTGAACATGTTTCTAATTCGTATTAGATACATTATATAACGATTCTAATCTTAAATAATCATTAAATTCTACAGTAAAACAATTTATTATTTACAATAATATCATATTAATATTAGAAATTTTCCACGGCAAATTTACTACGGTAAGATAATTGCCTCATTTAACAAATAATGGATTAAAAATGATATCGCTACGTTATTATTTATTAGCAAGAAACGATAAAAGAAACGCGAACTTATTTAAAACTGTTCAATGCAATATCATAATAAAAGCGTACGATCGACCAATGAAATTAGATCGAGAACCATCCCAAATTAAGCTCTATTTTGGTTAAATCCAATATTAGGGGAGCTTTTAAAAAGCTCGACATTGAGCGGCATCTATTATCGAAAAGCGAAACGTTAACGAATCGACAACAGATTTATATTTAGAAATCTAAATGTCTTTATAGATGGCTCTGTAATTAATGAATTCTATCAAAAATAGAGCTTCCGCACTGTTTACGTTATCGTTAATTCTAAAATTCTATCGGTATATTTGGAAATATAATTGCCATTTTTATTGGTATTTAACATGAGGTCAAAACAACTATTATAGATAATAAGAAATGTAAATAATTGGTATTTGAAGAGAAAATAAGAAGAAAAACAGAAATTTATTATTTCCTTTTTTCATAAAATTTTCTAAATGTAAATACAAATAAAATACATGTATACACACATGCTTACCTATACATATATATAAAAAGGTCTTAAAATTCCAAAAACGTTGAAGGCGTGTGAACCGATACCTTTACTATTTGCAGAAGATTGTTTTTATTGTCTTCAACTGATGTGTATATAACTTAAGCGGTTTCTTATTTCCACTTTGACACCTCTTAAGAGCCTATGGTCACTTTGAAAATACACGAACAAGAAACAACAACAAAAAGAAACGAAGAGAATGAAAAAATAAGTAAATAAACAACAATTTTTACAATTTGTTTACAAATCAAATACAACTGATCAGTACACAATAAATATATTGAAGAATGTCGTGTTGATTTGTAGCGCGCTTGAGAAAAATTTCAACAATTTTTCTTCTTCCAAACATTAACTAACACACAACAGACAAATATTTTATTTCTATTCGATTTGGTTGGGACTTCTTATATATACCTACACCGAAACGTTGTTGTTTCCAATTTAGAATTCAATAAACTATAATTTATTCGTTTGCGCCAACTGTCAATGGTATTTTATAAACATTAACAATACGAGAAATGATTAAAGGACTTGCTAGGTAGTTTGTGTGTTTTATGATTTATAACTGAATAAAATTTATTATATTGCAGCTAAATTACTTATACATTTGTAAAAATTTGTTAAAATCAATAATAATTTTAATAGCAGTAATCAATTATTTTGAAACAAAACATATAAAATTTACCACCTGATGTCTTAATGTTTTTCTTCGCTTTTTTTTGGGTTATTATTAGATTTTCTCAGATTTTCCACTATTATTATTATTTATTTTTTTGCTTGTTCGATCTATAATCAAATATCAAAGGCAAAAGAAAATTTATGTTTATAAATAAAGGCCCATTTATATTTTTATATAGATGGACTGACCACGTGTTTAATGAAAGCTGAATTTGCTTTTTTTCTGAAAGATATGTAGTATTTTTCTGTGTGTGGCGGAAAAGATGTTATGATTGAAAAATTGTAAATATTTCACTATTTCTAAGAAGTATATTTTTATATTAGAAATATTTATAGAGCAAATTTTATTTCAGAGCAATTTCAAGATTATGTTCCGGTTGCAAAAGTGGCATTGTAGAGATGTTGGACAGATCGTGGCGTTTGCCTTTAAGACGTGAGTAAATTTGTCTTCTTTATTGTTGTGTCATTCCAAAATGATGTCTTCTTACTCTTCACCTTATATATAAATGCTGTTTATCAGTTATTTGTATTCAGTACGTTTAAGTTTTTTTTGAAAACGAACAAAAAGTAGCTGTTGACAGGTTCGTGAGAAATCTTCATTTGCCAATCGTTCTTGAGAGTAAACGATTAGAAGATTCTCTCAATACTTATGCTAATCGAAGATTTGTTTGCAACAATACGCGGCTACTATAACTAGTAAAAAAAAACGATGAGATTCTTTGAAGATAGCACGATGAAATATAAATGTATTCTAAAACGTGGGTTGAACATCTAAGTGTAATCTCGGATGCAATGTTTTTCAATAATAACGACCAAAGATGATTCTTCTTTTATACTGCATCGGTCATAGAACATTTTCTTCTTTCTCCCACAAATTAAAGAATTTATTTTGCACAGTTTACAGATTTTAGTACAATTGTAAGACGTTCCCCCGTGTATGAATGCCAATGTAAAAAAGTGGGCGGTTGTTCGTATATTACAGAAATATAGAATTTCGTTTCCACAACTTTATTACTGTCAATAGTATAGGTCTGAACGTTTTATTTAGTATTTTGAAGACTTCACTCGTGTCGACAATCCAGAAACAACAAATAAATCAGGAACAGCATTTTTTTTTGGATTGCGCTGTGAATCAGGCCAAATCCGAAAAATTAAGATTATCTGTCAAAATCATCTCGTAAAAGAACTTTTAACTTACTAGGGTATCTAAAGTCTCAGTACATTCCAATGTAGATGTTGTCCTGATCGCGTGTGTAACGTTTCTTTTCTACAAAATAGCAAAAATTGCTACATTTTTTAAACAATTTGGTTTAATTGAAAATATTTCTGAAGGCAAATACGATAATTACACGTATTTATTTGGCATTTTTCTGCTTAGAACTCTTTTTTTTCTATGTAACAGTATGCAGCTGTAATCTGTTTTTTCCTAGCTTTTTTTTGACCTATGCAGGAATAGAATTATTGATATTTGATTAGACATTTTGCTATTATTTCCACAATTTCGACTAACCTCGTGTTGAAAACGTTAACAATGTAATTGAGTAAAATTTTGTTCTTCTTAGAAGAAGGAACTTATAAAGGACACAGGATAATGATAGGGCAATTATTAGGAGGTGTCCATAAAGCCGCCTAACAAAGATATTACAAAATATTGGAATACTTTTTTCATAAATATTTACGGAAAAGAGTGGGGAGCATGTTTTTGATGTTCCCTGTTTTGTAACCCATCTATTTTCAACTTAAGCAAAAAAAGAGGCCCTTCACTTGAGGCAATCAAATCTTAAAGTTACTCTACAAGTGACATGGATGTTTTCTTACTGCTATAAGTTGTTTTTTCTTTGAAATTTTTCTACCAGACATTTTGAATTCGATAATTTCCAAATAAGTGCTCCCAAAACTAAATAATGCAATGCTCTCTTAGAGTTTTATTGAAATTTCGAGCAATTTTCAACCACTGGGCTTTAGGAGAAGTCAAAAGCGATTTTTTCAGTCCAACCTTCTTGCTGGAGGAAATTCTGGTATTTTTCGGTGCCAATTCCTAAACCTGATTAAGGACCTAACCAATTCTCAATTTAGCTCTTTTAATACTCTCCCGTAGGTATGTTTTCGCCTACAGATATTTCGCAGATTTTATGGTTTTTATAAAGCTTTTCGTTTTAATGCATTTAACCCTAGAATGCTATTGAAACATTCGCGCCCTAAGGCTGCCAAAAAAAGTTAACATTTCTTTTAACACTTTCGCGGACAGTTTTGTGCAGTAAGACGTTTCCAAAACATCACTTCTCACGTTGATACACGTTGAAACACATGACGGCTTAGACCGTCACAACCTGAGCTAGGAAAATATATTTGAAGTCCGCGAAAGTGTTAAGGTCTTTCTTGGACCTCTGAGGCTCAGGGCCGAAACAAAGCCACTTTTAAGTCCTTCTAAGTAGTTTTTTCAAACAAAATTCTAGAAGCTATAAGACCTATAAGGAGTTGACTAAAATATCCACGACGTTGAGCTAACGAGTTTGGCACTCGTTGTTTGAAATCTTCAAAAATATTAGTCTGAAGTAAAAAATTTTAGATAAGGATTAATTATTATTGTCGTCTCAGGAAGTTTGATCCCAGTAGATTTAGTAAATTGTTGTCAAACTCTTTAGACTTTCCAAGGCTCCTGTAAAATTTCTTCTTCAAACTGAAACATAAAAGACAAAAGTGGATTACTTGTAGGCGATGACATAATATTTTCTATAGCAGGGGTGGGCACATACTAGGACAATGAGAGCCGCAGTCCGGTTTTTCGTATGTCATAAAGAGCCACATAATAGTAACATAGTAGTATGGTTATACTATATCTTATAACGGATTTAAATCTTCAATGAGAGCCGCACTTAGCCCAACAAAGAGCCGCATGCGGCTCCGAGAGCCGCATTTGCCCACCGTTGGTCTATAGCCTCTGAAAGATTCTTCTCAGGCTATTTTTGGTGCTTTGGGATTGAGGACCGAGAAATCCACTTCCTAAGGTTTTTCCAAAAAAAAATGTTTGTTTTTCATACGAAATTGTGGAAGCTACATGGAGTCGACTAAAATATTCAGGAAGATGACGCCTATTTAATGTTGGTTCTCAGCGAATTTTGTCAATTTCTCCAGAAATTTCAAGGCGCCTGAATAACGTTTCCTATCATATACTAAAACATAAAATTGGATTTGTTGTAAGCTTTTATATAATACCATTTTATTGATTATCTCTATCCATCAAAGCTTATTTTTGCAGTTGAGACATTTTGTCCTATTTTACTAATAACATCATTAGCAACACAAAACGTCGAGGGGGAATAGTTTTTGTTGAGATTCAATTTGATAACATGTGTTGTGATAACTATCTACGTTCTACAAATTATTAAGTAGTTAAAGAAATTTATGCACATATGTTTATTGTTTTTATCCATTTGTTTCAAAATAAAACTTACAAAATTAATTTTAAACAATCGACCTCATTTAGCATACAACACCTTATGAATGAAAAGTATATTAAAAGTCAAACTAAATCTAATAATAGCGGAGAAGTTCATGATAGTTTAAAAACCGCTACATACACACATCTTAGACTAGACGTTTATATTAATAGAATTTGCGCGATATTTTTAATACATTTTTCGATTATTTATTGATAAATCTATTATGTACGCATATTAATAATGGAAAACTTCTTCATTTTATTATTTTTTTAAAAAAGTACTTAATGAAATAATTAATAAAAGTGGAAACAATAATATATGTACATAATATTTTTTTTACGTAAAACAGAAATAAATACGTCAAATAATTATTTTTTTTACATATTTTTTCTCTCGATTAATATGATAAACATAAATTTATGTTAATCATCATATTTCTGTCATTTATAATTGAGGAGATTCTAAGATTACTTGGAACGTTTTCTATAATAATTCCACGTAATAAAAGTTTAAAAATTTTTGTAGGATTTTGTGATAAAAATAATGCACTTTACAAGTTTTATCTATCAAAGAAAAAGAGAGATAGGATTCCATTCAACTAAATCGTTCTAATATTTGAATTGCTATATTGTTGACAAACAACTTGAACAACTTTTAGTTTTATTTACAGCACGAAAAGTTTTAATATCAACGGAGAGCTTTTCTTATTTCTAATCGAATGGTGTTAGTTTAAGTGGATTATATTTTCGGTGAGTTCTTTAAAATTTGTGCAAATCAATTTGTACGAAAGCTTGATCTACGAAGTACTGACGAATGAATTATAGTATGTACCGAAAAAAAAGATCCACTTAAATTCTAACGATACCAAACGTAATTTGAATAAATGTTAATAGAGAAAGGGCGTGTTCGTGTCTGTGTGAAGATATTAAGGCGACATCACTAATTTTTTTCTTATTTGATTCTCTCTCAATTTAACTCACATAAATCATGTCAAGATTTGATGTCAAATTAACACTTCATAAATTATAAATGATGCCGTGATCTTTCTACGCTTTATCAAATCGTTTGCACGTCTCCCTAATGAATGTTGTAAATGCACAACCCAACACTTATTCACAATCCTAGAACATTGATCTATTACATGCGTATGCATATTGTATGTAGATTAGATAGAATTATGTACAGAACATCCTATAGAATTCTACCCTTTTTTAATTTATTTAACAAGTCACGGTACTTGTCCTAGAAGCCAAAATCTCGTAGTTGGCAGTCAACGTGTTAAGCAATCTAACAAATCGTCGATAAATCACTTTTAAACGGCTGAAATAAATTTTTTTACAGACACAATAAAAGAAAAAACGAAAAACAAATAAATAATAGTGGGAAGACTATTTAAAACACCTGTTTCTGTCGCGAAATAAATAAAATCGAAACAAAGAAAAAACATAGAAAACAACTAGAACGAATCAAATTGTAGTTTTGTTCTATTTGGCATTGCAATCGACAATTACAGCCCTCATTCCATTCTTAAATTGTCTCTCTAATTAATTTCAATCACCGATTAAAAGATATTTTAAGTATTATGATGCTATTATAAATAATATTTATATTGAGTAAATTCCAAAAATACGATTTGCCAAGTTTTCCCAAATGGGAAAGCTATGAAAATAATATGAAAACTATTATTTTTCTTTTTCTCCCATACAACAAAATAAATGTAGCACATTTAATTATGTCAGTTGCAATTATTTTTGAAAATGTTCGCCTCTTGTATATCAACATAAAATAATTGTCAAACATTACCAGTTGTATTTTCTTTTGTCGTTTTGTGTTTTCTCTAATTGAATTCAATTTTCTTGGACTATCTCCAAACTGCATTTGGATTCTAAGAGAGATGAACATTATCTGGTCGCGACTCAATAGATTCTTCTTATTACTTGAGAATTGAAAGAATGAATATTGTTTAGTGTTTGTAATATTTTCTCGTAGAATAAATGTTACCCGAAAAAAAAAACAACACATAAATTATAATAAAGAGGGATTTGGCCTAAAATATAGGGGAATAATTCATTGTTTTTTATGGATGAAAAATCGAGAATTTCACATTGATTTAACATTGCTAGCATCAATAAATTTCACGAATAAAATTGTGGATCTAAATTTATTTTGTATATAGAGATCGGTTTTTGGTCATTGAAATGTTCTTAAAGAAATATACGAATTTAATCTCTCAGTAATATTAAAGTTGGTTTATTTCCTTAATTCGATTAGAAAAATAATGAAATGGCTCGGTTACACTAATTTTTTTTTTTGATAATTTTACCAATATTTGCAGGTCGAATTGCATAATATTATCTGTCGTATTGAAAGATCGTTAATTGTGGCGACAGTTCGTTTTCTATTTCTATGGATCGGTTAAGTGGTAATACAAGTGAACATGCCAAAACTAATTGATCGGTAAATGGGTAATAAAATTATTTTGCTTTGTGGTATTTTGAGTATTTGAGAAAGACTATAATATACTTGTAGGCTAATGAGTTAATTAACAATGATTGCCTTATTAGTCTGAAGATTATTTGATATTTAACTAACGAAGGAATAGACTATTACCAAATCATATTCATGTGTATCTAGTAGGGTCGTTAGAAATGGGGTATTATTGAAAGCAGAATATGTTCTGGCACTGTTTTGCCAGTAGGAGGTAATGTCGGAACCTATTCAAAAATCTGTGTGTGGTCTCGTTTCGAAAACATTTTAAATCCTCGAGCCGGAGGCATTCTATCCTGACAAGTGCCTAAAAGTACGCCTTTATAGAGCCTTAAATGATTCTTCCTGGAATCCTTCAACAACACGATTCGATTTTGAGATGAAATAGAAAAAAAGTGGCAACAGACACAAGATGAATGCTAGTTTCCCGTTATTTCTCGTTCGGAACACATCTTCGTTATTGCGTAACATTTGATTTAGATTATCATTAAGAAAAACGATCAAACCGAGAGCCGGTATTCAATGTTGTTGAAGAAAAAAAATTCAAAAATTCCACAAGATTGAGATTCCCAATGATTTCACTTTAAAAATTTAATGGAGAACTTCTTGATTTTCTCGATTATTGACGTTGATATGTCACGCAATCGTATATATGAATATCTATACAAATTCACAACATCAAAGAGATATTCATTCAGACACATTTAGTTGGAAATAAAATCGAAAACAAGTCACAAAAATACAAAAAAAAAAACGAGAACTTGTTAATAAAATACACAGAAGAGACAATTAATCTTATAATAATGTTGTGTTAAAAAGCCAAAGCGGAGTAATTCAAATAATAATAAAGCCGAAAAAAAAACAAAATGAATGAACTAAAACCTCCGAGAACCCGATATAACAAGCGGAACCGTCTTTTTCGCCGCCTGCAATTTGAAATGCCCACCCTAAAATTAGCAGCGATTACACGGTTTAAAATTAGGTCCAATTTTATGTTGATGACGATGATGATGATGATGATGGTCGGCTTCCAGCCTACAAGTATGATTCTTATCTTTGCACTACATATTTTGCTTTACTTGATACAATAACAACAAGAAGAAGAACAACAAAAGAACCGAATCGTTCTCGATTCAATAAGTCACTCTGACAGGTGACGGTGATACATACTCGAAACTTGATAAAATATTTCAAAGATAATGATGACAGGTAAAAGAGTATAATTTTTGCATGATCATTGTTAATAAGAGTAAAAAAAGAAGAAGAAATGTCAACCGTAAATAAATGGCAACTTAAAAAGTTGTACATTTTGTATGGACTCATTTAACACGATTGCTGATTTGACCTCAAAACAATTATGTGCAAAACGAGATTGACTTCAAAGGAGTGTCGAAAATAAGCGTTTTCTAAAACAAAAGAAAAATCCATCTGCGAGCATCCCGAAAATGTTACACTTTATAATTTGCAAGTTTTTTAAAAATATGTTTTACGGCCTTCTGAAATCGTTCTGTGGGTTCCTGATTAACAATTTGTGGTCGGAAGGATTTTGGCCTTTGCAATAAAATTTGTACGATCCATTAAATCGTTGCGTGTTTGCATATTTACTCTACCATTCGGATTATCGAAGATCGGAGTTAACAAAATTACTGCAAAAGTTTATTTTACTGTTAGTTGTCGGACAAATCATCATCTGGTTCTTATTCACTGTTCTAAATCTTGGATTGTAATCTGTAAGAAACTTTAAATCTTCTGAGCAGGGTTTTGGTAAAGGGCTAAAATAGATTCTAATTTGGACCTCTAATTATTATAGAAACTTATATAATCACTCTGAACTTTGACTAATCAATTCCACTTGTTTTCTACCCATTTCTTCCCATTCTGACTAGTTCATTTATCATTATTCACAATAAAAAGATCCAGAGAATAGGAGCACAATATATCTATTCATTAGAAAAAGAATATTTTTTCTCATTTCTGCATAGTTCTTGATATTAGAAAACTTTTGCATAGGCGAATATCCGGATTATCGAGAGCGAAAGCTGTCCCGGATTAATAATGTATTTTTTCTATTTTGCGTCAATAATAGCGCTATTATTAAACTCGCTACTGTATCGCTACTTTCGATACTAGTGCTGAAAAGTAAAATGTAGGAATTTTTTTTCCACTAGGTTGGTAACATTTACATTGATTTTGACAACTTTCAAAAATCATAAAAACAAGATACCTAACATACCGTTTTTCGTACTAATCTTTGGATTTATCGGGTAGTAAATTGCTTCCTGCATTTTCAGCAATTTCCCTTATTTCAGGTGGAGTACATGAAAATTCTTCACTAATTGTTAAATAAGCAATTTGGCGAAAAAAACAATTGACTAAGAGTGAAAAATAAAACAATTGAAGTTTCCTAGCTGAATGTTGTTTTTTTTTTAGTAACACCAACTCCCACCAATTCCCTTAAATATTAAATCTCGCAATTTTTTTTTGTAAAAAAGGGGCACAAAACAGGCAAAATAGAAAAAATAGTATAAAGAACTCGTGTCAGAAGTCGTATATTGCACTCGTCACAACTTGGAATCGTGCAATAATAGGCGACTTCTGACACTTGTTCTTTAATATATTAATTTTTTGCTCAACATTTTTTGTCCCACGTACATCTCTAAAAGAAGCAGTCGATCCACAAATCCTCTTCAAAATTCTCAGGTTTTTTCATATTACAAAAAAATCGACTGAATAAAACCTAAAACTTGGCACTTCTTAAAGTATCCGTTCTGGACTCCTAAAATCCTTCCATAAACCTCAGATTGCGAACCCCTGGTTTAAAAGTTTTTGGCTTTTGCTATAAAATCTGCACTATTTATCGAATCGCAAATCAAGATTAACCAAATTCATTTATTATTTATTGTTCTTCTTCAGTAGTCACTTGAAGTATAAGTTGTGGTTGCCTTGAAGAAATTTTCAAGTAGTTCTTAGATCTTTAATATCAAAAAGCCCAAAAACAATAATTTCGATTGTAGTTTTTTTTTTTTAACAAAAGTGAGTAGTTTGTAGTTGTTTTATCTAAAAATTTGGCGAAAGCATAAAATATATTCCGAGCTTTGAGTATGATAATTGAAAGTTGGTATTTTGACTGATCAGTTCTCAGGGGCGGCTTCAGCCGTTGGGGGCGTCAAATTGAGAAACGTTTTGGTTTTGTCGTAACCTTTAAAAGGTTGGGCAATGAGAGAGGGAGTTTTCAATTTTGTCCCAGATATTTTCTACCCATTCCTTCCTCTTCTGACCAGTTCACTTTTAATTATTCACAACAATAAGACACAGAATAACACCGCTGTGCATTTTTTTGGGCTTAGTTCCTATTATCGTTTGAAAACTTGGTTCTTGACATAACAAAACTGTATCAATCACTGAATATCCGGATTATCGAGAGCGTATCAATTATAATCTATATACTTATAATATCCGTAACTGTATAAATCGTTGTTCAATTATAAACATATAAATATTACGTTTAATTATCTACTGTGATTTTTATTTTATTGTACTATAATCGATCGATATTTAACAGTAAGGTAGGGTCGAATTTATCTATCCCATATATACTTATTTAAACTGCGGAACCGATGATAAATTTATAGGTGTCTACTTACAGGTGAAATTTACATAGTAATTTTGTTAAGTTATATATACTTTAAATTATTGTAATTTTAAAATAAAACGTTCACATTCGCTCCTTCAAGCATAAACGATCAAGAGACTATACAAAAGATGTATGGATGTTATATTGTCTTTCTTCTATCATTACAACTATTATTATTATTACTTGTATGATTATTATTACCATTTTTATTATTATTATAAATTATATTAATACGACAACATAACTGTTCAAATACATTGATATTATTCGGTAATGAGGAAATTAAACTTAATTTATTCTACCGGATTAACGGTGATTTTAATAATACATAGATAAATTTATTTTTTTTTACACAAAAAAAAATGTACTTTTTTTCTGTGTGTTAATAGCATATAATTACTATTAGATATTATTTTACATGCGGCCAAGGTTCTTGATTTGATCGTTTTTTTGATGAAAAGTCAAGGCGAAAAAAACGTGCGACAATAAGAAGACGTTTCAATTTAATATCAATAATTTTCCTATTTAAAGAGAAATGTCAGTCGATTTAATTAAGCGATTTAACTAGTTGTTTTGTCGATCATAAATTGACTGCCTACTTATTATTTTAAAAGGCGTAAATCAAACCGTTTTAATGAAATTAAAATCTAACAACACACCAATAATTTTACATATATGGTTATATGAAGGGTTGATAATTCTAGATTGTCCAGGAAGGCGTACGATTTATTCTTCATCATCATCTTCAAGTCCACACTACGTTGTAGTAATAGTATACATAATAGTGGAGCTTTTTGGGAGGCGCCTGAAAAATTGGCACCAAACTCGATTTGTTCGTATCACAGACGTCGTTGTCTATGTATATAAATTCACAATATCTATACATATCTTATATCTATGTATATATATAGATATAATATAATAGTGGTGGGACACACATACATACAAAAACTTGACTTGGTATAATTTCTCTATACATTGAGAATTTAACACAGTCAGCGTTTGCTGTCGTGATGTCCAACATGCTCCCTCTGCTACTAACACCAAAGTCTATATCTTTGCCAGTAGTGCAAGTCCTACCAGTTGTTGAAGACGATTCGTTGTTACGTGGTGTTCATTTGGTTGTTGTTGTTGTTATTCTGGTATACCTTTCGCAATTATCCAGGATAGAATTTTAAAGTAAAAAAAACGACAAAAAAAAGCGCTAACGTAACAGAGATAGATATAGGGATTTTTGCTGCCTTTGATCGGGATGTTGCAGGAGCTATTTAAGTCGAATTAAGAGATCTTCTCTTGCTGTGTATGTGCGTGTGTATATATTTTAACGTATCTCTTTTAAGTGCCAGTGTTATTTAGTAAAAATAATTTATTATTCTTAAATCGACTGTTTATAGAAGATTGAAACTCTTAAGATCTAACAGCGACAGTTTATTTTAGAAATTTTACCCAATTTTTATATAAAAATAGAGAACGAATCTATTAATTTATTATAAAATTAAGTGCTTCTTCTTCAGTGTACCTATTCGATATAATAATAATAATAATAATAATAATAATAGTGTAGTGTTGTGAAATTTGTTATTTGGAAAAAAAGAGAGAAAAGCCAACGGATCTGTTACTGTTTGGCTTGATTCCTGTGCATCTGTGATCTATCCTTACTTATTTACACCTGCAGCCTCATCATCGAGCCCGCAGGACTCCCTCTCACTATATTGGGTAAGTTAAACAAACCGTGCCAGATTGATCTGTAAATATCTTAATTAGATTCGATGTCTGTTAGTTTCCCATGTTTAAACAAAAAAAAAGAAAAACACACAACAACAAAATCGAGAAAAATCTCATTTATTTTAAATTAAATGCAAATCATAATTTTGATTGACAGTAGGTGGAGTATATACATATAAATGATAAGATAATAATAAAGGGTTGGGTGTATTTTAATAAATGGCATTTAAGAAAGGAAAAATAGCCGGAATTATTGACATAGATTGGCAGTGATGATGACGATGATGATGGGAAAATCTTTAGTAAAAATCAACGGGTAAACTTGTAATGAATATTAAAGATGTTAGGGTGCGTCAATGCAATCATAAATTCTCTAACACTCAACATATTGGATGGAGAGGGATGTTTGAATTTATTACAAATCTGTGCAAAATATGATGAAATTTTTTTAATTTAGTGAGATTTATGATAAGAAGGCCAGCAGGTGGTTGAAATTTCTGTAATATGTTGAAATCATCGATTTGATTTATTCAGTTTTAATCGGTAATTTAGGTTTTTTTTTGTGTGCTGTTCAACTTGACTTTCGACTGGTTCCAGTAGATAAATAATGAAAATTAATTGATATTTTGTGTGGTAATAAATTAACGGATAGATCGATTTGTGAATGAATTGGAGAGAATTTCTAGGTATGTGGAAAAGTGTTCGGTAAAAAATTGTTCTTTTTTGGGAGCATGTCGCAGATCAATAAACAAATCTTTGATAGCTATCTCTAGATTCTTGTTTGATTTCCACAGGAAATACTAACTGTTATAATTAATTTACAACATAATTAAGGTATTTTTATTAATTAAAATATGACGCAATTTATGTAGAATTTTCCTATTTTGAGAATCTTAATAGGGACAAATTTCCAAAAAAACCTATTGAATACTTTATTATTGGACATTTATATTTAATTTTAATTAATTTCTATCGAATTTTCGAAATATTTGGAAATGCTGACGAGCTACAAGAAAGATACCAAAATTTTGCTCTTGAAGCCTGCCTGGTGTCGCGTTTTAACCACATTATTTGTCAAATCTTTGAATACACATTCACTCGCCAAAATCATGTCAAAGAGGTTGTGGAAGCTCGGCGAATCTCGGAAAGTTTTAGATTATAACGTGTTAACTTCGATGAAACCAAAATTTTTATTACTCTAAAGATTTTGGTAGGGATCAGATTTTTTAAAGCTAGTTTTTTTTATTGGAGGAGAAGCTTAATCTTGAAAATTGGACGACTATTATCAATGAAAATTTTGCCCGATAACAAAAATTTACGATATTTGACGATTTCAACTATAAGTCTTTCAATATTTCCATCAAAAACCTGTTACAAAATGGCTATCTGACAATTAATTAAAAGTGGGGAGCTTAGGTGCGAAAGTGGAATGATTCAAGTTTTCTATTGGTGCAAACTAAACAACCAGACACTTGTTGTTAATAATAATAAATGATTAGAAATCGTCGATAGATATTGAAAGAGCAATAAAGATAGAGAGGGGGCAAGATTTTGAAAATTTCCGGTATTTTTTCCATACATACAAAACGAGGTAGAGAGAATCGAGAAGAAAAAAACGATTATCGTAATAATAAATAAACAAAATTCTTGATGGTGTGTTTAGTGAAGAGTTTCAGCATCTTCATTCCAGTTTTAGTTTTTTTTTCGTCTCATTTTTTTACTGAAATAAATGATTATAAGCGGTGTTTTATCGTTTTAGTTTTTATAAATATAGAACGTCAAAATTTCGGATATATCGTTTGTTTATGAATTTGTTTATATACCTACTCATTATGGAATTCTTTAGGCGACATTCTTCGTCTTCTTCTTCCAGTCTAGACTGTGGGAGAAAAAGGATATCCTGACTGCAAAATATTTCAATAAAATGTTTCTCTCCAAATATAAAGATTTTTCTCGAGTTTTTTTATTGGTTCGAAATTGGACGACTTCACGTATATATACCGAAGCAATTTACATAATTTTAACATTATCATTTAAAAACCGCTTATCAGGAAATATATACGTATATATTTATCTATCTATATATACCTCATTTGTAATTCCAATCTGTTACATTCATTAGTTTGGTTTGATTCGGCGGGGGGAATTATGAAACTTTTCAACGGGAAAAAAGATTTTCGTCTCGGTTAAAATTTTAACAAAATACAAATACAATAATCTTGATTATTAAAAGTGCAATTCGTAATTTTGCAGATGTTTGCTTTGATTACAATTCGTCACAATCAATTTGCTTTGATTGAAAATCAATCCACCAATTATCCTCAATTTTAAACACTTTATCAGTTAATTTAGATCGTACTCTAATTAAATACGTTCACTTCCTAGATTGATACAAACACACGTATTTACAGGTGTTTAATTTGTTACGTTTGTCATTTTGATTTTTATAAGTAATTATCAATTGATTTATGTGTGCAACTGTTTTTTTTTCTGTTTTCACAAGAGCCCTGTAATGCAATTTAAGATAATGTTCAGCGATAATCCAGCTATTAAACGTTTATTTTTATTTGGTTTTTGAGAAGACAGAAAAAACGAAATCAATAATTTATTGGTTGCGCCTTTTGGTTAAATTAAAAATTATGACATTCCGGTTATCGCGGCTGCAAGAGATTCATGCTGGAAAATCGGATTTTATTCGATTAACTAAAAAAAAAAAACTGTAGGTGTAAATTTTAACTATTATTATCACTATATATTTTCGGTAGTAATAAAGATAAGTCGAAAATAATTAAAGTCGGTTTTTAAATTTATCTAATTGGCGAACAGGTGGGAAACAGTCGTGTAGTAGAAACGATAAAGAGAGACTGTTTAGTAGTAGTAGATGGTGGTTTTTTCGGTTGTTTTTGTGACTGGTCCACTGTCTGTGCGGTATTTTCTCTTAATTTGCATGGTACAAGTTGCCGCCCAACGATTTGCGGTTTTGATAATCCTCTTGCACCGCTGACAGTTTAAATAAAATGTGGAGAATATTACACCTCTACTGTTGGATGTTTTATGTCTCTAAATTAGAACTGTAGCCTATAATTAAAAATAACAAATTTTTAGAATAAAAGCGCTATAAGGTGGTTCAATAAACCCTATTACGTAACCTTTTATTTACCATAATCTAACTGTATTATAGTTTTTTTCGTTCGATAGTTCTTAGAGCTGGTCCTCCCTTTGAGCTAGACGCGTCGCCAGCACTGTATACGCTCTATTTTAGATGCTTTCAGTATAATGCACAATAATTGGAAATTAACGTTAACGGAAATATACAACAGATGATCTGTTTTTGTAAAAGATTGTTGGATTGTTTATAATATTCAAAAGTTATAAAAGCAACCGGTATTATTTTGTCTATGTGTATATTATTTTTTACAATATAACAAAGGATCATTTGTCCTTTGTATTAACAATTTATTTACATTGTAAATTACAATCATTCCCGCTACGTAACAATTAAATTAGTACCCGTTACGGCTTTATAGTTTTAATCAGTTATTATGATCGTTTTTTTCTCTTCCAAAGCTATTGTTAGATTGTTTTTTGAAAGGAAATGATTTTCTTGAATTGTGTCTCAAAGGGGGACATGGATGATTAATTTTTGAAGGGTGGGAATTGTGTTTTATCTCGATATATTTATACGTTATCACCATCATTGTTTATTTATTTATTTAAACAAGTCATATATAACCTTAAACTATCATATTTGATATATTTATGAGCTACAGTAGTCAATGAAGTGGGTTGATTATTTGGTTTTGTATTTTAAGAAGATTATGAGATTTGTAGCGAAATTTCCGGAATTACTCACAACAACCAGCAGTACTTCCATCTGGGGTTCAAGGATTTCTAGAGGGGTTGAACACAAGTTCGGCGAACTGTACAAATATTAGTCTAAAAAACGACTACTTGACCTAAACACTTACTGAAAGACACAGCTGCAGTCCAAAATTTGGGCTTATTTTTATTCGATGCTTAGATAGACTGCCATAGCTGTATATCTTCTACGTTTATCGTACGTATAGAAGAAAGTGTTATAATAATGATACCGGCTCAAGATAAGGACAAATATTTATTATAAGACAGTTACTTTGTTGTTATTGTCGTTCTATAGTGAAAAACTCAACCTGTTATGAGATTGTGTTGTCGTTTTTTTTTGTGTGTTTTTCTGCAACATGTTGTGTTGTTTATAATTCTGTTTACATCAAAAAAACATTGACATCAAATTACCAATTAATCAATCCGTTTTCAATCATATTTCATAAATATTGAGCTTTTAACAAATTGATGATTCTCTGACAACAAGGAAAAATGTGAAACGATCTGTTGAACTATCATTGAAATTGTGTTGAAATCAATGATTTTCCTTGGACTTAAAATAAATCCAAAACTATTTATGTATTTAATTAGTATTTTGAATGATTGACAACAGATTATATCGTCTGGCAACAGAAATCATGTTGCAAAAAATTGTTGATATTCAAAAAGGACACCAAAAAAAAACACCCACAATGATATGTAGATATTACAATAATATATTGTATAAAAGAAACACCTACTTGTTCAGGAGTTTCAGCAATAATAATAATAACAATAACAAAAAAGATTCAGTGACATGCACTAACTGTTCCTTTACTCTCTGCACAATTCGCTGTCTCTCCCCGAGATCAACTTTGCTGTATATAGAACGACTTGTAACACGATTTATGCAAATGTTTAATTTACCGCCGTCTCGTACAAACACCACCACATCTATACTGTCGGTTGTTGTTATTGAGAAACACACAAAAAGAAACGAAAGAAACAAATAAAGAATCGCAACTATATACCTATATAAAACTGGTATAATCTGAGAAACGTCCGTGATAATTACAATTAATAGTGCCAGACAAATTTTTTTATCAATGTAGATAGAACTGGCGACGATGATGCTTTTCTAATACAATTATTTTTAGGGATTTTAAATGGAATTTTCAAGTTTTTCAATTCACATTTTAAATGAAAACAACAGTTAATGCCAATTTGTGTGTTTGTACAAAAACAACAAATAATTCAAATATCTATTTAATCGGTCTATTTTTATCGTTCTATTGTTGATTGGTGCATTTTTTACATTATTTACTAATCAGAGACGGATTTATTTATAATTAAAGAGAGTGGAGCTTAAAGTTCCGGTGTTAAAAGTATTCTTCTCAGAATTTTGCTCTTTGAATCGCTGGAAAGATGGTTTCGCATTTTAGCCACATTATGGGGAAATTTTCGTAGGATTTGCATTTTTTAAGAACTGGTTCTGTAAGACTTTTGTTGAAGATTGGGCAGGCTTGGAAAAAGTTTGACTTCTTGGCAAAGCTTCGAACCGGAACTGATGAACCGAGACAGCAAACCGGAACGAGCAAATGACGCTGTATAATGAATTAGCACTGTCTTCATGAGAGCTTCAAACCGGAAACCGAAAGAAGCGATATTTTTTCTTAACGAAAACCGGAACTAAAACTGAAAATCGAAACGAGAAAAAATAACGGTTCGCAGATGTGGCTTCTGGGCGACCATCATCAATGAATGGAAGACTCGTAATTGTAGTCCCTCGTTTGTGGTTTCTATTTTGCCTAATTTGGAAAATTTGCCAACTCCCTTTGCGCAGGAAAATTTGTCGCTTCCGACGATTTTAATTATAATTGTTGATCGGAGCATTTTTTATAATATCTGATAATCATTTCTAATTAATGAGAGTGGAACCAAAATCTCGACAAACTTGGAGATGTTTCAGAGTGACTTCTAACAATCTCCACAAATACAAAACTTTTGTCTTTTCAATTGCTCTAAAGACGGTCTGTTTTGGCAGGATTTGCACTTTTTAAAGAAGCGTTAGAAGCTTAAACTTGGAGATTGGGCAAACTTGGCAGGGCTTCGAACCGGACCTGAACCGAAACCGGAACGAACAAATAACGGTTCGAAGTTCTATGATCAATGAAATCAACGAATCCTGGGCGACCATCAGTAATGAATGCAAGACTCGTAATTGTAATGCTTCGTTTGTACGTTCTATTTTGCTTACTTTGAAAATTTCGCCAACCCCCATTACGCATATAAAAAATTTACAATTATAATTGCTGAACAACACATTTTTCATATTCTCTGCTAATCAGAGATTTGTTTATAATCAGTGATACTAGTGCTAAAGCCTCTGCATGCAAACTTTGAAATTTTGTGCAAATATAGACCGTTTCATGGCAAATTTCCGGAAGCCGGGGAGTGCATCTACAGCACAACCCTCTACAAACCATGTCTTCGGCCGGTTAAAGTTACATGAAACGATCTCTATTAGGAATAAATCGAAAAAAATTAACAATTCAAAAAGAATTCGTTTTATATAAAACAAACGATATTACAAACAAAAACAAAACGGTTATGCATACAAAAACAGATCAGTTTAACCGTGCAAATGTCATTTATATACAAGCTGCATTCCATATACATCCTGTTGTTTTTTTCTCCCCATTCGTTATCATCGTTACTACTATTTATTTATTATACATTATTATCTCATTAATAATAATAATAATAATGATAATTAGTCGAAGAGAGTTTCTTGTTTCAATTCACTGGAAATTTCAAAGATTTTTCCCTAGATAAAATGGAATTTTTCTTAAAGATTAGACATTAACAAGATTCATAAACAACCAACAAGTAGGTCAGGTGTAATATTTGGAATTTCTTTCAAAAAAAAAACACACAACAGGAAATCAAAAAAAAATTACCCTTCACACAATTATTTAGAAAATTAATTATTTACAAAATCATTTTTGATTGATAATAAATTAAATTATCAAGTTAATAATTAGTATTAATTGCAACTATAAATTATTCGAGATGATCATTGTAATTATTGTGCGGTTTTTTTTTTATTATGATTTCAGGAAAAATTCTCAACTTCTTCGAAACCGATTTATTTATGAATTATTCCTGTTTTCTACATACATACAAACATAAGAGTACCCACACATCGTCGTCTGCAATTGGTAATTTTCTAAATAGATTTATGATCAACAATATTTATTCTATCAATATTCAGTGGATGTTTAGTTTTGTTAAATAAAAAGCAAGAATCAAATGTTAATGTAATTCGAATTGTGTCCGGATCTAGAGGCAATTTCATGATTTATCATTGATTTTCTTTATTAATTATTATTATTATTAACAGTAATTTGATATTTGATATCGTTATTACTGCTTGGAATTAATAGCTACGCCTTCACGTATTTAATAACATTTCTTAAAACTTCTTAATCTCGATATTTATTATTATTATTATTGCAGGATTGAATTGAATTTATCCCCTCTTAGCGGTACTGGTTTTATTATTAGGGTAATTCGTAGAATTTATCGATATCTTTAACTGTTGCACAGTGTTTGAATGTCAATGTCCTTGCGTGCAATTATATTTTATTTGTTATTATTTATATAGGGATTTTTGTTGTTGTTTATTCATTACCAGCCACTCTACCACACCACCTGACTGACCTCAACTATTGTGGTTTGTGACACGAAAACCACCGATAATTTTATTATTCTTCTTGTTCTTCTTCTTGTTGTTGTTAGTAATAAAAATGGTGGCAACGCCATAAAACAATCTTGTTTACAATAAAATTTCAATTCAACTTTCTGGCTAATTTCGCTTTCGATTAAAATTCGTTGTAAATTTCGATCAAACACAACAAACATAAGAAATCAAATTTATTATAACAATGCTTGTTAAAGCAAAAATTGTACCGAAAACAAGAAATAAACGAACAGACAGAGACCTACCACTGATTTGCGTTGGCTCGGATTAATTATGTTTAATTCAATTATTCCAGCTGTTAAAAGTCGGAAATTAACGCCTCCGTTTTTGTGTTGTGGAAAATCAGCAAATCAATTATTTATAATAAATGAGAGTGGCATATAAAAAAAATTACAAGTAAAAAAACATAGCGACCTCATCTAACAAGTGATTTATGTTGATGTTTTAAGTCTAGACAATTTTTCTTTTCTTATATAAATACCAATTTAGACTAATAAAATATTATTACAATTTTTGAAACTGGGCCAGAATTTTGAATATTTCAAATCGTACACGAATTGTCTCAAATAAAAGACCACCGACATTGTTTCAATATAGCACACCCATTCGTATATAGTATTGGCATTTTAGCAAAGCTACAGTAATTCTGGAAGATTTCCCAAACCCGGCTCTAGTGGATTTCGTTTCAAAGTTTCGGTTTTATAATTGCATAAATTTTCTACTGTTGCGTGTCTTCTATTTGCCACAATTGCTGTTATATTTGTAATAAAAAGAGAAATGTACAGTATTGGCATTTTTGCTAAGCATATTACAGTAACTGTGCTATTTTAGCTCAAAATCAACCCTAGGTTTGCCTACATTTTCAACTACTGTATGTTTTCTGTTTACCAAATAAATAAGACAGAGAGAAAGAGTTTCATATCAAACTGTTCCGGCGAGTTTTCTTAACATTTTCCAAACCTTATTCGCTTTACCAATCGATCTACACTCATTGAGGATGAATCTAGTACAGTTGCAGGAAGCATATGATTTATAGTAGACCAAACTCTGTATTGATTTGATAACGTAATGGCTTTTATGCTCTCAGACTGAGTTGCAAAGTTTTTGCTGTTAAAATTTAGCAACAAATCTGAAAACGTTGCGCCATAAGATCGATACAGAATTTGCTCTACTATTCAAAAGGATTTGAAGTGTATAATTTTTGTTGCAACTGAGTTATTCAAAATCGTCTCGTGTTGTTAGTTCGTACGCTTAGTCTAAATGCCAACAGTGTAGATTTTAAATAGAAACGAATACAAGAGGTCGAAAACATTGATATTTTAATGTTGACAAGATATCTAACATAAGAACACAGATATACCTGTCATATATAGTGGGAAATAATGATTTATAGTTAATAAATAGTTGAATAGAAGAAAAACAAATTGATTACGCATATTAAAAAATTACAAATACTTTATTAGTTGCGCTATAAAATTTTAATGTTATAATTGATAATAATTATCAGATGGATATAGAAGAAACTAGTTTGAATTTGTGTGTTTTTCTTTATTAACAGACACTATTAATTTTCATCATTATTATAAAACAAGAAGGCAATCTAATTTAATTAGATCAGGATAAATGTGACTGAATAAATCTTGGCTAATAAAACAATTTTATACAGGGTGTCTTCAAAATTACAGTCAGCGGTGTAAATTTACGCCTTAATATCACACAGAGTTCGAAGGGCTAAAATACCTTATGTAGGTCTAAACGTTTCGCCAACATTGTATATGAGTTGCACTGTACTCTATTTATGTGTGTAAACGTGTTATTTCATGCCCCTCTTCTTTTTATTAGTTAGATAGTGGACGCGCTCTGGATGTCGATATCATTGGCCGTTGTGGTGTTTGTTTGTGCTTACATCGAATACCAACAGAGCCGGCCCGAGCTTTCCTGGCTCTCAAAGTAAGCTTATTTTCGGTGCCCAAATCTAGAAATTCATAACTATAGTTTTGTATATTTAGTAACCGAATTCTTCGGCGCCTTCATTAATTACTTTCCTATTTATCAAATTATGTTTCAACAAAATTTCTGATCTAAAATAGAACAAAATCAAAGTAATTATAGTTTTCGGTTAAATTTTAGACTAATTCGTAACAAAAAAGTAAAAGATCGTATTAAAAAATTCAAAGCAATGCAAAAAATCTACCTTTTCGAATGAGACATTGTTAAGAAAAAAGTCTCACAGTTTGCTTCCAGTCGATAGTTGCATAACCACAACAAAAATTGAAAGAAATCCTTTAATATTAGAAGAAACGACATGATTATTTGAAAGACACTAGCACTTACACTAACACTAACACTAGCACTAGACGTGATTAATTATTAATTAACAAAAAAAATCAAATTTCTTTAAACAACTTGACACTTCAAAGACTAGAACACAATTGAACAAGAACGAACAAATCTAAAAAGGGTGTTAAGTAAAAGGGAAAATATGAAAAATGCCTTTTGTAAATGAAAATTCGGCTACCCAAATGAAGAACCCAATACAGAGGAAGGGATTGGTTCTAAGGAGCCAACTGGAAACTTCAGAAAAACTTCCAAAAGTGGATTTGGAATATTCCAGGTCTTTGCCAGAATTCAATTGCAGGAATGCCGCTCCAGACAATTGCCTGTTTTGCTGTGGTCTCGGGCCGGCCCTGATTACCAAGCTTATATATTGAGCACCTTAGACGTAGACACAATTTTGCGCCCCTTGTGCGGTGAATAACCTGCACCAACGTTCGAGCCACCACAATTCGTTATGTGTTAATAGGCATCTAAATTCGTAATCACTTTACTGAAGATATATCTGGTCACACACATCATAGTCAAATGAAATTAAAATAGCCAACGTGTATGTATTTTAGATTTTCCTCTTATTTGTGACAACTTTAATATAATGAGACTACATTCGTTTTGTAGAAGCTTTCCAAATCAACGGGATCAGTTGTCTTTGCACGTTTTACATTGTAGATTGTCCATTTAAAGGAAATATGGCAAAACGTTTATGTGAATTAAAATAACAAGGCAATAGTTTTTAAAGTGGCATGTGTGTGTGAGGTAGCTCTGTGTAACGTGTTGGTATTTTAATAGCCATCTAATTAAATATGAACGCATATGCATACCTATAATGTGTGTATGTGTTTAAAAACAGTTAAAGTGTTGGAGAAAAAAATTAAAGTAATTTCTCAAAAAATGAATAAACAATCAATTACAAAAAAAAATGTACATTTCGTAATCGATTCGTATTTATTAAAATTAATTAGAATGGAAAATTTTCTATTTATTTCCAATTCGTATGATAGTTTTGTCCATTAATTACCACCTACGATTAAGATGTGCTATCGTAGAAACTTTAAATCAACTCTCTTGTGAGTTTGTGTTAAAATCTACTTTCAAACTGTATGTTGTAATAATAAATTGCTAATATACAGAATTTGTTGATTTAACATCATATGACTTTTATCGTTTGATTGCGTGCAAAAGGAAGAAGGAAAAAAAATCAATTTTTTTTGGCAATTTCAACCCACGAATTTTCGATTCCATCATAAACTTGAAGGCAAATTTATTATTATAGTCAAACTATAACAACACGTGAACGAAATGTGGAAGTACTTTAAAAATAATAATAATAATTCATTCTCTTTGGCTGTAGTCCATGTTTTTCCATTTTTGGTCGACCACCTAATCTGTCTTGAAATATTCTCAACCTCATTTGTGGGCTTTTCAATCACGACTAGCGATTGTAATAGCAATAAATCAGTTTGCTGATTTAGCACAAAATCGTGGAAAATGTCCCTGTAATTTTTTATAACTAGAGGTCAATAACTAAAGGTGTCCTCTAGACGAATGAAAAAAACTCAATAAATCTTGGAATTTCAATTATTGCAAAAGCGATACTCAAAGCTAGTTATGCTTTTTCAAAGATAGTTGGAAGAATTTTTATGTGATTCTCAAAAAAGTTATGTTAGAGCAATACGAAATAGATCTAAACTTGACAGATTTAGTCCAAAAATTCAATGTCAGTATTTTTGAGTTGCTTACGATGTTGTCCGAATATCTTCACGATCCAAGCAATTTGGAAATTGTCTTAGAACTGCTCTAAAATGTTTACTTGTAAATAGTCCTAGATAATCAGAATTAGTAATACTCAAACTCAACTTTTGCTAATATTTGTAGCACATTTAGAAATTTGCACTAAGAAGAAATACGGGCGATTTGTTTTGGTTCACAAGAAAATTGGAAACGTTACCGAATTATTTTTTCTAATATACTTTTCCTTGCTTCTAGGCTAGAAATTTTCACTCTGCCAATTTTTTTGTACAATCCGAGCTTTTATGACAACACTCAACTCACTTTAAAGTAGGGGATCTTAATCTGGGACTCATGAATCCCTAGGAGACCCATGGAACGGTTCCAGCAGTTTCGAAATACTGTGCTTTAAAAAAATATTTCTTGTAACTTTATTTTGTCAAAGGTCACCAAAGCTTTGATTGTATGAAATAGGGACACTCTAAGATCATCCGCGGATATAATCGTACATTTAAGGGCGTTGGTGGAACAAAAAAAGCTCAAAAAGTCCTGCTCTCTCTTACCGTAAGTCTCGATTTGCGTTCGTACACCAGGTGTGTGCTGTTTGGCATTTTAGAATTTTGGATTTGATTAATGACGCATTTATTATAAAATTTCCTCACCTTGTCTTTTTTGCAAGACAAATCGATTTTATTATGCAAATATTTAACCATTATAATTTGGATGATTTTAAATTTCATTTATCACGTTTTTTCTACATTTTCGCCTCTTTATCTATTATACCTATATCAAAACAAAACAAAAAAATTGTAGAAGATGTAAAAAATTAATTTCGATTCTAATCGAATTTTAGAATATTTGCATTTTACAATAAATATTAATGGGTTCTCTATCAATGGCGATTATAAATTTTCAAGATTTTATGTCAAATAAGTGCCGTTTTTTTCTTTGTCCTGCTCATTAACTATTTATATCTCGATAAGAATGATTGAATCGTAAATTGAAAATAACAGCGTGTCTAGACAATTTTTACGAATCCATTCACTTATATTCATTTAAAACAAAATTCAAAATATTATTGTACAGTTATCAATATTTTCTTGAAGATACAACGACAAATGTTTATCAATGTTTCTTGAGGACATAACAAAATACCATTTGTTTATCATCATATTTCACCATATAAAACACACATACATACAGACGGACACAGAAGTAGTAGCAAATATTTTGAATTGTATGTGGAATTTCTCTAGTTTTCAAGCAAAGAGGAAGGGAAAAAAATGGTAATTTATGTTCGTTCCCCCTCTTTCAATGTTTTCAAAACCATGAAAGATGATTTCCGGGTGTTGGGAGTAAAACTACCGTACAGATTGATGTCTCTAATATTTTGTTTAGTTGATAATACCGTATGGGAGGTCGTACCGTTAAATCTAATACTTTACCAAATCTTTCAATATGCCGCCATTTAAATTATTTGTTAACAAAATTAATCAAACATACCTGCCTGTCTTCAAAATTGTGTTGTTGTTGTCATTGATTAGTGAACAGCACCTACTACTGAGAAACAACAAAACAAAACAAATATTGTTTTTTTTAATCGTTTTTGGGTTTTATAGTATTTAGTGGGGAAATTAATGTTTATAATAGTTGGCAATTTGAAATCAGCAGGGGCGGACAAGCCCACCGAGGTGTTGTTTGCTATAGTGGAAGACGTCTTTTTTTTGTTTATATAATTGTAAATCATAAATCATTGTGGGGGCGCACTTGTTAGCGTTTTCCTACTAGGGCGTAGTTGATATTTTTCTAACAATAAGCACACAAAAAAAATCGTAATATTTATACCTCTCCCATCTATGATATGAATTCACAAGAAAATTTAAACTCCACTATTTTATTAATAATAAATGTCTGAATATTACACGAGTCTCTCCATTTATGCCGAGGATCAGTTCTATATATTAAACCAAGAGACATATCTTTATAACTATATGAATAGGTGGATCGCGAACTTATAGTACAATATCTATGCTGCCTTTGACCAGTAAAATTCCCCATGTAGGTTGTTTGGAAATATGAGAGAATTGGTAGTGAGCTTTGGAGTTCATGCATAGTCAAAAAAGAGTTATTGATACTGGAAGGGCTTTATAGTTTTAAAAAAGTGATAGTCTCAGAAATTTTGACATACAAACGTTGGTAGCAGAGTCAAGTTATTGAAGAAAGATTGAAGATTGCCATGCAATTTTGTTTACAAGTTTTTGATGAAGCGATTTTGCTGTAATCTGCAAATTTAAATCTTTTTATTGTAAGTAGTTTAGAGACTACCTAATTTTAAAAGCAAAAAAAGACCCTTTGTATCAAAAATATCTACATATTCAATGTAAACGAGTTTTGTTTTGGCTACCACAGGAATTGCAAAAGAAAGTTTAGACATTGAAATTGCTTTAACCACTTGATCTGTCAATTAATTGGCGTCCATCGAGAACGAAACAAAACAATCTGAAATGCTTGTTTCACATTTTCAGATATTTTAATTTTGCAAAGCTTTTTTGACTTATGCTTTGCACTGTTTAGATTTAGTAGGTGCAATGCGTCTAGCAAAATGCTTAGAAAAATGATTTGCTTGCAAGCAAAGCAATGAACAGATCTACTTCCGCATTTGCTGCATTATTGCCGTCAATGCAATGACCACACAAAATTAGAAAATTAATAGTTTTTAGTACAAGGGTTTTGATAAAAAAACATACAACATAGCAGAGTAAGCTTTTCTAACAGAAGATCGTATAATGAATCTATTGCACATGGTGTCGTATTGAATAGTCAGACGGTTAAGGTCCTCTCACAAATAAACGAGTTCTTCCAGGTTGAAGAGTTACGTGAAACGCACTTTAACGGAAACATTAAAATCCCCTTTCATGCCATGCAATAATCATTGGCATTACCAAACTATATTAACATAAATAATTTTGAAATACAGACGAAAAAGCAATACGCGATGATCTCCATTCCGCCCTTTGAAGATATTGAAAGTAATTGTAGCTTTTTTTGTTCTGTTTTATTTACTATTGGATGTGGATTCTTAATGAAGCGTTGCTTATTTCTACTGAGCTTTTAAACAACAAATTTAGCTATTAGAATTATTTTATTTCTATGTGAAATTGAAATAAAATCGAACAAAATCAGATACAAAGTTATAATTTCATGGCACTTGGAAATTCATAACAGGCCATAAAATTGAAAAGTACAACAATAGCACTTGTCATGTTTATAGATTTTTGACTGTGCCATAAAAATATTAGGTCTAAAATCTACCTATATAAAGGTGTGTGTATAAACCGAAAAATGTTGAAGTATAAAGAATAATTTCAACGAGTGAAGGTAACACTTTCAACCCTTACTAACAAGTAGGTAAAAGTTAGTTATCCATTGTCCAGTATCAAGTGTTTCAGTAGATTTTCTAAAATATTTGTTGTGTATTTGCTGAAATTTCGATATTTCTTGAATTGTTAAAGGTGAGTTTGTTTGAATTTTAAACGATTTCCTTTATTCTAATACATCGATTAACAACAATCTTACACTTTTTATCATTAAAAATAGAGATTAGTTTTTACTGTTATTTTTAAGGTACAAAGTAATGTCAATATACTAACTGGCGCCATACAAATAAAACATGTCAATGACTATAGTCACGTTATTATTGTTGTTGCTGTTATAATGACAACAAAATCGGTGATGATTTGAAATATCGTGTGTATGTATGTATAGTATACAACTATTAGAAATAATTACTGATGTAGACAAAAAGGTGTTATAAAGATACTTTTAAAAGAAAGAGCGTGCTTATAGATAAAGGCATACAAATGATGCCATCAGAAAGTCTATCTAATATACAGGATGGATTATTTTCATTCTCACAATGTACTGTAGTCGGATTTGGTGTGATGCACGTTCTAAAATTTAAGAATAGACCTTAAAGTCCACTCTTTCAGCTCATTATTTTCTAATAATTGCTCGAAAGATCAAATTTTTCTGTATTTTATATACAATTTTTAGTTGTTCACCCCTTTCTATCTCAGATTTGAGCTTATAGAAGTAATTTTTGTAGCCAAGTAGCAAATTAAAAAATTAGAGTTACGTGCCATTTGTTTTTTCCTCATTTTTGTCATTTAATGGTCAACAGCTTTTCGTATTATAAGGCTCAGTTTGATTTCCAGACAGTTGATGACTTGCAAAAGAGTAAATTTGATTAGCACAAAAGTTACAGTGCTAAGGAGAATTTTTAGACAAAAAAAAATAGATTTTCATTCTGCTATGTTGTACGTTTTTATTTTGGAGCCCATTAAAAAGTTAATGTAAAGAATTATACGCAGTTAGGATTTTCAAAAATTTGATTAACGTAGCATTTTTTCCAAAACTGTGCACTTGAGGGATTAGTCGAAAGTTTTTATCTCGTCGAATAAACTATTTCTATTGAAAATCGAAATTTACCATTTGAAAAACTTTCATTTTTGATCTTTTACCGATTCACAAGATCAAATTTTTTATTTTTTATCATTGCAAAATTCCTTTTTTAAGAAGAGTTCCAAACAAAAAAGGTTAAAAGTAAATTAAAATTCTTGAAAAAAGCCTGACTAAGGTAAAACCCGTTAAGGACGAAACGCTCTCAAAGCCTCTTAAAAGCTCCTCCAGCAACATTTGTTTGTTTACGAGATTTTTTAGCACTTTCGATCGATTTTTTTGTAGAACCGTCCTTGCTGGCCTTTCTTAGATCAAGACCCTATTTTTTTTTGTTATATTATGGCCACATTCCCAATTCTTCGAATCAGTCGATCTGTGTGTGGTTTTAAAGTGAACTACTCTAATTCTATTTTAGTGTAGTTTTTTTTTTGAAAATTATTAGATAACGGGGAACATTTGGCATTTCGCCAATGTGTTACGCCACTGTTCCAGAAAAGCATACTAAATCAAAACGTAATTTTATTATTTCTCGTAATAGTTGTCGAATTACTATAATGTTATTGAAGCGTTCATTATTATTATCATTTTAATTTATGTAATTGACATGAACTACATCGATTTACATATAAGTTATACATTTATTTATTGCAAAGATATATGTGTTATGAAAGAATTAGTGGTATTTAATTAAAGATTTATTCAAAGTAAAATCGATTACTATTTAAAATCGATTATAACATATATATTTTTTTTGATTTTAATCTAAATAAATTACACTTTGTACGCAGAAAAAAGAAACGGTATTTATCATTAGTTTCGGCTTGACATTTTCTAATACGAATTGTGGGTGTGTAAGCTTTTTTTTCTAGTAAAATCATAATAAATTTCACCCAAAAGAACGATGATGTAATCAAATATGAAATTTTTTTGTAAAATTAATCTGATAATATTGATTTATTAGTCGATTCTGTAATGTTGAAAGATCAGAAATAAGTCGTGTGAATTCAATATAATAACACTCCACTTTTCGTTCACCTTTTAATCTATTTAAGACAGAAAAAAAAACAACATGTAAAGCCGATTTGAAAGCTTTCACAAGCTATACGCGTACACCTATAGATATTTCGAAATTTCTACAAATCGTTCAACAATAGACGAAAATGTGAGAAAAGACATGTAAAACAAATTTACAATCAGAGGCGCCAGAATTACAAGTAAACATGACAGTTATGTGGGCAGTTATTCATACCAAAAAAGCAATAAGTTCTTCATTGTATTCAAGATATTTTTCTTGTTGTTGTTGTTGTTATCGTTGTTGGTAAATGTAAGTGCACTTTTCCAATCTTTAAATTAATAAATAATAGAGATTCTTTAACAACACGTAAGGCCACTTTCTAATTAGACTAATTAGTTTGGGATATTACACAATTTTCTACATTTTCGGTAGTTGAAAATCATTAAAACGTAATTGTGAAATCTGTTTATCTTAAAGTCGAGACGCTTTTACACTTTTACGACTTTATGTGCATTGAATCCCAATAATTTTCGTATTTATAATAATAATAATTGTCTAGACTGAAAAGTCAATGAAACGGAAATAGTGATCAATTTTTCCTAAAAAAAAAAAACATAAATAATCCTGAGGATATCAAAAAAATAGAGCCTAATAAGAATTGTGAAAGTGTTTAAAGTATCTCGATTATTCGATAATAAAGATTCGGATTTTTATTAGTTCGATTTTACGACACTACATAAAGATTATATATGAAAAGAAAGAAATATAAATCTCCTATCACAAATACATTAATTTCTAACAAGATTAATTAAATTGTTCCCATTATTGAAATGATGAGAATTAATTTGATGTTGAATAGCTAGCTGACAGTGATGTGTTCCAGTCGCTCATTGAAATCTCTGTTTTTTTAACACGCTTTTTTTCCCCCAAGTATTCATTTCTTTACATCGTTTGTTTTTGGATTTTTATTAATTGCAAAATAAAAATATTAATGGAAGCTTGTTGGTAATAAAAATTTATGAAAGGCGACTTACAGGTGTACGTCTGGGTATGCGACCGCATATCGTCTGTGGTGCGGGTGCTTTATGGTCGCACGTTTTGTCTGTTCTGTTGTTGTAAACCTGATACGTTCTTAAATCATACAGAGTACTCTCTTTTATTTTGATTTGAAGCAAAATTTATGTGTTCTCCTTTTAACACGACAAATAGTGTTGTCTGAGACTAGAAATAGGGACTAACTTATTTCATCACAAATCGCTAGGAATTGCGTCTTGTTCAGCTTCCGTTCATTATCTCTAAGGCTACCACAAGCTTTCAATTTACATGAAACGGTTCGTAAAGTAGATTTAAACCGTAGTATTTGAGTTTATCGTGTTGACTGAGACTAGAAACAGGAACTAACATTTATGCATTATGATCTATTTTAAGGCAAATCACTGCGAGTTGCGTCTCGCTCAACTTCATCCACCTCCCTTCTTCTTTCTGTTTCATCTCCAAGGCTACCACAAGACACGCCTTCAGGTGGATAAACTTACATGAAACGATCCGTAAAGCAGATTGAAACCGTGTTATTTGAGTTTATCGTGTAATTGGTGTACTTAATTGTGTTCTCTGAGAGTAGAAACTAATTGATTTGGACCATTTCATGACAAATCGCTGGGAATTGCATCTTGCTCAGCTTCTGCGGATAAACTTACATGTAACGGTCCCGTAAAGCAGATTGAAACCGTGTTATTTGGGCTCATCGAGTTGTTGGAGTTCTAAATATTGTCCTAGGTGGGATAAGATAGTATAATCGAATGCCTGTACTTTTACTATAAATTATCTCCCACATTATCGTATTTTACTATAAATTTATGATCGATATAAAATTGTTCGCTTTAAATAATCATTCATTTCGAAAACTGTTGATCTATATATATAGACGGATTCATTGATTTTACATAATCTAAGAAGAAATATAAAGCCCACGAGAGCTCGTCTTTCTCTTGTGTATGTAAAGACGTCTTTGATAATATAATGATGTTAGAAACTTGATAGCTTTATATAAATCGATAGCAGCTAACACACAATATTATCTATCAATTGATATCTGTTGCAACGATTTTACAACAATAAGATGGCAACGGAATCTTTTGCCAAGTCAATGGAAACAACACTGTGTTGTTTAAGTACCTATTGTGTTTTATATTTGTTTTTTTTCTCTCTCCTGTGGGAACCAATTATCTATCAATCAATTCAAGTGCACGTTCTACTTTTATTATCATTATTATTATTATTATTATGATTATGATTTTTTTTTACTTTCATTTTCGTCTATTGTTCATATTGAATGAATCCAAAACTACCCCACAAGTGGTACAATAACCTTAAAATTATGGACTATTCTTGAATAGTTAATTTTTTTTTATTATTTCTTAGTTGGTGGAATGTTTTTCTTTATTACAACAACAACAGCATCAGGATGGAGTGCTTTTTATTTAAAATTGTGTTGTTTGTCTCGACCTCTGTCAATTTCTTTTCAACTATAGAGAGAAAAAAAAAGTGGCACTCCACTTGAAATAACTGAAAGAATTTCGTCAGAATAACAGCTACTGCTTCTCGTATAAATTCCCTCTCTTTCTATTTATTTTATTCACCATCATTAATAATATGAATAATTGAAATATGTCTCTATTCAAGAGTGAAATGCTGGAGTACATTAATTAGATTGTGGCCGGCTTATACAGGGTGTTTACGGAAATTTTGAAGCTTTTACTAGTACTTTTAAGGATTAGATATTCTTGCATGTGTTTGGGGTGTTTTGATGAAAACAAAACAGTGTTTAGATCAGAGCTAGTTTAAGAGTGTCTACCTTCTGGATTCATTGCTCTCGCTCGTTCTTTTTTAGTTTGTTTGAAGGCAACTCTTGAGCTATCGTGTAAACACAAAAACCAGTCCACCCTGTATATAGAAATCGTTTATAAGTCATCATGGGATTACTATACTTGAATGTAAATGATATAAAACCATCTGCTAATGTTTATTTATTCGTTAGTTTGCAAAGATAGTTGCACAAATACTACTTCAACTGACATTGTAACATTAACTACATAGTAGTATTCAATTATAGTTTTATATTATTGTTAACTTTGAGTTTCAAGTGGCGTTTAAATACTTCTTTCTTTACATATTTTGATTTCAATAACACATTAACCAGCCAGTAGTTGTAATAGTACTATACAAGAGAGAGACTTATAATAGACAGATAACTACCAACTTTATGTGTTGTAGTCTATCATTGAAATCACCACATCAATATTATTTACAATACGATTGGAATTATTTTCGTTAAAATGTGTATTTGTGTGAATAGTGAAGAGTTTATCTTACTATTAATTACTTTACTGGACGTTTCTTAAGTAAGTGTTGATTTAAAATTAACAATTCACAATGAAGAATTTCTTTGTAATAACATTGCACAGTGTATTGTTATTAATAGAGAACGACCGAATTCGTGTGGATGAAGTATAAATTCGAACGACACGCATTTATTTTACGAACGACACGATTAATTTTAAACAAATTGATAAATCTATTAGGCCTTTGTTTAATTTGATTTATTCTCCAAACATTTATATAAATATAAATTGGTTTCATTTCGATAAACAACAAATTATTATAAACAATAAACATTAATCAAAATTTGTTTTTATTGCAATTGTGACAAGCATAACAATTACAGAATTTTATTAAATTAAATCAATAAATGTAGGTTGTATTGACAATAATAAAACATTACTGTGGAAGGTCGTTTAAGATCACTTTAGAAATTTTCTCATTCTGTTTTGAAGGAATCTTGTACGTTGAGCATTTTATGTAAATCGTAAATGTTTATCAATCGTATTACGATAATTGAACAATTAATTGTCTTGCTTTTCAGGATAATGGTGTTCAGGTTAATCTCATTGTCCACCTCCGCACACATGTCCGATTATTAACGTAATTTAACGGTAAGTGTTTAAGTTTTTATTTTTATTGTTTTTTTAATTTTATTTAAATATCTGCCACTATTACTATACCTAAGTAAAGTGTGAAAAGGGCGTGGCGGATCCTTCATTGTTTTTTTGTTTTTAAATTCTCTTTTTTTCCCTTTGGTTGGGTTGTTTTGTTTCCATTCGATAATTTTGTTGTCTTACACGCACACATACATAAGGTAGACACACACACACACTGAAAATGTTTCAGTTGAAAAGTGATCGTTTCTCACGCAAATTACCTAGTATTTAGCAGCCAAGCCTTTAATAGATTAGAGGTAGAGAGGAGACCACCAATGTTTGGTTTACTGACAATGTTATTTTCCCATCGGATCAGAATAACATTTAATTTATACTAAAATGGGTGGTAGAAGTGAAGTAGGGTGAAAGGGGCGGGCCTAGCAATTCGAAATTTTTGCAGATTACAATAATTTTGATGAAATTTTTTTATTATATCTAAATTTTTTAAACAATGGAGCGTAACTTTTGTGCCTTCCTTGTATTTAGAGATCGTTTCATACAACTTCAACCGTCACAAGGCGTGGTTTATGAAGTATTAGATTTTAGATGGGAGACGCAAAAAAGGCGGTGATTGTAAAGATGAGAGAGACGGTTCCTGGTGATTTATCATGATTTCTGTGCCTTACAGAAGGTAAACGAAAAGCTCTTGCCTGCAGCGTACTTCAAGAACTTGAAATACAATGTTTATGCCTCTTTTGACCAGTAAAAGTTCCTGTGTTCCTAATTTTTGAAATTGGCAGTAACTTTTGAAGTTCAGTATCTTGCAGCTGCTTCTAATACATAAGAGCTTTTTTTTGTTTTAAAATCTGACACTTTAGATTCATAAATTTCTAGAAATGTTGAAAAAAGTCGTCCATTGCAAAAAGAGACGATTTTGCTGAAATTTACAAATTTGAATTTTCAGTAGGAAAATGTCTTGATTGTGAGTATTTTTGGCCAAAAAAGTCCTGTCTTTTGATTACTGCATAACTGGCAAAATCAAAAATTAGTTAGTTGTGCTAATGAGTGGTCAAATGAAGCCTATAGTTTGTACTTTAAATGCTTGAATGTTCTTCCATATCTGTTCACAAACAAGCCAGATATTTAGAGTTAAAGAGTTTCATGAAACGTAATGTATTTGTAATTAATGAAACGTTTAAATTAATGCCTTCGTTCAATTAGAGATCGTCTCAAATAACTTCAACAACCAGAAGGCTTGGCTTGTGAATGTTTGTGTTGTTGATGAGGGAGACAAAATAAAGGTGAGAGAGACATCTATAAGCCCAAGGCGCCCCTTCTCGTGCAACTCCTGGAGATTTATCATGAAACGGCCTGTAGTTTAACCGGCAGAATATAATTTTATATTAACAGCCTGACTTTTCTGAATATTTCTATGTCTTACAAAAATATGCGAAAAGCTCTTGCTTTCAGCCTCACAATTATCAAAAGTTCGACTTAGTTTCTTTTCTACAAAGGTTTTTCTGTGAAGTATTTAATTTACGCTGAAAGCACTTTACAAACATTGAGTAATCTCTCGGATACACAGAGTTCTGTGTACGTATTGTCTTTTCGATAAGAGCTTTTTTTTGTGATATTCGCAAACTTTTAATATTACAAAATCTTTCTCCTTAGCAAGCAGAATTGTTATTCCATAATTTGTAAGCCTGTTAACAGTCGCTGTTTCACGAAGACTTTTCCACTTTGAAAGAAGTTAGATGCTGACTTTTTGGTTTTGTTTTGGATCTTGCGCTTTTTCAGTTTGCTTGCAGTCAAGATTAGAGCAGAACTAATGTTTTCGAAGCTCGCCGACTTTCCTTAAAAGCTCCACAAATCTGTTGTAATATGGCGTGATATTATTATTTCCCCAATCAAATCTTGGACATGTAACCAAGACAATCATTTTATCTACACGACCATATTCTCGGCTTTCAAAAACGTTCATTCTACGTTTCGATATGATAAAAACTTTGAAGGTTAGTGGAATTAGAAATAAGATATATTGTATATGATATAATAAGTGCGAACTGTAGGTGTTTAATATTTATTTCAATATAAATGATAAGACAAGACTATAAGTCGACATTCTTGACATGTCTCTGAATGTATTGCAGATAGAAATGGATAATAATCGGAATAGACACGCCTCAAACTATTGTACCTACTATAAATAAAATACAAACGCTCAAATAGCGTAATATTTTAATAAATTATTATAAATAATTAATTATATAAAATAAATAAACAAACAAACAAAAAATAAATTAGTTTAATTATCTTGTTATTCATGTTTCTTCCATTATAGATATGCCCGATTTTATTAAATGTTGTCATTTACGGTTAAGCTAATTGATTACGATTATCAAAACCAGAATGAATAAGAAATAACAAAATTACCATAAAATCGATATTATGAAAAATTATAAAATATATAAACAAATTATGTTCTGATTTTATATTTTGCACAAAAAAGCCGTCGAACTGGTATAATGTTAAAAGTCGTTTTTTACAATGGAAAAATTCTTTTTTCCCTCTGTCTCTCTTGATAATTCAATGAACGCATGCGTTTGATAAACCAACGAATTAATGAAGAATTACAAAAAAAAGCTCAATGAATAAACAACAAGTAAAAATATTTAATTAATATACACTGTATAGTTATATGTGTACATGTAAATGTTAATCTATAGGCGTGACATAACTTACTGCCAATGCAGTTGTTGGACAAGTATAGGAATTTGTTTATGTCCGATGATTAAAGATTTATTTATTATCAATTTATACAAGAATGTCAAATTATTAACACAACAATCTTACATAATCTATCAATATGATTATTATATAATGGATATATAAAGTAGACCTGATAAGAATACAAATTAGTCGAAACGAGGTGTTAATTTTTCATAAAGCCTATAGATGTTTCTTCTCTTTGGTTTGATGAAAACAAAAAAACAAAACTTAAAGGGTTATCTTGGATATTTGTTATTAATGAAGCTTTCCATCACTTGATAGAATTCATCGCTTCATTATCTTTAATAAAATTATAGCTGTAAAGTCTTTTCGTTTGGTTTATCAACGTTAAAAGCTTTATGAATAATAGTAGTGCTTTATGAAAGCTCATTTGATTATAAAAAAACCTCTCGCGTATATCAATGAAATACTATAAAATATGAGAACGTGTTTTAACGATTTTTTTTTCCAAATCAAGTTACACTCATTTCTGTTAATTACTTTTCCGGATTTCGAATGATCGATAGGATACCTGTTTGGAAACAGCGACTTGTTCGATTATCTTTTGTTTGTTGTTGTCTTTTTCTGTTTGCAATTAGTTGATATTAGAAATATAACTGTTGTTATTTGTAGGCTATCACGATTTTACCCTCTTGTTGTTGAGGAGATTATCAAAAATTTTCTAACAAACAACTGGATATTGTAGAAATAAATAAATAGAAAATGTTAAATTGTGAAAAACATACGTATATTTTGTTATCATGCTGTGAAGCTTTCATCCGTGAAGCCTCTCAGTTACTACCAGTTTTCATATACATGCCAAACGATAATCTAATAGTTGAAGATTTAAAATATAACAACCGTTTGTGAACAGTATGAGTAGTCAAGTATGAATTTAATCGATAGGGGGAAAAAAGAACAAACAAACAAACAAAATAAGAAGAGAAAACTGACCACAAAGTAAACATCTTTTATCTTAGATACCTGAAAATAGTTGCTATTTTTCAATATTGGGACTAGAGTTCGTTTCTTTTGAACGATCTCCAACAATCAATCTGTCAATTATCTGGATGCCATTTGTCAGATTTTAAAAGCGACAACCTATCGTGTGGCTCAAGCACTTAGAATTGTTTGCAAAAATAAACGTTTCTAGTACTTTTGGGAATCGGCATACAGTGTTGGCGTTGAATCTTGGTAAATACCCGACTCGCAATTTAAGTTCTACTGAGATCCTTACAGGTACTGTTTAGATTTGAATTATCCACTTTTGTTCTTAGGTGCTATTTAGTATCTTACAGCTCTGTTATGTACTGCAAGTATTTATAACAAGAACCTAAATAAGTACTAGTAGGTGCCGTAAGTGGAAAAAAGCAGAGCTTACTAGATTCTAAATTTCTTTGTTATTTATAATCCGAGTAAGTACTGACGACGACTTGAGTTTCGACTCGGGTAGGGAGGCATCAACGCGACTCGTTTTAAAAGCGTTCTTCAATATACTTGATTTTTTCACGTACACGAAAAGACAAACTTCAGACACTAGCGAATTCATCCCAATGAGATCACGTCCTTTTCTTACTATAGCTAGGCTTTCAAATTTCCCCCATATGAAATATTCGACGATTTCGTGCTCTACAGGCACAGGTTTCTGTTGCCCGTAAGCACTTGATTCGACTCGTAGGTTGCCGAAATCAGTTGTTTGATCCCTTTTTCGCTATCTTCCATATTTCGTCTCTTATGCGAAGCTTGTCCTGGATTTTTTTGTCTTTGAAGAAAGCTGCCCTTCAGAGGTTCCTTCAGAAGCTGAAGAGATGAAGTTTGAGTAGCAATTTCTTCTGAAATTATTGCACAAAATCTGTTTATTTTTTGCTTATTTTTTCTTACAAATGGTACATGTACCACATTTTTAAAATCTCTCTGGAATTAAAGTAAGAATATTCGCAGTAGGGCCTGGCACGAGAGCGAGACTTTTCTCGTCTCGTCTCTATCTCGTCTCGAAAAAGCGAGGCGACGAGATAGTTTTGTAAATATTTTAGGTGTTATCGAGACCACAATTGGAGAGATTCCAGAGTTTCTGGTCTCGTTGAACTTTTCTTTATAAAAGTTTTACTAGAAACATAAAATCGTTTGAGTAAATTTTCTGAGCCAGGGAACACGGTAGGCGTAAAGGCCTGAAGTATTTTCAATATTTATGCATTTATTAATTGCAAAAATTATATTACCTTATTGCATGGAATGTCTTAGAATTAAGTTCTTATAATAACGATACAAGACGAGAACGAGACTGAAATGAGACCTATTTTTTTTTCAAAATTAACGAGACCGAGACGAGATTTTTTAAAATCTCGCCCTATTTCGTTTCGTGTGAAGCCCTAATTCGCAGTCGGAAGTGCAAAAATATTGATTACCCACTCTTCATCGATATCAGAGATGGACAAAGTATTGCCACATTGTTAATACTCGGTAAACATTGAAGGCCAATTGTAACTTTAGAATATGATACTAGACGATAGAATCTAGTAAAATCCAACAATCGTTTCAGTGGCGACCCTTCTCTGGTGCGTTATTAGCCAATTTACTCCTACAATTAAATTATCGATAGTTCCTTTGAAGGATCTGTTTTTCTTTCGGTTTCGTTTACGTAAAGAAGCGAACCCCCAAATTATTATTTCACAAGTCCGAAGACGTTCTATTGTGTCCGATAGACCGACAGAAATTCTCTTACTTTCAGTACATACTCCGAAATAGAAGTTTCGTCGGAATAAAACAATTGTAAAAGCGAACTCTTAATTGTATAAATAAGGAACATTGTAGAAAATGTTTTTGAGTATTTTTTTGTAATTCAATATCGTCTTTTCGGAGTCGTTTCTATGCAATATCCCATCAATTTCTCCTCTATTTATAATTTATGCCTAGTTGGAATGCCATAGCTGTATATTTGGTTTAATCTTCCGTTGAAAGTAGATATAACAAATAATAATAATGACAATAATAAAAGTTATTCCATCTATTCTTCCCCATTTTCTCACACAATAAAATATGATTTATGTTTTCCTTTTTATTATAAGAACGTATGAAGAAACAACAACATATTTTAAAAGACATGAATGCAAAATGTGCTAAGTACAAACTTACAGGCGCCAGAGAAGAATTTAACATATTTTACCTTGTAATTTATAAATAAATACTCGTCGGTTATATTTATAAATGATAATTAATTAAATATTAAAATCATTGATTAGGTTTTTATTGTCGGATTAATAATTATTTGATGATGATGATAATAATAATAATAATTTCCTTATAGTGTATAAATATTCTCATATATGATCTCAAATTACTATAACAATTCTAAAGACATGACTTAGCTGCTTGTGCGTCAATTTGCAAGCCAACTCTAATCATCATCAAAACGGAAAACGGTTTTCATATTAATTTATAACTAGCTGTTGATTCTGTTAAGATTAGCACAAATTGGTTTATTTATACTGAAAACATCTGAAATATCACAAAAAATACAAGAGTTTTTCAGGTCATTGTTGGACATGTAGGAGTTGAATTTCTTTGGCGGCAGTTTTATAGCCATTTACTTTTACCATTTTTTTTCGGTTTTTTTGTTGTTTCATTTTGTCTTCCACCTACAAAACACTTGTTCCGGAGATTATTCTTTGAAGTTTTTATGATTCTTTCCTGTGTGGACAATTCTAAACCAATGACACGCGTATATGTTTTACACACATTTTAATTTAAGGGAGAGAACAGATTAATGTGTTTGAAATGTTCGGTATACGGTTGTTTTATAAATCATTCGGTGCCAGTTTACAAGTGTCAGCAATGGAACTCTTTACATGACTTGTAAATCTTTAAAATACGTGAGTGTAGCATTAAGTACTTTAAACATTAGAGACAATTGAGTAATTGGGTTTTGTGTTTTTACAATGTACTGTGAGAAACCGCCTTGCAAATATAATGTCTTTATATTTACACGATTCGTATTTCATATCATTAAAAACTTAATGTAGTTGATGGTAGCTTTCAGCATCCCGTCGTGATTATTATAAAACAGTTATCTTGTCAAATGTTATAAATTTACACTTTCCTATCTATAGAAATGGTGGATTCTAACGAATATTTAATAATTTTACACGCACACAGATGGTTTTTACGCATATTATTATTACAACAAATTAGTTGTAACCATGTTGAGATTAAAAGGTCAATATTCATGATTTTGTTGTAATAATTCTTAATTACAGAAAATCGACATAAGCTGATTATTTTTTTGGTGTTGTTGTGTTGGAGAATTTCTTCAATCCTTTCTCTATTTTAAGGGGGCACTTACTTTTATTTCATTCTAATACTCTTAGATAATAAGTCATTCATATAATTAAATACCACAAATGTAATAATTCAGGATTAGAATGATTTTAACATGTTTCGCATTCAATCTATGTCGAATATTCCCATTTTACGTACTTTTCTATTTATAGTGATTACTTATTATTAAGTTTTAATCCGGACATCTTCGTATTCCTTTGATTAATTCGAAAGTTAATCGAAAGAAAAACTGTTGTTGTAATCCATACGGATTATAAAATCGGGCTGAAACTTTTTTAGAAAAATTCAATAACTAGAATTTCTAATTTTCGTCTTTTTTAGAGTTTCCAATTAGTCTACTTAAAGACCGGTTGCGGCCTTTGGCGATCATCAATCCAATTCTGAAGCATATTTAATTATTGAAGAATTATTTATGTCTCTCTGGTTTTTATTTGTTTTTACCAATTCAATCAGTAGCGCGCAACTATTAATTGTCGCTATAGAATTATCTATAGAATATTATGTACGCCACTGCTACTTTTTTCCCCACATCATCTCATTTAAAATTATTAGCGGAATATTACAATTTCACGATTAGAATCTTATAATAGGAAACTACTACTATTCTACTATTAATTAGATAAGATGAATAGAGAATGAAATAGGCGTATCTTTATGATTATTATCACTATTATTATTAATATTGTTATAAAGCAGCTAAAACATCCAGGAACAATTTGCATATTTAATAGCCACTTAAAATATATAAATTATATTAGCATTGTTCATAAATTAACGTATAATCACCTTCACGAATAGGTCATGATTGTTTCCACAACTTGGAAATGTCAGATTGCTTGTTGATTCCACCGCTAACAACCCAAAAGGGAGAATCGATAATTAAACAAAAGAAAAACCCAATTAAAAATTGTTTTGTTGTCCTATTATTGCTAAATGTTTCCATTCACTCAATACTAATTAATTGAGATTAACTGCATTTCTTAATCGTACTATTTGTTCACACTTTTTGATTGTAATTGTCGTAATTTTTTTTCTATTCGAATTTAATCGAATTCCTTTCAGAAATTGTGTTATATTTACGACGTCTACTCTACTTGAAACATGTCTAAGCTTTCAAGTCTACAAAGTTTATTGTTTTTTTCTTCTTCTTATGTTAATGAAAGTTTATCTTTTGAAAAATTGAAGATGCTTAATTAGAATATTCTAAGTCAAAGTATTGGAGAAAGATAGGGAGGGAAAAAAGGCGGTTGTAGAGAAGGTTAATAAAATAAAATGTAAAATTAGCTATTAGCTAAGTTGTTGACATGAATACCTTAATTAAAAGTTGAATGTTTTATATTTCATCTTAACGATTGTGATTTTTATAATTTAGAAAATGTCGTTTTATTATAATTTAAAGGCTAGCTCTTTTGTAAATTAATCCAATTTCTCGTCCATAACTAGGAGAAAGTCGATGTTTTTTTTTTTTGAAGATGATAATAAAATGCTTTAAGAATTAAAAAAAATACTTCGGCTTTTTTAGAAATTCAATTGGGGTTGGTAAATTATTTAAGCGTTCCAATTTAGACTGCCTACCCTGTATGGAAGTCATGCGATTTAGCGAAACTGGCCAATTGCCATAATGGAAATGCGACTTAATCCACTTGGCATAGTTGGGCTTAAGACAACATCGCCGTCTCGGTTCAAATTAATGATTCTATGTTATTTATCGATTATTTGCGATTGCTTTGGCGGCACTGAAGATAAGAAGTCTTTTCTATCTGAAAGGCTAAACAGGGACGGACCATGAAGTTTGCGGGTGTTGGACTCACACGACTGCGGCCTTACTGTAGTCGTAAAAGATTAATAATTTTCATATAAGAAGGTTTCATGGTTTTAAAGTCTGATATTTTAGTCCCAAAAGCATTCACAGGGAAGCTGGTGTCCCTGATCACGACTCGTCAGTGAGCTTTGAGACCTGCAAAAAAACTACCACATTTCCCTGCATTGGTGATCAAAAGTAAGAATTTTTCAGTCTTTCAGTGGAAGATTTTCGCAAAGACAAAAGTAGACAGCACTCTAAAATCAATTGTTCTTTATAACTTGCTAATTCCTTATCTTACAAAATATCAAGAACGGGCCCAAGCTTTTTTGATGTTTAAGGCAAACTTATTGATACAAAGTTATTGTTTTTTTTAATTAACAAAGTGTAAGAGGTAAGCAAAAATACTATTCCAGGATGTTGCAGCCTCGGCCCGGTCCTGGCCAAATACAGGATGATCCGAGAATTGCGGAAAATCACCTGGAGCGGCCCAATTTTCGGCACCGGCATTGCTGAATGCCCTCTTCAACACATTATTAAAAATTTCCTTTTATTGCTTTTTGTAATAAATTAGACGGTGGCAAATTTTTTTCCTTCCAAAGTATATTTTAGCGTCTTTGGAAATAATTTTTCAAGAACCTTTTATTTTCAAAAAGTGGTCGATATTTCCACAGCTTCTTAATCTAAAAGTGGATTTTACATATCTTATTAACAAACGGGCCAAAAAGAAGGCCCAAGTCTGAAGCCTGCTGCATCAAAGCTTGTCTTGCAATCAACAATGAATATTTGACAAAGCCAAATTTTGTAGCTTCGGTTTAAAAAGCTTCAATTTCTGTGATCATACTTTTTTTGCAGTAAAGATCTACGCTATTGCAACCTTGGGCCGGTCCTGACAATGTAGTAGCAGTGCAATTATATGACGACCCGAGAAATGCGGACAATCGCTAAATGCGCCCATTAACAGGTCAATAAAAGCTTCTCTTTATTGCTTTTTGTGATAAATTAGACCGTGTCAAAATATTTTCCCTTTCAAATTTTGAAATTGTTCAAACACCTTTTACATTCAAAAATTGGTAGATAATTTCACAGCTTCCACAAATGGGCCACAAAGAAAGCCTAAGTCAGGAATCTGCTGCATCAAAGCTTGTCTTGCCATTATCATTGAATATATTTGATAACGCCAAATTTTCCAGCTTTGGTCTAAAAGGGCTCAAATTCTATGATAGGGAATCATTCAATTGCCGGAACTTTTGCAGTAGCCCTAGTGACATAAACATAAAGAATCGATTGAACAATCGATTCTATTTTCCAATATTATTATTTATGTGTTTCCATAATGAAGTTCAAGGATTCAGACAAATTGCTAGATTGACCTGCAGAATAATAATCATAAACAGTAGTCAAAACATATTTTATACAGCGCGCCACACGATCATTGGCAATTTATGAATCAATACAAATACTATAGATGTTGTCACGAAATCGGTTGGAAAAAAACTTGATGGGTGGCCATCAGAACTACAACACACACACACACTCATATACAAATACAAAAGAGTGGAAAAAAGAAGACAATAAAACTGTTTGTTGTCGATGTTGTTCTAAAAAAGCTTGTGAAGACTATCATTAACATAGGTTTTTTTTCTCATTTTGCCCTCTTCCTCTTCTTCGGCTACAGCGTCTTTATCATAATTTTCTACAAAATGAACATATGCAAATCGTTTTGATAGAGATATAAAAGGCAGGTCGTTATTATTTTTTATGTTTTTAGCCTTAAAGGTAGATTCTCTGTGTATATGTGTGTTGTTTGTTTGAGATCCTGTTGTTTTTTGTAACAATCAGACTTGTAATAAAATACCGAAATTTATTCGTTTTATTAAAAAAAAATTGTATTATGTGACCGAAAATGTCTTCATTTTTCTTTTAAAATTTCAACAATTTAAATGGAAATTTTTTAAAGCTCACTATGTTGTAATTTCACGATTTTTTCGTTGTCATCCTCTTCTTTTAATTATTTTTAGAAATCGCTAACATAACAATGAATTAATTAGAACGAATTGTGTCGTTTTTTACGGATCGTTTTATTTAAAAACAATTAATTAGTGGATGTGGAGAATTGGTGTTTTTTTCTCGTTTGATTAAACAAACTGTTTCCAGTTTTACTCCCCATACAATCAATGATTTAACAAAAATTATGACTATAATTCTAAATTATACTCAATCTACTATAATCAAGTCAACTTGGCCGTAGGATATTTGTAGAGATGCCAATAAAATTATAACGTGACCGAAGTTAACAAATATTTGTATATATAGTAAGGTGTATCCCATTTGTGTGTGCATAAAAGGGTGTATGCAAATTATTCAACGTAAACAAGGATTATAAAATGATTTATATGAATACTGGCTGGCATACAGAACAATTGTTGTATAAATATGTTTGATGTATAAATGTAGAGTAGACACTATTGTTGTCCGTGTTTGTATTCAACTTTTTGCGTTTGGTGTGGAAAAATCTTTTTACATTTCAAATAGACGGACTCTCCACACGATTTTCTTGTAGTTGATTGACTTTTGAATAGTTGCTTTAATAAAAACGCTATGTTAATAATATTGCAGTGATACTTGCAAAGTATCATTTATTATTATGATTATCGTTATGAATTATTAAATATCTCTGTTAAACTGTCTTTCTCTGCTTCATCTTCGTGTTTGTGGATATTGAAAATGATTCTATCATTGAATCTATTGGTAATAAATTTAATAAAAAAAATGAATATCGTCGCGACTGTGGAAGAATTACAAGGAAGCTCTCGAAAAAGTTGATTTATATCCAAATAAGTTGTCATAAAAATTACAATAATTAATCAACAGTTTTTTGTCTGTTTTATTATCCGGGTGTTTTTCCATAATAAATGGAGAGTTTACAAAAGTGAAGAGATGTATTGATTTCATGTTGGGAATCACAGCATGGATTTTCGAATCAGACTAGTTAAAGAGGCGGCGGAGGTGGACTTAATGAAGGCACGACAATATTCCTTGCCCTGTTCAAATTTATCACTGAATTATTCTGTATCTATTTATCATAAAGTTGGAGAAAGTACAGTATTTACAATTGATTAAAGGGCGCTAAAAAATTGTACAGACAGACAACTATAAAGATTAAACGAATCAATTTCAACGATTGATCTTTAATAATTGAAAAGGTTAAAGTTGTTAAAATTTTACAACTATCGAAAAATAATCTGTCTGATAACAGAAATTGCACAGCAGGCGGTCCTGTAAGTTCGGCTGAAAAATGATATAACTGACAACTTATTTTATAGTCTTTTTTATTATCGAAAAAAAAAACGTAACCCATTCATAAGTTCAGATTGATTTTGACGCTAATTTATTAATTAAATTCTTTACACACCGATGTAAATGAAAAACTTGTATATTGCAGATTACATTTTTTTCACTTATTCCAACATTTATACGACTTTTTATTGCTTTTTTTTTTGAATATAACTTAAACAACTATCGCTTAAAGTAATCTAAAATTCAATCCGATTAAAAGATTAAAAGAATTTATTTATTTTTCTATAAATATGAAATATGATTTGTTGCAATGACCGACAATCATGTCAAGCACAACTATAATTATCAACCCATATAAAAGCAGGTTAAGGGCCGATTCCACAATCTTTTTGCTAATAAAGTGACACTTAATATACACGCCGTAGTCGGTCATCACTAAAAATAGTATTTTATAGTAGCGTTTGATTGTTGTCTGCGTTTCGTTTTTTGCAAATTAGTTGCGGTCAATAATGTACAAAGAAATATGGATTAAATCAAGTCTCGGGATATTAAATGGAAATTTATAGTTTTATTACAAAGACACTTGACGATAACAGCAAAAAAAATACGAAATAAATAATAATTATTGTTTCTTTATTTTATTCGATTACGATTTGTGTATTGTGTTTGTTGTAGTTAATCAAATGCCTGTATCTCCAAGGACTGGAAATACGTATTAATTAATCGTTAATCAATTGTATTAATGTGACACTTGTTGGCGCCATTTTACCTGCTTAGTTTAATTATAAACTGAAAGTAAATCCTGTAAAATCTAAACGATAATACATTTATTGCTGTGTAATTATTTGATTTATTATTTTGAAATAAAAGGAATTCTATACTTCCTCGGTTGCTATATACGGGCTGGGCATTTGAATTAGGTCACAAATAATTTTTGTTTTGTAAACTTGAACACCATTCGCACAGAATCTGTGGCTTTCTTTTTTGTTCCAATTAATTGCTATGGTCGCAGAAACTGTTTGCTAGATTTGTTCTGTGTATGGAGAAGCTGTCGAAGTTTTTGATTGGTTGCCAGAGCTCGAAAATTGAAATCGCGTCCTCAAAGAAGGATCTCGTTCTGCTATCGAGAAGCAAACTTTTAACATAAATTTGTACAAATGACAGGAACATAGTTATGGCTTGTTTGTGCTAATTACGGGAGGTGTGTCCGGGTGTGTCAGTTGTAAAGTGTAATACTATAATGTTTACGATAAGACTGTGTAATAGTCACGTTCTATCGAATCAAAATATATAAACAATTAATATAATTTCAATTAGCCTGCCGTAATGTTTAGCTGGACGCCAATGGTTCTCGCAGTCTTACGCCACACCTCACTGCACATTATTGGTATAATCCCCCGTCCCCCAGTTTAGGTAACCCCCTCGGAAACAAGCCATACCAACCTAATAGTGGAGTCTTATTATTACTGCAGGCGATGACACTTTTTTACAGATTGGCAAATTCCGTGTAAAAACGCCGGGAATACGTAATAGTCTCGCGATTTTCGTCTCTAATCGGTGTCTGTTTCATTTGCCATTCCTGTATATACACATCTGCATAAACACTAGTAAAATAAATTATTATTTCTTGTTCGTTTTTTTTTTTGAATAATAATAAATATAAGTGTGGTAATAAAATCTACAATGATATCTTTATTAATTGGTAGTAAAATATTAATAAAAACCATTTGTATTATGACAAATAATTGCACTTGAAAATTGTCTGGGAATCAATAGAGCTGGTCAAAGTACTTTCTGCATAAAAGTCAGGAAGTCTCATAAAATCTTGAATTTTATCGAAACATTTCAATTTCCACCACATTTTCTTATTTCATCTGATCCAGTCGACAATTGGTAAGTGATATGAATACAGAATTTTACCTGTTTCGGTTGGACTCTAACGACGTGATGTGGTTTAATATGATATAAATTATATTTTATACTCTGTCCAAAAATTAAGTATAACATTTCAAAGAAGAGATGGAAGGTCTTAGACAACTTAATGTTTGAAAAGTACCTAAATTTTACATGTCTACGTGAAAGAAAAAGTATATTATGTTGTGGCACTCCTGTTTGAATAAAATTCTACGCATTTGTTTACATAATTTGGTGTAATTTTTTTTTATATTAACCAAGAAGAAAATCGTTCCCAAATCAATTTTCAGTTTAATACAATAAAGAATCAAAATTTTGGGGTTCTTAATACAGGGACTATTTTTCGTTGCGTAAGTTAGCTGCATTTTTGTCCTTTGAAATGTTATACTTAATTTTTGGATGGACTATAGATAATTTCCTTCATCCTCATACTTTTGATAGAACGTATATTTCCAACAATTCGTTATTTTGTCGTCTACTAGCACCAATCAATCAATCAACGGAATATTTGAAATACTCAAGAGTAACTGTTCACCAGTTCCAATAAAATTAGCACTTATATGCACGTATTCCAAGTCTTGTTAATGGTTGTTGATTTGATAAACAGACCACCCTGAATTGCCCGATTGTGATGTATCTATGTACGATTACTATAATTAGTTAATATTCACTGTAATTCGTCGATTGAAATTCAACTGAATTCAAATTAGTTGGCTAATTGAAAAGGTCAACAATGTTTTTTTTGTGGTAGTAGTTTGTAATAATAATCTATTCTCTTATATATACAGTATATAAATTATTAGGCATAACTCTTCGAGTCCGCTGCACGAAATCAATTACGCAAATATTCAACTTGTTTTATTTGCATTGAGAATAATTGCTTAATAGCAAAGCACGCGATTTCTCTAATAAATGGTAAGTTGAAGTTGTGGCAAAAAAATTAACAACATAAGGATGGAATTAATATTGGGGGCGTGGAGATGTATCAACTTGAGATCTTCTTAGAATTGTCCGGTTAATTAGTATTATTAATAAAGTAATAGTTGTCGAATGAAAATCGCTAATTTTAAAATTTTAATCTAGAATTATCGCAAAGAATTTCTACCTGTAGGGGTTATACCTGCGCGAACGTAAACACGTGTTTTAATATAAATTGCATATTTTCAGATATTGCGTTATTTGATTAAAATTAGATTATTTTGTATCAGAAATAACTCAATTGGTATGTGTTATATATGGTTAGATAGAGAGAAGGATTAAAGGAATTTTACCAGTTTAATATTATTATCATTAGTGTATCATAAAATTTGTTTATTTTGATTTGTACAACTATCAATAAAATTTCTCCTCCAACAAGATTATGGTAAAGATCAAGCAAAAATCTTTGGATTATTCAATTTGAATTTTCCAGTTAACTTAACAAAATCGTTCGTATTTGAAATTAAATTAGGATTAAGTACGTCGTAGTTATAGAAAAGTGGACCTATATATTGTGGAATTAAAACTTTCAAAAGTTACAATGTTGTTGTCAATAAGAAAAGAAAATGTTAATAGTAGCGCTCTGTGGCTACCATATTTGTAAAGTCAATATTAGTTAATACCATATTAAGGATATATTTATATACGTATTGGTGTTTTTTTTTATATGGTAAAAATTTTGACACGTGTTTTGAAGAAATACCAGTTGCACTCCAAGCTGATTATTCTTCTACTAAAATCGGTCGTAATTTTTCCATTCTTCACACGTTCTTCGTTATCGTTCATCGTGTGTTAAATGTGGCTAAAATACTTAAGATTGTGGTTTGCATAGAGTAAATAGTGATTTTATAGCTCTTTGTGTCTAAGGTACTTATTGTTTATGATAATCAGATTATGTGTTCAGATTTTGCGGTGAAGTGTAATTGTTCTGTAACAGTTTTGTTTGGGTTGTGTATTTTTCAAAATCAAGCGTCAGTTATAGATCTAGTGGCCGATTTAACTCTAGATACCCGAGTAGAATTTTTTTTGTTTTAGTGATTTTTGACATTATTCGATGTATAATATTTGTTCTTTAAATTTTATAAAAATAAAAAACGCTAAGTGAAACGTTCAAAGAACATACATGTCAAGTGGTACCAGGTAGAACGATGCGTTCATGTTGACATAAGCTATGTCGACTTAAAAACAAGCATTGCTTTCTTCGGCACACCTTTGGAGCTTCAGGTATGCCACAGGCCTTCCTATTTCGGTAAAATTTCAGTTACTGTGACTACGTACTAATTAGGAAGTCCAATAGGATGTACGCCAGACGAATTTTGTGCCAATTTTGACAAGGTTAGATTTAGGCTTGCCTAATTTCGGCAAGCCTAATTCCGCTCGAATTGATTTGTTGGCAAGCCTAACTAAATTTCTACTCGAGTAGATGGTGGATAGTCACATTACCGATGAAGAAAAACAGTGCCAATTATACCTAATTCTGTTAAAGAAGAATTCGTGTTAGCACTATTTATTGGCGTTAGTTATAGAACAGAAACCAAAAGGCAATAAAAGTAGAGCTACATTTTTTCTTTTTTTGAATTTGAGTCGATCGTGTTAAATCAAATTCGTGTAAAAAAGGTCAATTGAGTGCAGGTACCGTATATGTTCGCAGGACTTTTCAAATAGAAGGGGAAATGATAGGGAGAACTAAAAGCAATTGTCAACTGTCTTTGACCAAAAGCATTTTGCCAGACATAACGCATCTTTCAAGCTTAAAGTGGCTCCTAAAAGTTTGTTTACATTCCAAAATTCTAGACCATCAGAGGCTTAAGTCCAACTCCACGACTGTATAGATCCATGGCAGTTTGTTTTTCTTTTGTCTTTAAAAAAGCGATTCACCAACAAATCCATAGGGTGTGAGTGTTACAGCTATCCGACTGGCCAATATTTTCTTTCAGTTTGGAAATAAAAATTTTGGTCCACTGCTGCAGTTCTGCACGCACGCTGCTAAGGAGACTTCAGTTTATCGGTTATATGAAGCGCTTTCATATAGCAACAATATTTTCATATTAGAAGGCTTCTTACTGTAACCCGTTTCATGATAAATCTCCGGGAATTGCGGGATGAGATAGCCTCCTGAGACTATCTTCGTAATCATCTTCCTTCTCTCTCTCTCTCTCTTATCTTCAAAACAAGCCTCCACAAGCCACACCTTTAAAGAATTGACATTACATGAAACGATCTCTCAGTTTGACAGAAGTGTATAATGCTTAAGCCAATCTCATTATTTAAGTCACTTATTGCTTGCACTTTGGAGAGTAGAAAAGTTAAATAAGTGAAATTAGGCAAATCAGTTGAGTCCCGTTAGGAAGAAAATTCGAATGAAACTCCCGTTTTTTATGTTCCCAAAACTTAAAAATCTGAGACAGGGCCGGCTCGATACCACAGCAGAGCAACCAGCTGCGTGAAGCGGCGGAATTTTAGAGATGGTCTTTTTTAGTGCACACATTTTTGATTATTCATAATGGATAATTATTGACTGAAAGGGGCGCCGAAAGAAGTTCGCCTAGAGCGCCAGAAATACTTGGACCGGTCCTGATCTGAGAACACAAAAACTTTAACGTTGCGTTTAGCAAATGTTTTTTTCTTTAGGCGCTAGCCCAAAAACGATCAAAGTTGGTTTCTTAAGTCAATACTCCAACTATACCGATACTGAAACAACTGATTTTTATTGGATGGTACGCTTACAAGTATTATTAATAATAATTGAATATCGACTTGAAATAGGATTGTTCTTAATTTACATTGAAATTATACATAGTAAAGGCTGTAACGTATATGTTGTAATAATTTAATTGAACATTTCTTCATTGCAATCATAAATAACAAAAAACCAGAAGTAACTGTCTCATTCGAGAAAAATTTTCAAAATTTATTATCAAATAACGAAATAGAATGACATCATTGTTTGCATTAAAACTAGACTGTCTGTATTATTCCTCAATCAAAAATTTTGTTTGATATATTTATAACATACACACACATATATAAACACTATAAACGGTTAGAATCATACAGAGCACGGTACTGTAGGTGTTGAACGATATATCTATCCTAGGTACTATACTCTTGAATATCTTGACGTTAATGTTTTTTGGAGCTGTATAAGAGCTTTTCTCTTTTAAATTTATTTTCTTCATTTTATTTATTTTATTAAGGGAAAAAATCAACAACAATGCTACTGTTTTTAATCTACAGTCAGTTGACTGTATTCCAGCCGACTTGTCTGCAAAACAAGCTTTACTTGACGCTTTTTAAATTAGTCTCGAATTCGTCCAGAAATACGGGTGTTATTGACACTTATTGCTTAAATAAAATGCCTTCACAGTACTTCTGGGATCTCGAGTCTAAAACCGTTAAAAATTGTGGTTGCTTAGATGGAATACCTCTACTGTATGTTAAATATAAAAATGCAGATTATGGCGTGTTGCAGTCAAGTCGCTTGAGAATTGCTGGATTTACTGTATACGTTGTACTAATTTCGGCCGGAAAACATGGTCTTAGATAGTAATGCAACATCTTTACGTGATCGAAAATATTTTTCCGATTACACATTTTTCTAATTATAACAGCTATAAGATATATTGAGTGAACACGCAAAAATTTATTATCGACAGGAATTTATAGCGTTTTTCTTATTAATACAATTTTTTTTTCTCTCGCCTTTAGTCATTCATTATAACAATAGACTTAAAAAATGTCAACACAATAAAACAAAAACAGTTATTGTTTAATATTCGTACAAACTTGGTTAAATTTAGAAAATATGTGCGAATTGTGTACGACAAACTGGCGTAAAGTTGAATGAATCATTCAAAAATCAATAAACAATCAATCTATAATTCTCGCTCTGTCATTGACATGAGTTTTAATTTTTTTTTCGTGGTGTTAGTGGCGTGTAAAGTTTATGTTAATAAATCTGTCTGGAAGAACGATTAATAACACACTTTGTAATAGGAAGTTGTATGCAAAAAAATCGATCAAAATCTCCGTATTCATTAGAATTCTTTTAAATGATGATGATGATGATGATAAAGGCGTGTTTAGATAAATCATTGCGTCTTTCTATCAAATAGAATTGGCTAATAAGCAACAAGTGGGCGTCCAAAGCGCCAATGAGAGCGTCATCTCGTAGGCGTCCTGGAGCTGTATGTGCGTACTACTGCACTATATTAGCCGAAATTTCATTCAAAAACGATTAGTAATTAGATTATCATCAGATTCAATCTATCACACGATTAATTGATTAATCTATCAAACAAAAAAAAATAATTTAACTACAGTTTCAACAGTTATTATTAAATTAAAAAGTAAAAAGATTCTATACTAAAATTTTGGATTATTACTAAAAGATTTTTTGTAATTTTGCAGGAATTCCAGGATGCACAGTTCTTTGAGAGGGATGATGGCGGTGTGGTGATTATAATTTCAAGTTATTCCCAATTTGCGAAATTGTTAAACATCCTATAGGGGTGGCCGAGGTGCGAGGGTTGGTGTTGCCCTTACCCCTCGTATTCATACAACGCCACTACTGGCTACTATGCAAATTGCACATTGGATCCGAGCCCTCGTTGCGGTAAGTTCTTTTTAAACAAAAAACAACAATCATTTATTTATTTATTTATTAATAACATATACCTACTCTTGGGAAAAAATCCGAAAATCTTATGTGAAAATAACATTTTTGTAATTTCCAATATAGACATTGATGATTAACTTGAATGTGTTAATTGATAAATATCAACAGAACATAAAATCAGTTAACATAGTGATCAATGGGAAAAACTAATTCTATCATATTCTATTGTTGAAATCTACAACAATAATTAACACATTTTTAAAATAACAATAATGCAGAAGAACGATAACTTTTGATATAATTTTAATTAGACGATAGATCGAGATAAAGGTGTGCCACTCTTCGATTATTCCGATTAGAAAACATAACAACCATTTTTTTTCCTTGTTGTATGATGGTATAAATTTAACGCCCTCATGTTAACAGTCTCATTATGAATCGTTTTGTTGGAGATTTACAAGACGATCCAACAATTAAACGTAGATTAATGTTTATTATCCATGGTTAAACATAAATTATACGTTGTGTGTGGTATGATCATCTCGTATATAATTCAATTATAGTGTTTTTGGAAGTAGATATTTCCGAAAAAGATTCTGCAGAAGTAAATTTTCTCCTTGTTTATAGTTTTTTTTTCCTTCCTCGTATACATCCAGTAACTGAATAAATATATTAGAAATTGTTGTATACGTGTGGGCTTTATTACATGCAGTGTAAATTGTTAGATTTCTTTAACTTTGCAAATTTATCGTTTATGGTATTGTGGATCCGGTTGCGTGAGGATCCTTTGTTTTCTTTTCTAATCACGCCAAGTCATAGTTATAATTATTTTTTTCCATGTTAGATTCGTTAAATTATAGCTTAGATTTGTTTGTGTACTTTAAATAATTAAATGACTCACAAGTTAGCTACTAAGGCGTTTGCACTAGTCAAAAGAGTTCGGAACATATGAAATATGCGTGTAAGAGTGAGTAGGCATTATTATAAAGTCAAAAATTGCAATAATCAAAGAACATGTTAAATATGCGAGTAAGAGCGAGTACGTATCATTTGAAAGAGAGATAAATACTGTTGCATCTAATTGAAAGTTATCACGAGCCGACGTGATCGTTTCATATAACTTCAACCGCGAGAAGACGGAGATGATCATAAAGACGAAAGAAAGACTCCCGGAGGTTTATTTTCAAACAGCCTATAGTTATTGAAATTCTCCCAACGCCCAAAAATTTGGATTATTGGATTTTTTATGGGATTAAAAAAAAATTGAGAGTGACTTCAAATAAAACCAATCCAACTCTGTAGAAAGTTAAATAAATAAATAAATAATAATTCCAATAAGTCGAAAGCTGATATACCAGAAAAATGTTGAATTTATGTCAACATTCTTGAATAAATTTCTCAATTGTTTCTTTGACAACTCAATTTCGTGTTGGTTTTATTCGTGTTGAGTGGCCATAGTAATAAACGAAAAATTTTGCCATAAATTATCAAATTTCCAACAAAAAAAAAAGCAATTATATTTGCATGATAATCGTTGATTTCGACTTACACACAAATCTAACACTTTATTGCTGGATCTCTTCAAATAATTTCCATTGAAATAGATGACTTTTTAACAACTACACACACATACACAAACGAAAAAACAGTTGGGGGTCTTGATTTTTTCGAATTGATTGAATAGAAGTGAATAGAATGTCACCCTTTTAGCCCTATAATTAACTAACATTGATCTATGATAGTTCGATGGTGGTCGTTGTCGATTCGACTTTTTTGTAGGGTTGTTGTTGGATGTATTGTTTTACATTTTTTTCTATAGATTTTGGTGGCAAAACACCTTCTGACAAAGATTCGATAACATTGTTCTAAATTTAATGATTACAATTTTCAAGAATAGATAAAAATCTGTTTTTAGCTTCTTGTTAGTGGTTAATTATTGTTGTGTTGTTTTATAATTTCAAATTAAATAATGGTTCGGCTGTAGATAGATATAGCATAAATATACAGACTGTTTCAGCCCAAGTGACCGTCTCTCATAACTCTTTCAATTCTCAAACTATTCGAATGCAATCTTCAAGAATTTAAACAAGATCATCTAAGGAGTAGTTTGAGTAAAAAAAAATTACTAGGCCACTCTGTAAATTTGAAAAATCGACAAACAAACAACATGTCAGCAGTATGCGACGAGAATATTGTATTCATCTATAAAAAATTAGTTCTTAATTTGCACTGGTTTGGTCAAAAATTAAGAGAAAAGTTTGCTTTAGAGAGGTTTTATGCACAACACATTAATAACATGAAAATTTCTTATCCATTAATGTGATTATGGTAATTGGAAATTCGTTGGCACCTTTATCGATAAGTACTTCAAGCCCTATTCAAATTTTATTTTTTAAACAGGGCAATTGAAACTTAAAGTCAATGTGCGGAAGTAGGGAATTTGTAGGTTGTGGCAGTATGCGACCAACTGTATGTGAAAAGGTGGGGCAATATAGCGAGACAGTAGTCGTATATATTGTCACATAGGCGTCCCGCTAGTGGCAACAATAACAATAACAATTATACAGCTTAGAAATAATGTACATTTATTCTACGCCACTGAAAGACTCGGTAAATTTAATGGCTCCCCCTAACTATTTGATATATCTATCGTAAACATTTATTTATCGAAAAATAAACAGCCACACTACAAGTTCTTTAAATCGGACAGAATGGAGTATAATTGATAAGAAATTATTGTTTTTTACTTTTGAATGTTTTGATTTTGTGTGATAAGACAAAATAATACTACTGCGCTATTCATTCATGGTTCAAAACTCTTTAATTGAAAAATTCAATAATTTCGAAATTGTCGTTTTTTTTACAACTCGATTGTAATTCAAAATTCCTGTTTCTTTTGATTATTAATTCCATTGCGTTTCTTTCCAAATGTTAATTAATTTATTTCGACAGGAAAAATTATTTAAAAATTAGAAATAAATTGGAAATTATCTGTTAATTGTTTGATTTGCGTTTCGAAGACTTTTAATTTGACGTAATCAAAACCTTTCAATGCGACTGAGATATTAAAAAAAAACAACGAAAAACCTTCTTGTCTAATAAAACAGTTTCTGAAGCACCTAAGTAAATCAAAAAAAGGGAAAGAACACGTCTTTTTATTCTCAACAAGCCTAGCTGGGTGAGATTTCAAAAAAGTAAGAAGACCGATTACCCCCTTATGCGCCAAGGCCCTTTATTACTGTAAAAGGTACCGTAGGCCGTTGTTGACTGCTAAACGCCCTGGCCCTTTTACATCATCAGTCCGGCCTTGATAACAGAACAATAAATGATTATGCCAAAATAAAAGCATTACATTGTATTTTTAAAATACAACCAATTACCAATGAGCGAGTTACGAATGAGCGTAGTAATTTTATCTCACATTTTCGCTTGACGCAAATTCAAATTGAAAATGAATAAAATTGATTTTTAATCAATTTTGTTGTACTTTTACAGATTGACTTAGTATTTTTTTTTACTTAAACTACTGCTTCGGTGATCCATTCTTGAAGGTTGCATTCGAATACTCTCAGAGAGAGATGGTTGCATGGTCTGAAACACTCTGTATTAGTATCTTGGTTCCGATAACCAACTGTAAATGTAATAATAAGATATGATTGTTTGCCGGCATCTATTGATCGAGAAATTATGGATGAATTCTGAAATGTCTCAAGATTAATTATTATAAATACCACCTTTTTAAGTCCGAGATTAATATGTTGGGAATTATAGTGACTTAGTAATAATAGACTTGTTTGTGCTATTTCATCATTTACTGTTTAATTTATTGCCTTCCTGATCTTCGCCACATTCGTTTTTTGCTTTATCTTTTCGTTTTGTTTTGTTTTTTTTTTGTTTTCGATATATTTTTTGCAAAGCTCACTCTCGCACATTTTAATTGAGTTGTTTTAGTAATGTGTTAATATCTCTCTACTTGTCTAGTGAAATAAGAAATTATAGATGCAGTGTTAATTTTATGTTCTGCAAAGATAAAAATAACCCTACAGTGTTGTTGTGTTGAAGTTTATTGATTTATCTGTGCTGTAGTAGTAGTAGTAATGTTGTTGTTGTTGAAATGAAGAAGAGCCTGTTGTTAAAATATTATTGGAAATTTATTCGGTTGCTTAAAGTGATCACAGGGCCGGCTTTCAGCAGGTTTACAAAGCCTAGAGATGCTATTATTTTGGCTTTATCTCTAGATGAGATGCCGCCACAGTATAAATGCTGTGATCCACTTGCTTAAACTTATAGATATTGGTTCTGAGTAGGGACAATATAGGGGAGGATGGGGTAAGCCGGTAATTACTTTTTGTGGCTTTCTACTAACAAATAAACTTACTTTTACTCCGAAACTGTAATTTATTTTTTCTGGAGCACGACGAGGGGTCCGATTTGTTAGAGTATAGATGTATATAAAGGGTGGGCAAACCATCCAGGTGGATAGCAAGAATTTACTTCCTGTCCACTGTTGAAATTTGTACATGAGCCAGAGGCAAAATAGAAGAAAATAATAATAAGATGGAGTTGTAAAACTCACTCATCCTTGATCATCTTCATGAACGTGTCGACTTTCCTCTGTTGGAATGACATCTATTGCGGTATATAAGAATTTACTTAAGACATGCCAAACATCTGCATATTCGTTGTGTGTATTATGATTTTTTCCGATGTAGCATAATTGATACTGGCCAGTAATGTGTCGGAGAAGAACAGAGACTAAACAAAGAATTCTTTCTGTGCACCTACATGGTTTGCCCGTCCTGTATGAAACAATAAGAAACTGTGTAGGCTCCGATCGCTCGATACCTCTTGTATACGGTCCGTGTCCGTGGTCTGTCGATCGTCGGTTTAATCGAAGTCTGTAGACGCCACTGTTTGCTATTTGCTTTTCAGAAACTGATCTAAACCCGACCTACCAATCGTTTTGAGATTCTGCACAGATCTTTTTGCTTACAGGTGTTTGGCTTCGCCGCTGTTCTTCCCGTTACAATTTCCACCGATCTACTATTGAATAGCACATTGCACGAATCTCGCATTAGGCGCAGTCCTCGCAAACATCATCACCTCTACGAGGGCTGGTAAGTGTCACTTTTCCCAATCATCTTTGTTATAATTTTTTTGTCGTGTTTTTTTTTTGTTAAATTATTTTTTTTTTCTATTTTCAAAATAATTAATATAGGAACGAGCCTTTCTACAGGCACGACACCCCATTACTATTTCCAGCTGGTAAATATTTAAATCAACGCGACAACCAGATGTTATTGCGTCAAGAATACGCTGATAGGAATAAAACACCAGCCGAGTGTTGTCCTAGTGTATTAGAAATGGTTGAACCGGATGGTGGTAAAAATCAATACGATCAATATGTTGAATTGTATCGTGATGGTGATTATCGGCAACGTTTCTATGAATTATCATGTCATGCTGATATCTTAGATAAGCCATGTCGATTTATGGATAAGAAATTACATGAACATAGTAGATGTGTACAGAAATATAGTTATACTTATGCATTAGTTAAAGATCCTGGTCGACATCATCATAGTAATAATAATAATAATAACAACAATAATAATAATAATAATCATCACCAGCATCACCAGCATCAACGACCTAAAAGTTTCCCATCATTCCCTGGTACTGGCAATGATGGTACAATATGGACATTAGATTATATACGTGTACGCAGTGGTTGTGGTTGTGTTGTATCACCAAATAGTAAAAAGAAACGTGATCGTGTTAAAAAGAAGAAATCGAAGAATGATGATATCGAACGATAAATTTTTAACAAAATTTTTCATTATTTAAATACCAAAGGAGATAGACTTTTTTTACAAAAAAAAAAAACAATTGTTATTTTTCTATTTTATTTAAAAAACCGATTTCTTCAATTTTGGAGGCGATAGACCAAACACCTCTTACTGTATCGACATTCCACTATTATCTTGCCTATCTTTTGATGACATTTATTATTATTATTTTTTTGTACAATAAGTTTTGTAAGTTTTTTTGGAAATTTTCTCGTGTGCCACACTCGATTGACGACTTTCAATAAGACCTTCAAACTACACGATTAATATCCGCACCGATCACAATTCTTTATCTAGTTACCAAAAGAAATAGTAGAAAATGATCCGAAATCGATTATATCTTGATGCCCTACATTATAAACGCGGCGCGAGTATTAATCGTCTATATTTCGAAGGTGTCCAACTGAAAGTCTGACTAGTCCGCAGATGTTTATTGAATTATACACAGCTTTCGCTATATTTATATAATAACATTATAAAAAATCAGTATTAATTATTGACTCTTCTACTTAATTAATAATCAACAGCTACAATTGTGTCATTTATTCGATTATATAATGGTCGTCGGTGGTCGGTTTCTAGGTCACAGATCACCAGTGCCGAGAGGGCATCTGTCCCGAGCGCCGTTTAAGTATGCAAAAGTACGCATGGAACTCTTGTTTGCCCCGGGCGCAATTTAGTCTCGATGCGGCTCTGCAGGCCACCTTTAAACCGATCACTGATTATAATAATAGAAAAAATGTATACCCATATGGTTACCTTTAATGTTTAAAAGTACTGAAACTGCTTGACTTAAGTCAAATTTTATTGAAATGTGAAATTGGCGCAGTCGTACATAATTCGTTCTTATTTAATTTAATTTATAAATTAACGACCTCAATTAATTATGTGAATACTCTACTATTTATTGTACATTTCTTATCTTATAGATTTATATTTTTCAAAATATATTTTCTGTAATAAATTATTTATTTTTGTAAAAAATTTAGAAAAATATGTTCGCATTTCAATAAAATGCGTAACTGTGCGTGTACCTCAATTATAAATAAATTCAAGACTTTAATAACAATAATAATGATGATAATATTAACAATTGTTCTATCAATATTAATTATTAATAATTGAAATTATTATAAATATTTATATGTAATATTGCATTGTAGTATTTACACAGATTTTTCTCTCAATTATATATGTATAATAAATGTTATCTGTAATTGTTGGATTTTATCATAAATTACTGTGTAAAATCTGTCTACTTAATTCAATAAAGCTGTGCAAATTATTAACACGTTCAGTGATATCAATGATCGATCAAGTTGGCGCAATTTTGAAAATCCCGCAATTTTGCGGCATCTATCAGATTGTGGCGTAACTAACAATTAAGTTGGCAATAATTTGGGGAATTTTCAGATTGATACTAAATCCACTTAAATAGTAATTAATTAATCGAAAATAATTATTAGAATTAATCGCTTAATTCGGTAGTATTGATTATTAATTTGGTGTAAATTCGAGTTTGTTCTCAACAAATTGATAGTGGGTCAGCTGATCGACTAGTAACTTTTCTGCTGTAATGTTGGTAGTAGTTTTATTTGACAAACGAACTACGATGTGGTGTAATTTGTTTATTTTTGTTAGTCGTTAATAAACACGCATTGGTAAGTGGCAATTTTGATTATAAATAAATGCTACAATCAGTATTAATGCTTGTAACGATTATGTAATCATTTTTGCGCAATTCTAGTGTAACAACATAACCTCACTTTTTCATCTTCTTCATGCATTACCTAATGTCGTTTCGTTTTGCAATTTTTGTAGATTAAAACAATTCGATTTTGATAAAATGGATATGCGATCCACACACGATATAGTCGTTGATATATTACATAAGGCGTCAAGTCAGAATCCGGATATATTGAAACCAGCCGAGGCGAAATTACGCGAATGGGAAACACAGCCTGGTTTCTATTCAGCGTTAACTGTACGTACGTTTGAAGTGTTTCAACAATAAATTAAATTTATTGTTAATTCTAGAATGTTCTAACAAATTATTCGTTAGATTATAATGTGAGATGGATTACAGTTTTATATATAAAAAACGGCATCGATCGTTATTGGAGAAAGAATCAACCAAAGTTTGTACTTTTTTTGTCTGCAATATTGTGTGATTATTCACGAATAATACAATAATTTTCAGTGCTTTATCGGATGAAGAGAAACACCAGATTCGCCAGAATCTCTTAACGAATTTCAGTGAACCAATCAATCAGATCGCATTACAGAAAGCTGTGCTAATCTCGAAGATAGCACGTATCGATTGTCCGAAAGAATGGCCCGAATTGTTTCCCACACTAATCCAAGCTGTCCAGAATCCCGATCAATTCGTACAACATCGCGCCTTTCTCACATTATACCATGTGGTGAAGGCGATTGCATCGAAACGTCTACTAGGCGATCGACGTTTCTTTCAAGATTGCACAGCAAATATTTATGTGTTTGTTTTGAATTTTTGGAATAGTTTCACTGAACAATTCCTACAGGATATTATGAATAATTCGAATTTGGATGTGATTATGCCGAATTTAGAGAAGGCATTATTAACATTGAGAATTCTACGGAAATTAACGGTGTTCGGTTTTTATAAGCCACACCAGAATCAGGATTGTATGCGATTTTTGAAGGTGATCTTTGATCGTGCCAAAATCGCTTTGCAATGCCGTAAACAACTCAGGGATAGGGAGTGTTTTGCTGCTATTGAAACAATTGAGAAATTCATCATACATATGACCAAAGTGTTATTAAGTCTATTAGATACGCATCCATTTAGTTTTATTGATTTGATACAACCATCATTAGAATTTACTACTTATTATCTATTCACATCGGATGGTATATGTTATCTGTTTGAACGTTTCGTTATACAATGCTTTAATTTAATTAAAAATATTTTATTGTGTGCCGAATATAAGCCGCCTAAATTAATTGAAACATGCAAACAACCGGAAACCTTAAAAGCTAATGAGATTAAAATTAATTTCTTTCAATTGAACACATTAAATGATATATGCCGGAAATTGATTACGCATTATTTCTTATTACAAAAAGATGAATTAGAACGTTGGGATAATGATCCGGAAACGTTTGTATTAGATGAAGGTGGTGATAGTTGGAAATATAGTTTAAGGGTAAATTTACAATAAAACTTATGAATTTATAATTATTTGAAAATAATTCAATAGCCTTGTATGGAGACAGTTTTCGTTACAATATTCCATGAATTTCGAGACCTCTTAGCACCGGTTATAATTGAAATGGTACACGATACGAATTGTATTGTATCACCAGATGATATCAATGGGATTCTACGTAAGGATGCTGTTTATAATGCTGTCAGTCTAGCGGCTTTCGATCTCTATGATGAGGTAAGTCTTGAATGTTATTAACAAGTTGTAATTGTCTGTCAGAGAGTATCTACCTTTTAATAAAGTGTATGTGTGTGTGTGTGTGTGCTAGTTTTGTTGACGGTGTTAATATTGTTTATTTGTTTTGTTCATCTTTTGTGGTCGGAAAGTAGTCATGTTTGTGGTGCACAAAATTATCGTTTTGTCTTACATAAATAACTTCAAAAGTTTACTATTGTTGTTAACCGTGATAAGATTAAACGTAAAACTCTTATCAGAAGTTTGTGGTTTATTTGTGGAACACAACTTTACCATCTTTGAACCAGGGATTTTCTACCTGTTTTGTTCTTGATGTCTAACTTTGGCACTTCTACTCATCGATTGAACCATTGCTTTAGACTTTCCCAATTTTGTTGTTTATCTTAACTAAAAAATTGAATTTGATTATGAAACGATGAATTCGCCAGTCTATGTCCACTGTTTAATGAAAATTTTTTTTATATAGCAGATCGAGGTGACTGACCTTTCCAAAAGTTTGTGTAACCTAAAAAATTAAAACGTTTAATTCTGGTTTCATAAAAAAAGTAAAGGTCGAATATTTTATGCTATATAAACGATATTGACAATGTGCAGTAATCTGAAATAATAAAGCGCTGATTACAACGAATTTTGTAACATAAGATCGAAGAGAATTTTGCAAAATGTTCAGCAATATTCAGAACTATATCTAGGGCCGCACTGAATTGTAGGCTATTCCGGGTTTTTTGTATAAAAGAAGAAGAAACGTAGAATGGGTAATATGAAAAGATTTATAAGAATAATTATAAAAAGTATTCGATAAAACAATGCAATTTTGATAATAAGATCTCAAGGGCGGATTTATTAGGCTTAAGCGCAGGGTTCGGAAAAGTACATGTAAAAAATATTTACTACATAAACTACGTCTATGTAGTAAATGTAGTTTACGTAGATTATGTAGTAAATACTGTCTAATATCAAATTTCTAATATATAATTGAACACAGAGCCTGCTTTAGCAGCTCTGAAGCCCGGGGCAACATTTCGCTTGGGATGCAAATGAAATGCAAACAACCATTAACTGTTATCTGTTAAATATTTATGTATAAAATGTATTTTTTCACTACTTGCTGTTAAAGTCCTACTTTATCGACTAAAAACTTGATGGTAAAGTAGCACTTTATCCACCTCAATGGTAAAGTGTTTACTTTACCCACCTCAACGGTAAAGTGTTTACTTTACCGTTGAGTAAACACTTTAACATCGTGCAACTCCATAGCAACCAACAGCAAATAAACAAAAACAATTGCTGGTTGTGGGCAATATCTTTAGTGTTACGCAGTGGAATTAGATGAAATTTATATGAACCATGCAGCACAATATTGTGAAAATCTGGATATATCCGTTTTTGAAAATTTTTACCCGTTATCGAGAACATTGAAGAAAAGTTTCATTGCAAACTATTCCCTGTTTTTCACTTACTATTCATGAATAAAAGTCTCTTTTGAAAAATGGCAGTCAGCTCAAATGAAACAGAGAATGAAGATATCAAGCTTTAATATATTAATTCTTGCTCTGAATTACAAAAAAAAAAAACGATCCGCGTAGTAAATATGTAGTAAATACGTAGTTTTTTATGAATTTTCTACACGTAGTAAATGAAAAAACTACGTGTATTTTATACCGTAAATTACGTCGGCATTTACTACTTCCGAACCCTGCTTAAGCGTCGTTCGAATCCACTTAAACGTGGTCTGTTTGATCATGCGCATTGCAAATATTAAATTATGTGTGTGCAAGTGAAACAACATGAGAGTGTTATACCGCTTTGGAAGCTATTTGATTGGCTCACGTAACAAATATTAGTGAAACAGAATGATAGTGCTATATCGTTTTAGAAATCATTTGATTGGCTTACTTACAAAAATTACTATAAATTTGCACACAAACCAACTTTACGTTACGTTAAGTTAAGTTAAGCAAGCCAAGTTTCCAGTACGTTACTTACGAATGTGAACGCCGACATTTACCGCCATGTGGTTTAACTTTTTCTTACGTTAAGTAACGTTAAGTGGATGTGAATGAGCCATTATGCTTAAGCAATGACGTTTGTAGGTTGGTTCAATTTTCGCCTTATGAAATAATCAGACTCAAGCTTTTTTGTTTGGTTTCACCTGTTAAAACAGGGCAAGGCACAGACCTCTCTTGCTTTCTCTATACAAATTGCAATAACATTTACAAAATAAGTAATTTATTGTTTATTTTATAAAAAGGACTTCGTTTGTATACTCGGTACACTATTGTAATGTAAATTGTGACATTTCAAAGATGTCAAATTTTAGGCAACTCAGTATTCTGAAAGTCTCTAACTATGAGAACTTAATTCCAATCCCAATGCAATTTGACAATTTTCTGATAAGAATCTTACTATCAAAATCAATCTACGATAAATTACGAAACAAAATAAAACTGTTATTTTTTTAACAGCATATAAACAAAGCCTTAAGATTTTATCACCTAAAACATGTCATAATCTAGGGACTTTCAGAACTTAAGTTGCATGAATTTTGACATTTGACTGTCAAAATTTTATAATAATGAACCGAATATAATTATATTTATTTATAATATACTTGCGTATAATTCATGACCTAATCAGAGACGGACTGACTGTAAAAGTGCTCGGGTAATGTGAGCAGTAGGGTGCTTCATTTCAGAGCAAAATTTTTTTTTTCAGGTCCCACCTGAAAATCTTGTAGTCGGTGGAAAAACCAAAATTTTGAGCCGCATAGTAGCTCTTAATTCCCATTTTAACCCGTTGCTAATCCATTTTTTATTTTTCCTATTTAAATAACATTGAAAAGTATTTTTTTAACATTTTCCTTCCGCTCACCGTATTAAACTTTTTTTCGTATTTTGGTTTATTGGCTCTTGTAGAGGACTAAATTTGCTACAAAAAACGTCCTTTGACTCGAGTCTGTAACTCGATAAGATTTCTTCACAAATCGCTTCTTATATTAAAATTTTATATTTTAAGAGGCTGTAGTTACTAAACTATGAGAGTTACGACAAATTGTTTAATTACAAAAATTGTAGGGCATAAAATTTCCTACAAAATTGTTCTTCACATTTTTTATCCATTTTCAATAGTTTGGGCACTATATGAGATTTCACATTCTTTTTACGAAGTTTCAATATAAGAGGATTTGAATAAAACAATTTTGGACTTCCATTATCTTAAAAAAAATGTATTTAGTCTATTTGTGACGTTTCGGTTTACTTCTATCGTCAACCGTTATCAAACAATAGGAGGATTTGTGAAGAAATCTAATCGAGTTACCGACTCGACTCAAAATACCTTTTTTGTAGCAAATTTAGTCCTCTACAAGAGCCAATAAGTCAAAATACGAAAAAAAAAATTAATACGGTGAGCGGAAGGAAAAAGTTAAAAAAATACTTTTCAATGTTATTTAAATGGGAAAAATAAAAAATGGATTAGCAACGGGTTAAAATCGGAATTAAGAGCTACTATGCGGCTCAAAATTTTTGTTTTTCCACCGACTACAAGATTTTCAGGTGGGACTTGAAAAAAAAATTTTGCTCTGAAATGAAGCACCCTAGGGAGCAGGCTATCAGGTGATGTTTTGGAACTCAGATATGTTAAATTTAAGTAGTACAGTAAAGTACAGAAGAGTACAATACAGAAGTCCTGGAAATAATTGTTCTGAAACTTAAAATAAAAAGAATTGACAATTGGACTGGACTCCATGTTCAGGCTACAACGTCAAAACACAACGCGCAAAAATTCGGACGGGCTAATCGGGCAGCAGAGTAAATACCAACGTTTTCTCGAGACTATCTGCCGTGGTGAAGAGATGTTTGTTTAATATATTATTATCTACAGATGATTCATTTTTCTTCAGTCACCTACACATTACCTGTCTAAACCTTGTCATTTTCAATAGCATATCATCAACTCGATTTTTGGATATTTGTCCCGCTCGATTCATGATCTGCTCCACTATGCACCGTTGCAAAAAAACTTCTTTTTTTATAATTTTTTTATTTTTAACGACATACAGGGTGTCTCAGCTAAGTGTTCCACCTCAAATATCTCGTTTGTTTGTGAAATTAGACTACAATGTGTAGACTTCAATTGATCGACACGATTTTCTTTCTAGTTCTTTTGGAAATGCTAAAACGTCGTATACGGACTGGAAAATTACTCGCTATTAGGAAACCAATTACCTGAAATGAATACTGCGAATGAATTTTATATGAAAATAATTTTCTTTTAAAAACTTCTCATTTGCTGCTCAAAAAAAATAGAACTTCTCGGGGATCAATAACTTATTCATTAATGAAAAAAGCATAGAATTGTTTACGATAGTTGTAATGTGAATGTTATGTTTACAAGATTTGATTTAAAAACAATTGCAAGGCCAATAGTATTTATAAACAATACAATTCAGAGAACAACTTTAGAAATTTGATCTGTTGTAAGAATAATTATTCTTATGTTATTTACAATAGATGGAATATCTACAATTGTTTTCTTGAATGTACCATTTTATAAAGTCTGTTGGCCTACAATTGTTTTTAAATCAAATCTTGTAAACAATTGTAATAATGACATTCACAATGCAACCATCGTAAACAATTCTGACGTCGGCTTTTTCCATGAATGATCTCAGAGAAGTTCGAATTTTTTTTTGAAAGAAAAATATTATTTTCATATCAAATTGATTCGTGGTATTCATTGTAGGAAATTGGTTTCCTAATCGTGAGTAATTTTCGAGACCTTATAGGACGTTTTAGCATTTCCAAAATAACTAGAAAGAAAATCGTATCGGTCAATTGAAGTATAGACATTGTAGTCTAATTTCTTTAGATACTTTTCCATTTCAGTTCACAAACAAACGAGATATTTGAGGTGGAACACTCAGCTGGGACACTGTATATGAAATCAAAAACACTGCTTCGATTGGTGCAAAAACGATGTCTACTACTACACATTCTATATCGAAAATTGCATTCTACCCAAGTTCAATTGAGTGCAAAAAAGACACCTCGATAGCAGCCCTCTTTTTACGTCGAGCTGACTCTCACATTTTTGCTACTTTAAAATTTTGTATTTGATAAAGGTTAAAGATAATGAAAGTCCAAAAGTATTTCAGTCGTGAACGATAATATATGATTAAATGAAAAATATTTAAACAAATCTCTAGCAATAAAACAGTTTTTTCCTTCTCCTGAAAAATTTGTTAAAATGGAGTTGTCTCCTTTTTGCACCGGTGTCTTAAATTAGTTTTTGTATATTTGTTTTAATATATTCGAGAGAGGCAAGAGGATCGGTTCTCTCGTCTCGTATCGATTTTACATTAGTTACATTTTTAATCTCTCGTCTCTTCTCGGCGACATCACCATTCACGGATTAACTTGCTGGGAGCCGGAGTAAGCTTTCTAGGAACTCCAGGCAAGCTTATGTTCGGCGCACCCTTCCGGTTCATAAAAGAAATGAATAACTATCGATCAAAGACTGGTCTAGTATCTTTTCCTTTTTGAATTCATAACAAAATGTGGCCTCGGGCTTCGATATCAGCTAAAAATTCAGAAAATTTAATATAACGCACTCGATTGATTGAGTACAAATGGAGTACGACTGAACTAACCTGACCTCACTTAATTATTTAAATATATCTATTTGCGTCTTTTAAAGGAAGAGATTAGAATGTAGGCCATCGTATTTTTTTGATGCGACTTGAATTCGATAAATTTCATATATCTCTCCCTTTCTCTCTTAACTCTGTTCTTTATTCGTTTAGTTAAATTTTGATAGGTTTCCAGTTTTTCGAATATTACGTTATATGTACTTAAATTTGAAACTTTTATTTGTTTTTATAAAAGTATAAGATTTTACTTGAGAAATTTCAACGTTTTCAAAGCTAAAATCAACTTTAACAAATTTCAAGAATCTTCCAAATATTTAATTTTCCAATTTTACGAAGAAACTCAATAGTTGATGTGACGATTCAGTAAATTATATATTTGTACTCGATTAAAGTCTATACAGACTCGGAAATTAACATTTCGTTATTTATCAACTTTTGCACTTTGACGTTGCATTTTTTTCCGAAATTAGAACGATTACATAATTTGGTTAAATTCGTTTATTTAATAAAAATCAAAAAAATTAAGTGACAATATTTACAGTGTCATTCAATTTAGCTTGATACAATTGCGTTATATTCACCTTACAATTTGATATATTTAAAAAACGTAATGATTTCAAATTGATTAAAACATCCGGTAGAAAATCTAATAATTCATTATTTGATAGATCAATACTAAAGATATTTGGGGAATTTACAAAAAAATCACTTTCTATCAATTTCAATTGATTATAACGTAAATTAATGAATGTTAATTGATTTAATGTTAATTTGCCAGCTAATTTTTCAATATTGTTATAAGCTAAATATAATTTCCCTAAAATTATTAATTTATTAAAACAATCCGTATCGAATTCTTCAATGAAATTATACGATAAATCTAACGTTTTTAATTTATTTAAACCAACAAAAGCATCTTTTTCAATAGTTTTAATCAAATTACTCTCTAGAAATAAATTATCTAATTTATTTAAATTTTTAAAGACCAACGATGGTATTTTTATTAATTTATTCTGTGTTAAATCCAAACTAATCAAATTCACTAAATCATCAAAAGCATTCATTTCAATGATTTCAATATCATTATTATCTAAATTCAACAATTCTAAACTATTTAAACCGTAAAAAGTGTGATTTTTGATGATTTTCAAATTATTATCAGTAATTTTCATATATGTTAGACTGTTTAAACCATAAAAACTGTACGATTCAATCGATAAATCACCGGTATTTAGAATATCATAACGTACGATATTTTCAAAATTTGTTGAATTATGATCGCCTTCATTCAAATGGATTTGTTTGGTATTTTTTATAATTAAAATATGTGTATCTTCTGTTAGGAATTGATCAATTGATTTAGTGAAATTTTCTAGATTATTACATGTGAAAATATTCTTGCCTAATGTATACAAACATTTATTATTAATTTCCAAATTCTGTCCAAATATTTGATTAATAGAAACGATGAGAATCTAGAAATTTCCATCGATTATAATTGTTTTAAATTTACTAATTGAAATACTTACGATTATTGTTAGATTCATGTTGGTTATTATCAAACGACTGGGTCTCTTAGTTTATCAATTGTATAAATGACAACATACGAATTTATCACCGAATTCTCAAAAATATTCTATAGCTATTGTTTTATTTTTGTAGATAGATTTCGATCAATGGTTCACAAATACACTGACACAAGAATTGCGAATGAAACATAACAATTATAGGATAATCCGGCGTCGTGTATGTTCATTAATTGGTAGATGGATTGGTATTAAATTATCAATTGAATTACGACCAACATTATACGAATGTATAATAAATTTATTAAATCCAGATGAGGATATGGCTGTGAGATTAACTGCATCATCAACATTACGTTATGCAATTGATGATTTTGAGTTTAATTCTGAACAATTTCGTTGTTATTTAGATACAGCATTCAATCTATTATTTACATTATTAAAGGATGCTAATCAATGTGAAACAAAGATGCATGTATTGAATGTTATGAGTTTAATGGTGGAACGTGTTGGACAAACAATTAAACCATATACGGATGCTTTAATACAATATTTACCATTATTATGGGATGAATCTGAGGAACATAATATGTTGCGTTGTGCCATTGTTACAACATTAGTACAATTAGTGAAGGCTTTGGGTACAGTTAGTGATGATTTGAATCCATTTTTAATACCAATTATACGTTTAGGCACTGATACTAATCAAAGTGCTATTGTTTATTTATTAGAAGATTGTCTAGATTTATGGTTGACTGTTTTGGAGAATTCAACAGCAATGTCCAATGATCTTATGCAATTATTCAGTAATATGCCTGCTTTATTAGGTCAGTTTTTGTGTATTTCAAAAACGAAAAATCAATGTTTGACCTGATTTTCCTCTACCTTTTAATTCATATAATTGAATGGAATACCAGTTATAGCGGTTTGTTGGAATTTCCATGAAAATTCATACAAATTATGTTGGTTATTTAAACGACTAAATTTGATGCCCCACATAATTTATTCAAATTAACATCTAGAGTGATTTAGACCCGATTTTCTCCTAGTTATTTTAAAATTTAATGTTAATCTAGAAAATGTATTTCCCTGGAAACTTTAATCAAAAAAGAGACTCATCGATTGCACTTGATACCCTACATAATCTGTTCAAATTAATTTAGACCTGTTTTCCTTCATTTTAGCCTACATAATTGAATTTTCCAGAATTTCCATCTGTTTTATTGTAGAATTCAAGTTTCATTCAATTGTTTTAATTTTTGAGATCTTGATACCCTACCTCATTTAAAACCGGTTTCCGCCTGTTTCCTCTATTTGAACAAACGTAGTTGTTTTTTTTTTAATTTTGATGCTTCCTTGGTGTTTCATTTAGTTGTGTGGATTAATTCCAAAAACTTGATGCCCTACATAAATTATTCAACGTACCATTTGGGTTGATACACTCTCTCTTCCCTGTTTTTTTTAGAATTTGCATTAGTTTTTTATTGAAACTTAAAGCCAAAAAAGAGATGTTCTTGTGTCAATTGCACTTGATGTCCTGCATAATCCATTCATGTCATTTATACTCGGATGGTCGCCCCGTTTTTTTTTTCCATTTTAAGAAATGCAATTGAATTTTTTAGAATGTCTGTTGTTTTCCTTCAATTTATATGAATTTCATTCGTTGTTTGTTAAACGACGAGAACTTGATACCCTACATCATACATTCAACATAATGTTTGGTCTCATTTAAAAACGGTTTTCGCCTGTTTTCCTCTATTTTAACAAACGTAGTTGTTTTTTTTAATGTTTCACTGGTGTTTCATTAAGTTGTGTGGTTTAGTTAAATGCCAAAAACTTAATACCTTACATAAACTATTCAACTTAACATTTGGTCCGATATAGACTTGAATTATCCCCAATTTTTTTGATAGAATTTTCATTAGTTTTTTATTGAAACTTCACCCAAAAATGAGATGTTCTTGTATCAATTGCACTTGATGTCCTGCATAATCTATTCAAGTCATTTATACTCGGATGGTCTCACCGTTTTTTTTTTATTTTAAGAAACTTAATTGAATTTTTTAGAATTTCCAGTTGGTTTCCTAGAAAATTCAATTTATATGAATTTCATTCAATTGAATTGTTTGTTAAACATCGATAACTTGATGCCCTACATTTGACGTGGTTTAACTTTACCCGTTTGCCTTTCTTTTAATCAACACAATTGAAGGGAATTCAATGGAGTTACTACTTAGCAGTTGATTTACCGAAAAGAGTCATTAATAAATGACACTTGATTATGCTTGATGCCCTACATATCTACTCAAGTTAATGTTCTACCTGATATAGACTCGATTTTTATGTCATGTTTTATTCCCTTTTAATCGCCATAATTGAATGTTTGTAGAATTTCCATGCGTTTTCTTGGAAAATTCACTTTAAAAACAGTCGATGCCGGAAACTTGATATCCTACATTTGACTTGATCTGCCCCTGTCTCTTCTTTTAAGCATTACGATTTTTCCTAGAAAACTCATTCAAAATAGAGATTCATTGTAAATTTCCGCATGTTTTAACAACCTTCATTGAATTTTCTAAAAATTTCACACGTTTTTCTGGAGGACTCAATTTCAATGATTTGTCGGTTGTGAGTTTTGTTTGGTAAAATAACGAGAAATTGATGCCCCACATTTTACACGATTTAAACACGGCTTTCTCATGTTTTCCCTTCTTTTTTAATCGACACATTCCAATTCGAGCAGCTAATTTTCCTGGGAAATACACTTGATTGGATTTGATGCCCTGCATAATCTATTCAAGCCAATGTTTGATCCAATATAGTCCCGTTTTCCACATATTCGCCTCTCCTTTAATTATTACAATTGAATTTTTTAGATTTTCCACTCGTTTTCTTGAAAAATTCACGCATTAAAGAGACTCAATTGGATCGATTTGTATCGGTTTTTGATTCGCGGAAAACTTACTCAAAACAAGACTCACTTTAGGCCCGATTTCCATTTGTTTGTTTCCAACCATTTTCATCAAAAATTACTCAAAATTAACCCCATTTGCATGAATTGTATTAGGTACCGTTCATAATTTATTCAAGTAAATATGTGGCTCGATTCGCCCCTGTGTGCTACCACATTTTAATAAACGTAATTGAATTTTTAAGAATTTCCACTCGTTTTCGTGGAAAATTCATGCATAAAAGAGACTCAATTGAATCGATTCGTATACGTTCCTTTCAATTACGTCGATTTAAGCCTCTTTTAGTCAACGCAGTTCTCTTGGTAAATCCATGCATAAAAGAATTTTGTTATTACGCTTGATGTCCTACATAATATGTTCAAGTTATTGTAAATACGATATTTCTAGATCATTCAACAGAGAATCTGCGACTGTGTCTGTTAATTTCGTTAGTCCATACATTATTGGCGCCCGATCTAGTATTGCGCACATACGGCTATCCATTAGCTACAGTATGCGATAATTTAATGGGCGATATGAAGAATGAAGGTATTGTGATGTTGATGCGAATGTTGGAGACTTTCATACGCGCCTCACCTAATGTTGGTTGTGAAATGATTTATCCAATTCTACCGAGAATTTTCCAGTACGTTTTACTATCGATTTGTTTTTTTTTTTGTAAATCAATAACTAAAATTTTAGGAGAATCTACGAAGGCGAAGATTATCCTCTAATTATGTCGATGTATCTTTCGATTTTCGGTCGTGTCCTATTATCATCCCATGAAGTATTTGGACGTGTTCTACAACAATTATCCCAACAATATAATGAAACTGATGAGATTGTGTTAAGTAAAATTCTAGATGTTTGGCTATTAAAAATGCCAATGGTAACACAAATTGAACAACGTAAACTATTAGGTTTAGCCTTAACGAATCTATTAACAACACAAAGTCGTCCAATATTGGAACGTTTCAATATGATAATTGTTTGTATTGTTGAATGTTTAAATGATACAGAAGATTCATTATTATTGAATGAGGGACGTAGTCCAAATTATTTCGAACATGAATCGGATGGTTATGAAACGAATCATGATCAACGTAAAAAACAATTATTATTAACCGATCCGGTACATACAATTGTATTAAAAGATTATCTACAATCGCAGGTTGGAAATTTTACAAATTTGTCCTAATCATCGTATTCTTTATTGATTAAATTTGTGTAATTTTATAGATGTACGGATTGAAGAACCAAATCGGCCAACAAGCTTACGAACAATTACTGCAAACGATCGATCCTGATATTATGTCACAATTGAAAGGCTATATTACATTATGAATTAGTTATTTATCAAATATTTTATCGATAACAATTGGTATAGTATGTCTTTTTTGTTAATTATTTTTTTACCATAACTAATGCTATTTTTCCATTAATAATATTAAGGAAATTTCTTAATTATTTTAAAATTATTGGTAATTTTACCATTTTTAACGTATAAATTTGGATCATGTATGTAATGAGTTATAATTACAATTAAGAAATATAATAAAACAAATTCACTGAAAACAAAAACGTTATAGATAAAACGGAATTAAAGGAGAAAGTTTCAGAAGGCGAAGAAATATGATTAGCGGATGTTTCCTCATGTAGTGCAAATCAATTCGATAGAATTTTGTTATAAATTTTGCTTTTAGGAATCGTGTACCCGTAAAAGATCGAGAAACACTGACCGGTTATTGGATTCTCGACCGGCTCGCCATTTGAATATTCCACTAATCATATTTCGGTAGTATTGACCGGAAATTACCGAAATCTAGCAGGTAAGTGAATAAATCTAGTCGAAATAGAAAAATATACACAAAATTTTTTTTTGACTAGTTATTAAGCACTTGTTTTTTCCCTATTTTTTGTATAAAATTACGAATAATCCTCTTCTGTCATCTCTTCGGAATCCTCATAATAATCGAGTTCGTGTTCCGGTATTGTGATATCCCGGAATTCTTCCACTTCTTCATTACGTTCCGATGATGTTGTTTGATTTTCTGATTGTTCAGCGATAATTTCCGATTTATTTTTTGTCGGTTTCAAATAGGCTTCGAGCAATTTTTGTTGTTTAATTATACGATGTTTGTCTTTGACACGTTTGCGTTGTAAAGCAGCATCAATATCGAATTTCGGTGGCCTAAACATTTCGATTAATTGAAATTATCTCGTTGGTAGTGTAATATGAAATCGTTTACGTTTCTCCTTTATAGACGCGATCTTGTAAATGGACGATATCGTGTCGTACATCGGCCAATAGAAGTAATAGAAAATCGAATGAGCCACGTTCGCCGCGCTGTCCCCTAGGACCACGCTCGCCTTGTTCACCTTTCGGTCCTTGTGGTCCACGAGCACCTGCTTCCCCCTAATGTAACATTACACATTCATTCAACGTGAAAATTGAATTTCACCCAACATCAGGGTATTTTGTAAATATATGTGTGTACAAATCTCACCTGTGGGCCGCGTTTGCATCGACATTGGGCATTCTCGTCCCCTGGTAACGGTACAAATGCATCCAGCATCGAATAAGTGTAATCTTGTTGAGTGCCAGTTGAGGCCAGTTGTCCTTCAGGCCCTACAAACGATAAATATTAATTGTTTTGTTGCGATGCCATGCGTTACCGATTACCGGGGAAGCCTCGAGGGCCGGGTGGTCCAGGCGGTCCTGGCGGACCCGCCGGACCTGGTGGACCGGATGCGAAACTCGACAGACGTATTGCAGTACTCAATGCGGACACCTTCTCCTGTAGAGCTCGCAATTTGTCGTGTAAACGTGTCACTGTGTCACAATTAGCAAAACAACGATTACCGTGGCCGGCTAATTCGTTCGTGTCCGATGATGATACATCGACCGGTTGACAAGTGCGATTGTCTTGACGCAAAATGAAGCCTTCTTTGCATCCACATCGATAACTGCCCGGCTCATTGATGCATTGATGCTCACAATCACCGTTACGGTCCAAACATTCGTTCACATCTACAATAGAACACAACGGGGAAAATTGAATTATAGCCAGTCTTTTGATCGGATTTAATCGAATTAGAAAGTTGTAGGCGAGACGATATTTTACATAATTGAATTTCAGCTCAATTAAAGCTCAATTTGAATAGAGAATTTATATTTAAAGAAGGTTCCGTGGGATATTCCCCCGGATCCGGCGACTTATTCAAAACAGGAAGAGAAACGAACAATAATAAAAAAAGATGTCGTTTCAGTGGACGATTTCAATCAGAATGGATATTTTCACGTATACTGGAAATTGTCATCCGGCACTCACCAACACAGACAGGTTTTATCCCTTTTCTTTGATTTTCCGGATTGAATTTATATCCATCATGACATGTACAAATGACACGTTGCAGAAATACAGTGCAGACTTGTTCGCATAAATTTAACGAGCAAGGATCGACGTTTTTCGATACACATCTGAAAAATAAACAATAAAAAAAATTACAATAACCACAATAAATCAATGTGGAAAGTCCGCTGAAATTTTAAATGGAAATTTGATGAATTCCCCAAATTTCCATTACTATTTTGTTGTAATTACAATAATAATCATCGAATAAAAAACAATTGAATGTAGTTTGTTTTGGAATTGTATGTTATATAAATTAACAACATTTTATTCAAAATTAATAGAATTTCAGTTGATTACGTTAGTATTTTAAACCTGAAATGATAGAAAAAATATATGTTTCCAAGTATAAGCTGCAATGACGTTTTAATTAATTCGAATATGTTTCTTATGTAGTGCCATTAATTCTAATTACTATTTTAAATTGTCTTTGTTGCACTGGGATTCTATTTATATCGTTTGCCTGTTACGGAAATGCTCGGAAATAAAAATAAAATTAAATAACATACAAAAAAAAACAACGAATAAAATAAACGTACTACAGACATAAGTGGAAATAAAAATTAAACAATTTTGAAAAATACAAAGAGCAAATAAGGAAATGACTTTAATTCCCCACTGACATTAAGAGTGCTTTCAGTTTTGTCCCGTTTTTGTTTTATTTCAATTGCTTTGCCGTCTGTGTTGTTGATAAAAGTAATTTTCACCGAGAAAATAGTGAAATTCACTACAAAATATCGTAGAAACGATGTGTCCTATTAAAATAGTGACGAAGACGTATTTGTAGGATTGTTTTATCTCTGTTTGTTGCATTTGACCGCCTATGAACTCTTAAAGTGTCAAATTATTAAACAGTGGGGTTGTAGATTTGTTCACAACTACACCGGATGCAGACGAAGGAAAAATCGAATAAAACGAGTTTCTCATTAGTTTTCTCCAATTTCCATCATCCTACAGTTTCTAGATTTAGAAGCGAATTAAATTAAATATAAAATTCCGCTTTCTGTCCGTCTATGTTCCGAATTACATAATTTGATAATGGCAACAATCGAACATTATTTCTCTCGTTAGTTAATCCGTGCGCGTAAACATGTTAAGACCTGAAATTGTCGTGTTATCCACAGAAAAGTGTTGTTTATCGGAGATTATTGTTTAAATACACCAACAACGAAGCGTAAGTCCTTTTATTTTCGTTTTATAAAACTTGCTAGGTGTTTATTTTTCCAACTCAATAACTGATTGATTAGAGATTGCTTGTTGATGATAGCAACAAGTGCCATTTGTGTGTGTGTGTCTGCAAATTACAGATTGTTGTGTTTTTCAATTACACCACCAATCCTCCATAGGGGCGCTTTAATTGTAACTGGATTCGTTTATTTTGCAATTGATTTTATCGCAGCTCTAAGCCGACAACGTACAAATAAACAAAAAAAAACTCAAACAAGAATGTTTGATTAATTGATTTCGGATTGTTTCATCGCTTGAGCGCTCTGCCTTATATGATAATTCGGGGCCAGACTTTCACATTGTCGAACAGTTTTCGAGAAATTCGACCACTTAACCCGGTGTAGTGTTCGTTTTCTTTGCGGAAACTTCCGCAATTCGTCATAATTTGATCCATTGCCGTGTCGATAGTAATTCGAATAGATAACGTTATTTGAGAGGGGCGTATTGAATTTCTCAAAACTACTACCTGTAATTAAGAGGGGGCGGCTTCAGCGTACGGCTTTCTGCACTAGTGAATAAAGATTGTTGTGTCAAGAGCCGGCTCGGCGCGTCAGCAAAACAGGCAGCTTGTCGCTGTCTTTGATGGATAGCATCTCCCGAGAGGGGCACCGAAAGTAAGAGCCGGCCCTGGTTGTGTTAACCATTCCACAAGTCGATTGAATATTATAGCGACTGTTTTCTTATATTATTTGAAAATTTTGAAATCATAAAACTGACCTGCCGGCTATAAACGTGTAATCCTTGCAACAGTGCTTTCTGGTACAGTCCACCCATTGTCCATTCACTTTACATTTATATGTTGTTGATATTACATTATCGGATGGACAGATTAGCGGTTCCGTTCTATAACAATTTTATCAAAAAAAAATACTGTTATAAAATCGAACACTAACTGTAAAGTTGTTAACAAATCGATAGGGCCAGGGGCGGATTTACCATGAGGCTAAAACCGTCTAAAGGGATACACTCAATTTTCCCCTGTTAATAATTAGCCTCAAGCCCCGAAAGTCGACATCCGCCCCTGCAATTTTCTGAAATGTGGAAATATAAAAATACTTACATACCCTGTTGCGTAAGCTTCATGTAACCCATCTAAATAATAACCATCGTTGTTGGTGAGGATTTCAGCGAATTTTTCCGGATTATTTTCAGTTAATACTAATGAAATCACACTGAAAACCAGCAATAAATCGACCAATACCATTGTGCCACCGTTTCAGTTGATGTGTTTTCAGTGAACTGAATTCTTAATACTGTCGACATAACAATTGTGTTATAATTGTGTTCAATTATAATTCGTCTAAAGTCGGATTCCTATGTGTGTTGGCTGCATTTAACTATCTCAATTGATGGAATTTGTTCCAATTAATCATTATTTTACCCCGAAACCGGCTACACTAATTCGTATTTTATGCTAATATTTGGGGGCTAAGTGAATTTAGGAGTCGTTACTCAACGTGCCAAATCGGTCGAGAATGCAATTTACTAATTGTCAAATTATCCCCGATTTTTTTGTCGTGCCTTCATATAGAAGATTAAAGCGTTCTTCGCGTCCCATTCTTGTTGTCCATTGGAAATGGAATTAAATCGATATTAAAGAAAATCGGAATGGGGGCCACGCTATTGTATTTTAAAGATCTGCGGGATAAATTCAATTCGTCGAATAAGGTCAATAGGTATATTGGATAAAGGCGAAAGGGATTCGAATGGTATATCGGAAAATCGAACGGAATGATAGGGAGAGGACGACATAAAGAAACAATTTATTTTGACATATTTCGAAAGGAGATTTTCATAAGGTTGCCGCTGCTCTCTGATCGGCCGGATAATTTCTGTTTCAGACGTTTGTCGTCCAAATATCAATTTTTTTTCTTTCGTATATAATCAATCGATAGGGGGTGAAATTGATGGAAATAAAGTGGATCGATTGTAATAATGAAACGATAAAATCATATTTCCATTAGATTTTGTTGGAAAAGTGTCATTAGTCTGGCTTAGGGGCGGGGATCGTTAATTAAAATTCACTTTCTTCCTGCTGAAATCCAATGACTAACGCGTTGGATGTTCAACAGTTTACTTTTAAATTTTACGTAAGACTTAATGTAATCTAATTGCAAATGTTTCGAGAGGAATTTGTTTAAGTTTTATATGAAACTTTATTAATTTCTTCGGTTAACTGTGTTCGAAACGATTTATTTTTTTCGTACCTATCGTTCCTCCCGTTATTTTATTGTAATTTATTAGGGGGGGAAATATTAGCCCGTTTTTGGGTTGCTATCGATGCATTGCACGTATTTTAATCGAACTCCAATTTTGAGTTGCTATTATTCGGAACCGATTGTATTTCATTTCGTGTGTCCGTTGTTATATTCAAGTATTCCGGTTATCGATAAGTTTAAAAGAGATATTTCTTTTTATCTGTGCAATTTAGAGTATATTGAAGCGATATTGTAAGCAATAAGAAATACAAGTAAATGATCGTTCTGTTAAAATAGTTGCCGTTGTAAAATTCGAATCAAATATCAGTTGGCAATGTTGATCAAATCGTTGCGAAATAGACTTCCAGGGCAATTGCAACAAATCTCTCGATTTGAACGATATTTGATTACATCCTTGAACATCCGGAAGTAATTATTGTATTTTACTAAACGAATTCGAGATCGTTTCATGTGATTTCATCCGTTCGAAGGCGCGGCTTGTTGAGAGAGACATGAAAAGATGATCATAAAAAAGAGAGAGAAGATGCTTCCTTCTTCCGCAACCATTGGAAATGTTTTTCGAAACCGCCTAATATCGATTATAAAAATATGCAGTTTCATCCAAAGCGCCTGCCTTCAAGAATCAAAGGTATTTAAGTCCTTAGGTGCTTAGGCGACCTAGTTTAAGTTCTGCGAACATTTTTATCATTTAAGAAGTTGCGAAAGGTCAAGCGACCACCTTTAACGCTCTGTTTATCGGTTCGGTTGTCATTTTCGTTCATTTACGTTTGAAAATCTGTTGAACCGTTATTTTTTCATTACGGTTTCCGGTTTCGGTTTTATTAGTAAAACGTAAATCGGTTCGGTTCCGGTTTTCGTTTTGGAAAAAATATCGCTATTCTTCGGGTTTCGGTTTTTTGTTTAGCTAAAGTTTGAAGCCCTGTTGAGTGCAGTATTTACTGAATTATAATATAGCTACGAACCATTATTTTTTGCGTTCCGGTTTTGGGTTTCGGTTCGATTAGAAAAACACATATCGATTTGGATACGATATTCGATCCGGAAGAGATTTCGGTTTTTGGTTTTCGTTCAGTTCCTGTTCGAAACATTGAAAAAGATAATCATGAAAAAGAGAGAGGATGAAACAGCCTAATATAAGAAATCTCAGGGTTTCGAACCGGTTTTCAGTTACGGTTCGATTAGAAAAACACACAGACGCCCAAACGTCCATCTTCAAGAATCAAAGGTTCTTAAGTCCTTAAGTGTTTAGGCGACCTAATTTAAGTTCTACGGCTATTTTAATAATTGAAGAAACTATGAAACGTGGGCGCATGTGCTGAAACACTATATCGGTTCGGTTATCATTTTCGTTCTGAAAAAAGTCGGTTTCGGTGCGATTAGAAAAACATACAGAATGTTTCAGCCCAAGCGCCCACCTTCAAGAATCAAAAGTTCTAAAAGCGTTAGGTGCTTAGGCTACCCAGCTCAAGTTAATAATTGAAGAAGTTATGAAAAGTGGGCGCTCATGCTGAAAAATCGGTTTTTGGTTCAGTTACGTTTGAAACCCTGGTGAACCCCGTTATTTTTTCGTTCCGGTTTTCGCTTTTGCTTCGATTTGAACCGTATGGGCTTGGTTTCGGGAAACGTATCGATTTTTCGGTTTAGTTTCGGTTCGAAGCCTTAAAAAATCTTCCTCGTCGGAACCGGATGTTCCTAAAGAAGAAAGATGAAAGTTGCCCAATCTACCTCTTTCGTTTGTTCCTTCTTTGTAACGTTTTGTCAGAAGATTCAAATGGGGCAACAGTTTGATGACTGTAGTGAAGTAAAAAATACAGAAATTGTCTCCGTTTTGACCACCGGGTAGATTTACTCGTTTCCAGAATCAAAGACAGTAAGTTTCGATTGGTCGTGACGTACCGGTTCCAATCTTTGCTCTGAAAATGTTTTTTTTTTCAAGAATAGTGACAGCCTCCAAATCCCTATATAGACGTTTATTTGATCTTTGTTGGCAATTTATTCCAGCAAAAATTGATTGACGCAACTGTCTCTTTTCGATAATTACGTTATTAAATATTTAAACGCGACTCTGATTTGATCATTTCGAAAGAACGTAATAGATGGAATCCGATTTCTTATTGCCAAGATCCGCTTTTCCAAACGTGCACTCGACTATTATTTGTACACATTCTCTTGTTTTATATACAGCTCGCTTTATGAGCTTTTGTTTAAATTTATAATCTCAAAAGTCGTACTTTGATAACTCGTAGAAAGTCTCCAACAAAACAACAATAATAATAATAATATCAGCAACTAGCTTTTCTGACTAAATTAATTCAAATAAGCTTTTATATGATTTGAATACACGACACACAAACCAAACGACTGGCATTAATCTTATCATTAGAAATACTGCAGGTAATATTTATAGCGTTAGAAGAAAAGCTTATTAGAGAAATGTAGTGGAAATCGTGTCTACAAATACTCGACACTCTTTCTAATTCCAAATGACTTACACAAATCGTGAAGCGTTCACATTAAATCAGATTAAGAAAACGGTGTGTGACACTGTTCTCTCTCTATCTCTCTCTCCAAAGCAACAGAATTTGTAGTACGTATTTCATAAATATGGAAACCTTTTACCGTCAATATTGATTCAACGAAACCAAACAGTTTTTCAGTTAATTTTTCAATACAATACGAATAGAGGAAGCATTATTAAAATTTTTATAAAAGCGAGCTTTTTCCGTTTGAATTCCGGCAAACACAAAAACGAACCGGGTCACAGTATCAATTCAAGTGAATAAAGACGAAAAGATTTATCGTGTTAATCTTTTTATTAATTCTCACTGTAGCCGTACAAACTACAAAGAAAAGCTCTCTTCTTTATACTCCAATAGAGCTATATGAAAAGAGAAAAAATAATGATAATAAAACAAAAGTTTTTAAGAGAAGAATATAAAAGCGGATTTACAACAAAGATCAACACAACGAAACTTGCTAGAACTTTGTAATCTTTTCGTACTTGTCGATGATTGATTGATTGATTGTTGTAGGCGTGTAATAAAAATCTGATTTTCAATCAATAAAAAAAGTTTATTAATCATAATCAATCAAGGTACATGTAGTATACAAATTTTCGCTTCGAATCGTAAACGATCCGAATACCGCTCCTCTTTAATCTGATACGTTATCGCTTGATCCAGTGCGATTTGATTCCAACCAAGACATTTGGTACGTTTCGTACGCCACCCATCGAAATAGTCACACAACACCAACACCTCGTACAGATAATTATTCGCCTCATCATTACATCCAACATATTGCAATATAAACTCGATACTATCACCGAAATGATAATATTTACAAATGAACAAACTATTGAAACAATAGAAATAGAAGACGTGATCTTTACGTGTTAACGTAACGGTCGTTTCACGGTCGTGTATCAGATGCTGTTGGTGTTGTTCCAAGAAATGATTGATGATCTTTTGTAAACAATCATTGAATGAGCATAATGGACATTTGAAATTGTTGAATTCACAATCGATTTCGTGTTTACGTGTTAGATTTGTTGGTAACAGTTGAGGACAGCCTTTATTTGTATTTTTACAGTACGAATACGGTTCGTTGCCGATGATTGTTGTACAACATGCACAATGATTACCTTTACATTTCCTGCACGCCTTATGGCCGAACGAACAGTAATAATTCTCGTTCGATAACAGACTTTTACAATTGATACACTTATCCGAATAGACGATCGTATCGTAATCGTTCTCGTTAATTTTACAATTCAACATTTGTTTATTTAACGATTCACTTGTTAGATTTTCAAGATAAATACCCTTTTGTTGTGGTTGTGGTAGCTTCTTTGGCTCAGTGTACGCATCGTCTAGCGGCAGTGTATTGTAGCGATATTCACACATCAATTCGTGCTCATTCCCTCGATTCCATTCAAATGTAAATTGACAACCTTGCCGATGATATCGACACGGGAAAATTAATAATTCACCAATTGCCTCATAGCCGATCTGTTTAATATATGTCGATTTTTGTTCATCGGGCAATATTTTAAAGCATTTCCCACAAATCTGTCGTGTACCATTCAACATCACCGGCTCATAACACAAATAACCATCACAATATGCACACAATAGTTTCTTTAATGTATTCTCCGGTATTTTCAACATTATTACCACATACTTTTAATACACAGGAAAAAAACTGGGTTGATAGAATCTTATCAATGACAGGTGTTATCAGTTGTTGTCTAAAACAAACAGAAATTATACGAAATGATTTATTTCGAACGAAAAATCACACTAAAGTGGATTTCATTTATTTGGAAATAAACGCACGGTTGTACAGTTTATGATTCATCGAAAATCGTACAATTGAAGGCTACAGTTAAGCTAGGTGCGCACTAGTAATGCCATGTTAAAAAAACCGATAGAATCGGCCGGTATGCCTGTTTCGTTCGCCGTCATTGTATATATTGTTTATTTTTAAAAATCGATCACTAATTTATTTATTAAGAGTCGAATTGGTTTTGAGAACGAATACACTTGAAAGGTTGATGAAACATTAAAGTAGACACCGCTTAAACATTTCGAGTCTTTGTTTAATAGGCCGATGAAAGATTTATCGTTGGAAAATTTTGTAAATTACACATTTAATTTTTCAAATGAAAAATAAACAACATGATAAATTGTTTTACATTTAGAAGAATTTAATAAGATTCCCCACTAATTTGCTTCAATTATTTCGAATGAAACACCGAGAGAAAACAAAAATAACGTTAGAGTTTACGTAATCAAGCAACGAATGAGGGGAAATGTGGGAAAAACGCGCTAATCGCCGGTGGAACAATTAGATAAAGTGCGGTATTTGTTCTTATGTCGGTTTGGTTGATGGCGGCGACAAAAGATCGTCAATTTGGCTCGGACAATAGTAAAGACCCACAGTCGAAAAAAGCGTACTTATCGGAACTAGGCGAAACGATAAGGCAGCTTAAGGGAACTAAGGAATTGGTGCTATTGTACAACGGACTCCGATTTTCTTGGCATCAAAACATATCCGAAATTTTTGTCGGGAATCAAGATGACTTCTACAAGACTGCCTCAATGATGTGCTCCAAATCCCAAATTTCCTAAACGCGAACCTGTTTATTGATTTTGTCTACATCGAGGGTGCCCGATAATTTGCTTCAATTATTTACACCGCAAGAAAACAAAAATAACGTTTGGTTGACGGCGACGACGAGTAAACATTCGGAGGTGCGTATTTGGCACAAATCGCACAATCGTGCTTATCGATAAGGCAACTTAAGGGAGAAATCGAGACCGAAATTGACCCTGAACTGAAGATTCGAATTGGTGCCATTTTACAACAGATTTCGATTGTCTTGGCACTAAAACAAATCCTAAATTTTTGCCGGCAATCAAGCTACAGAACTGTCAATTTTTTTCTGGTGTTTACGGTCCTCTAAGCCTCTTATGTGCCCTAAATACGGCCCTGTTTATTGATTTCGTCTACTTCGAGGAGCGTCTAAAGGTCAATTTACACGGGAACAGTAACTAAAGCAAGCAACTAAATTTAGCCACTTGCATTGTCTAAACGTTGATTTAGTACTAAAGCACTAAAGTTTCTACTGTCTTTAGTACTAAATCAAGCCTTTACACAATGCAAGTGGCTAAATTTAGTGACTTGCTTTCGTTACTGTCCCCGTGTAAATTCACCTTTAGTCGCGCGCAACTATATACTCAAATGAGCGGCCGAATCGTACTGAAAATGCTTCACAGTCAGTTGCTCCACTTAGGAAACGACCTACGAACGGGTGGAACAATAAAAAAGTAGAAGTAATGATTTAGAACTCCGATTTTAGGTAGAAAACTCGCTTTGCCACAGTTTGGGTCGAATGGCGGACTCGCTTCAGTTTAACAAAAATCTTTGGAACTTTTGGCGAAGATTTGGCCCCATTTCGAGCGCCTCCATTGTGGCGCTACCTTTAGATACTGACGTACAGTCAACAAACAAACCAGTCTCCCACTCACCGACTTTTAGTAAAATCGTCTTCCAAAATACGAATGATTCACAAAATTTCGTACAATTTTAGCACTGATTCTTGTTGCGGAAAATTCGATTTTTCCTCAACGTGTTATTTGAGGGAAATTCAATGGGAAAACTAGAATGAATTAACGAAACAATAATAAGTAATGCCAAGGTTAGGCGAGCGATAAAATTAAAATTACATTGAGCCAGATTAAAACAACAACGTCACAAATTACAAAAGGTCAAATATTAACGAGAAATTAATTTTATTATTTTTATTATTACACAAAACTATCGCGAAATGGCGAATTTTCACAATACTTACAAGCGTCAATCAATAGTCGATAGCAACTGAGGGAAAAATTTTGTTGTTTTGTAGGCGATTTTATCGTTTTTTTTTAATTGTTTTGTTGATAAATAATCAAATTGTGTAAACTGACGAATTAACAATTCTATTTATTTTACAATTATTATTATTATTATTGTTATTCTCTTCAAATAAATTCTCACACAAAACGTATTCATTGGGAAATCAGAATTGTTGATTGTACGAAAGTTTCCACGTCTCTATAAATAACCAGGTGATGATAATAGCGCTGAATAATTAATCAAAACTCGTTATAGTCAACACGGCATTCTTCTCCTTAACTTTCATCTTTTTCAACTCCAATTTCGTTTTGCACAACACATAGTTGCGATCGTTGTCATTCTTCAAGAACAACGGATCGTTTAGGCGACCGCCTTTGAATTGCAACTCGCAGAAGAACCGGCGATCTTTCGGACCGCAAAACATTGCCGACCATCTGCACTGATCCTCAACGGTTTCCGAGCGACAGTAAAACACGCCACGATCACGGTGGACGATAAAGAATTCGCTATCTTTCGGGAAATCGCACGTAGCGCTCATCGCAACGATTCGTACGCTACTATGATGGATCCTTAAGTGTTGTATGAACAATTGGTATTTATCTTCGAACGTACAGCCGCTAATCAAACATTTGTATTTGCAAAAATAACATTTCGTTTCGTGTGTACGTAATTCGTTGTAATATAAACGCTCCATGCAGCCGTTGGTGGCGTACCGACAGGGGTGCTGGTGGGTGCGACTGTAATTCTCCTCTTCGACATTACGGATACTAGTGACTTGGCCGCCGCAAAGACACAACGATTGATGGCAATTAACGCAAACGTTATGACCGTTCGTGCACAAATAGATTGGTGGTAACATATCTTTACGGCACACGTAACAACAGTGCAATTCACCATCACTACAATCGTCATCATCGGTGATTTGTAGAGAGTTTTGTCGGCTGATTGCGGGCGTCTTCAACGGCTCCTCCAACATCGACCAATTCAATTGGCTGACATTATCGAAAACGTCCGATTTCTGTTGGTGGAGTCGTTGGATTTTATTCTGTACAAATCGTAAAGCCTCCACATATTTCGTTTCAACATCATCAACATCATCGGAATCATTGTCTAATTTCGGTGATCGATCCAAATCGACAACATCACAATCCGGTGCGTTATGTATAGAAATCGTGCAAAACAACGTGTCGGTTTGCTGATATTGTTGCAGATTTGCCAAATTAATTTGCCATTGTTGGTGGATTTGCGTCGGTATAAAGAATGATTCTTGTAGATTTATGATTAGATCGTACGTCATTTTTAATGCTGTCTGATTATCGCCCAAATAACGCAATTGGAAATTCACCAATTTGCCAACAATAGCAATTTGTAATAAATAAATATTATGATCTAATACGATTAATTTATTATCAGTTGATAGATCCAGATCGATATCAACTGTATTTGTGTAATACAAGAGATTACGGTGTTTGTCTTCAAAGTGATGCACAATATCGGTTGCATGTCCGCTCCATTCACATAATAAACGTTTATCTGAAGGACAATGATAAATCACAGCCATAATTATGTTCTATAATAATAATAATAATAATGATAATAATAACAATAAAATACAGTCGAGTAACATTAAATACAAATTGATTTATGAGATGCGATTAAACTTGTACTTACGTTGGTGCTGTTATTATTTTTCTTCTCTTTAAAAACTTATGAAATATCTTATGTGATTTTATTTATTTTTATTAAATATTGTATCGTTGCCATTATTATTTCGGTGGAATTGTGTAACTACGTTATCATTTTATATGTGTTCTGGGTAATACTAAAATTTTCTCTGATAAATTTTATCAGGTAAATATCATTGGAGCGATGTTATATAGTTGATTATCTACTTCATAAATATTTTAAGTGCCTCGCCCGTTCTCATCCTATCTAGATTTATATTAAAGTAATAGATTTAATTGGCGATAATTCGTTGATGATGAAATTATGATGAAAGTTTTGGTACAAATAAAGAGGCACTTATACGTTCTACGCGCATTTGTAGTCAGATATTTCGATCTAAGACAATGGCGCACTATTTGTCGTAAGAATTAAGGGCCAAAAATCATTTTTAATCAAACGCCTTGCAAAAAAGCGAGGTGTTGGAAGAGTGATTGGTAATCGGGTCGATAAAGATATCTTTGTATTTGAAATGGGCATTTTCCGTGTATCAAGGCAGGCAATTCTGGAAACTCTCAAAGATGTTAAAAGGCCCCGGTTTTGTTATCAATTTTCTTCTTTACTTCCCCATTGGTCTTTTGATTAGAAGTCTTCCAGAAAGGATGTAATAGTGCCGAAAATTTTCACTCAATTTAGCTGATTGTAAGTTTTGGGAGGCAAAATTTTCACAGTTTTACTTTTCAGAGTAATGATGTGTTGGATATTCTGCATGCGCTCCTTTGTTCAGAAAAAAACGAGATTTCCTCTATATACCATTGTTAATGGTTAGTATTGCATAGAAGAACACTTTAAGGTTTTTGTGTAAAAAAATGAGGAACTTATGTGCAAGCAGCACGTTCCGCTCGTATTCGGGTAGACTCTGGATTCTGTCTGCCCGTCTATTTACCGGTCTATTTACGCTGCTGAAGACTCCCAAAGATGATTTTCTCCTTTATCTCCCTGCTAGTTTTTAGATTAAGTGCCTTCCAGAAAGGATGAAATAACTCCTAAAATTTGAGGGTGGCAAAATTTTTGCTGTACGTTCAAGTTCCACGATTCTACTTTTCTCCAAAGATCGTGCATGAGATGTTTTTGATTCAGACTAATCAAATGTTGAATATTGTGCCTGCATTCCTTTGGTCAGAACAGAAATGAGATTTTCTCTATTTACCATTGCTAATGGTTGGTATTGTGTGGCAGAATGCTTGATTACGGTTGATGCTGAAAACTGATGTATTCTGCTAGCATTTGGTTAGATTCTTGTGTCTTCCCTCAGACTTTTCCCTGTTCGAGTCAGGTATTTCCATAAAAGTATCGGACAATTTTTGGCTGTCAAAAATCACTCTTAGTCGCTTATCATACGAGAGCGTCGAAGTTGTGGAATCGATAAAGGTATCTGAACAAAAAAGTCTGATGATATTCGTTTTGCAAATCGTCTCTCTGGATTCTTTCTATTGGTCGTCAAAAGAAGCACTGCTGAAAACTCATAAGGATGCGGAAAAGACTTTGTTTTATTACCAGTTTCCTTGTTGATGTTGCCAAACTTTTTAACTCCAAGTCTTCTAAAATGGACCTTCATTCATTGTGTTTTTGCTCATCAAATAGCGGCTAAAATTTTTCGACAACACGACCAAGTAAGTTTGGGAGTGGCAGAAGCTTTGCTCTAGTTTGATTTCCATAGATCTACATACTTTGCACTTAAAATTGTGCAGCAGATATTTTTAATTCATACTAAAAAGACTCTGCTCTTAAGAGCAGAATGGGGGGTCAGCTGGACACTGTGTGATACTGTGGCATAGTCACGTTCTAATCAATCAGAATAAATAAACAATGCCGAGGTGCGATTTCTAGTTTTGCCTCGATATCACTAGCCAGGACCTTTTTTAAAATCGAGGCGGCCCTGTATTATTTCTACTAGGGTTCCTCCCTTGCACTCTTTGTTATTACTAATTAAAAAAACGCCCCATTGTGTGGCTCTGCACAAAAAAAACGAGGTACTTCAGAGCAAACGGCTCGCTTTCTGATTTCATCCCTCAGATTTTTCCTAGTAGAGATAAGGTATTTCCAGTTAAATGAAAGATGTACTATCTCCATAAAAATCATGATATATCGTTGATTTTTAGGTGTCAAAAATCACTGTGCTAAGTGCTGTGTTTGAGGTTTCCTTAATTTAACAGAGTATGGATTAATTCAGGGTTGACAAAACAATGACTCAATGCGATAAGTCGCTATTTCTTTTAGGTTGATAAAGATTTCTAGCCAAAAAGCCTGACACCTTTGGTAATAGAAATCTGCACTCTGAGGTCTTTTCGTGTATTGTTGTGCAAAGGAGCTGAAAAGATGCTCAAAAAATTCTATTTTGTTGTTAATTTTTGTCTTTATTTTGCCGTATTTTTTGATTAGTACCCGACTTTTAAGATGGATCTTTAGCTATTTTTATCTAGCTCCTAAAATTTTGATTCATAGTAAAAGAGGTTGAATATCTGCTTTCGCTCCCTTACTCAGAACAGAACAGGTGTTTTCGCTTTCTTATTGCTCACAAAACGGCCTAAGGATTAGTAAAACTAGGTATTTGCAGTGCAAGCGGCTTTTGGTTCGATTCTTTTATCAGCCCTCAGATTTTTTCCAGTAGAGGTCAGTTATCTCTAAACGAAAGATTGCGCTTAAAACTCATGGTTTTTGGGTGCCGAAAATCAGTCTGTCAAGTGCCATGCTTGCGGATGCCTTGCAAAATAACAGAGGAAGCACAAAGGATCAATTCAGGGTCGGCAAAACAATGAATCAAGTCCAAACGTTTCTGGCAAAAAGTTTGACAGCCTCTGTAATTGAAATTCGCACTATAAGTTTTTCTATATTGGTCTTCAAAAGAGGTACTGCTGAAAATTCAAAAAGTTGCTGAAAGGAGTCGATTTTGTTACCAGCTTCCTCCTTATTTTGACGTTTTTTTTTTTGATTTAGTAGAAGACAGCTTTTTTTGTCTATCGGTCCCAAAATTCTTACTCAACGTGAGTATGTAAGTTTTGAGTGGCAAAAGTTTTGTTTCAACTTAAATTTCCACTTTTCTCCAAAAATCGTGCATGACATAATTTTATTCATACTAAAAAAGCGTTTCAGTGGCTGATATTGTGCGGCAGAAGGTTGTATGCAAGATGGTGATAAAAAGTTTCCTTTCGAACAATTCGACTTTTGCACTTTGCAAGACTTTAACTTGCATCAAAACAATTGAAAATTGTTTTCAGGTGGGCATTTCTAGTACTAGATCAGAACATTTTCTTCCATTGATGTGTTTCAAAGTAAAAGCAGCCTTTTTACGCTTTCATCCACTCAAAAATTCAACTAATTATGTGAAATCCCATTTTTAATGCCCTCCTAACCCACACAGTTTGTCACACCTGTTAATCTTCTTAGTCGAGATGATTGAAGAGTTTCTCGCTAAATCCCTGGCCAGCCATAGCAACTGAAATTTTCCATAAATCTAGTCTTGAAAATTTTTAAATTTTCTACTCAACGAATTTGGTATGAAAACTCGCCTGAAATATAGAGAAACCTAGTCGTTGTGACAGCAGAGATTAATAAATCTCGATTTTATTAGAATCGTACAAGGGTAACGCACAAATCGAGTATCTAGCAAATAACGAAACGTTTAGAATCGCTGGTTTACAATGCGGTTCTTGAATCCGACAGTAGTTGAATAGGAAGAGCCCACTAATAATTCACAATAACCACGATTGGACGTTGGGAAGGCTTTGTTCAAGTTATTGACGGAAATTCTAAATGCAACCAACCAGAAATGATGAACAATATTTCAATACGAATTACACTTCTTCTGGAGTCAATAAGAATCCGCTCTAATACCATTTTAATTCAACCGTGAAGCGACATCATTAACGTCGTCGTCGTCGTTGCAGTCTTTCTTTTTTTTCTCTCACAAGTTCTTCAAGAGTTGATCTTACGGTTAGTCTCGTTAGCGGATCTTAGAACTTTACAAGAATCACTTGAATGCTGAAAATGTAACAAAGTAAAGGACACAACTACCACGTACAGCCGTACAACTAGTAATGTTGTTGTTATTGTTGCTGTTTTGTTAGAAAGACATTCTAGAAATTCTCGACAATTTCCTAATTTAATGATAACCTTAAGGAAACTGATGAATACAAACAATAACAAGCCGACAAATCAAACCTACAACGGTGAATATTTCAGCGAGCAAATTTCCATTAAAACTTCCCTTTTATATGTTGATAGGTATATAAAAAGAAAAACTAATATCCTTTTTGATTGAGTCTTTTGATCGGAATCATCTGTTCTTTCATCGGAGTTGCGTTCGATAATTGTGAATAACCTCATAAGTTTTCCAGTTATTATTACTTTCGGATCCTTCAGGTTTTATTACTTTTTAATAAAAATATTGAGAAAGGAAATAATGGTGGTAATCGAAAGAGAGAGGCTGCTTGGAGCTAGAGAAACTGGATTAAAACTTTTCTACGAGTGAGGGAAATTTAATTCATTTCCTATTATGTTCTAATGAAATATATAAAGTTCTACCAACAAAGCAGAAAAAGATACAGCGATTATATCCAACAAAAACAAACATTAAATGGTAGTAATTATAGCAATGTTGGAAATAAAGGCGAAAGTAATCTAATTATCGGAATTAATCCGGGTTAGACTGGACGAGTCGATTTCATTCAATTACCGTCCGGAACAATTAACGAAATATCACTTAAACGCCTACTGGACGTGCCGCTGCTGTATATGAAATATCACGTTTTTGATTACCATCGATCTGGAGTCGCCTTCATTTATATCCATCCAGTTCGAAAAAAAACAACGGACCGAAACGTGACTTGTTTATATTTAAACGTATAATAAAACCAGAACCAGACTAACAATCTAAATATAGCAAAAAAAAATAGAGATAGTAATGCCGCCCTATCGATCAGAATCCAAGTGTTCCTTCGGGAATCCGACACAAAAATCGTTTGTCCTGGAGTGTTATTTAATTTTTCACCCCCAACGTTTTTATTGTTGTTGTGGTTGTTGAACATGTCTAATTCACATTTTTTGTTGTTGTCCGTAGCAAGTGGAATTTTTAATTTAATTTGTTGTCCATTTGGCGTACGGATTAATTCCGTTTTAGTTGTGCCGATATAACCACCATTTCTCGATTATTCATCCCGATATACGGTTAATCTACTTGGCTCCGTCCCTTTTATTAGTTTGAATGTTCATTTTATTTTTGAATTCGGCTTAATCTCAAATTTAATCGCGATTTATAAATTATGCAAATCGCCGAAATTAATTCATCACCACCACAATATTTATGAAACGATAAATTATTTGTTAAAAATCGGATTGGTAGGCGCGGCAAAGAGTCTGTTTGTTTTGTTAGATAAACAAACAACTATTTCGGGTTACATTATGTTGATTTCAGCCACAAATTGATGGAACTACAAAACGCTTTGAAGTTTATTGCAACCGAATTCAATTTATTCAGCAGGGATAGTTGTAGAATAATTCTAACGCATTCACAATGGGATAATATTGCACTTGCTACGATTAATGTTGCTTTTAGTCAATTAAACATCAACAAAAAACGTTCAATAAGTCTGTTGAATTGATCGGAAAAGTCTCGATTTGTCGTCTGATTCGCTACAAAGGCCTTGCGCCACTCAAACGAAGGCTTACCGATAGTTTAACAGTACAGTTGAATAATTACTATTAATCCCGCGATAATTACTGCACGTTTTGACTGATAATTGTGATTGGATTCGGAAACGAATTATTAGTTAATACCAATTTATTCCATATTAATTATTTTGGTATGCAACAATTAAAATACTGGGGCTTGAAATAAATTCGGAAATCATCGAGTGTTCGGTGTCAATTCACTACAATCTCAACTATTCTAATTGTCCGTTGAAATGCTTTGTAATCTGCATAGTTTACATTTCTAGATCAATAGATTACCGCAAATTATGTGGAATGTAACGCTTCATCATCATCAATTGCACAAGATAATCGATTTGCTTAGAAATGCCGGTAGTGGCAAGTTTATCGAACTTTTCTCAACTATTGTGGCGCCGATCACAACAATACAAAAATCTAGTTGATGGAAACACTTCTGACAAACCGTATATACTCGAAGAGGACAGTTTTATGTAGTGATCTCGTGCCAACAAGGCCCCCTTGCGGACTCGCGCAGCAATACCATGTCTCCACTTGGTACTGTCTAATTAGCATTAATTAGAGAAATCGAGCTAGTCAACGAGACAGTTGGATATTGCCGGCTATAAATGCAATTCCGCTCTTATTTCGGTGTTGATATCGAATCAGAGCAGTTTATTTATTCTAGGATCGTTGGACGCTGTTGTAAGATTCGTGTTAGTTTACAGTTTTCCGTTCAATTTTAACGGTTCGTTGATCGGACACTTCGTCAGCTCTTTTGACAAATTTCTATCGTTATTGATCCTAAAAATTAATAATGTTGGTAAACTCGAGAAATATTATTATTGCGTGATTAAAGATAGTTTCTTGATTGTACTAAAAGTAATTTGAAAGTTGGCACCAAATGTGCAATTTGTTCCAACAAAAAAAGACACTAAATAAATCTCTGGTCCTGTCGTGTCGCATAGACAAATGTATCGCAAGATAGGAGTGAAACATTATGTGTTGCACTACATGAATGTAAATTATCGATAGTGCCGTGAAAACGGTGCAAAATATTGTTGGGAGTTGTTTAATAAAAAGACAATCCCCAATAGAGTGGTTTTCCTAGGTTTTTTTTCTTTTAGTGTCTATTATTGTCGAAAGCATACGAAAAAGCTGCGATAATCCGGTGGAAATTTATAACACGATTTTTGTTGTTGTTGTGTTGGGATTTCCATGAAAAACTAAAGAGGTATCGGTATCAGATGCTTGAATAATTTATAAATTTTACACTTTATTTCTTTACTAGAAGATAAATTATAGTTTATTACAAAACTTTCATCTGCAATAAATAAAGTGTCGTTAATATTTAATAGATTCGAAACAACGCTTATAGTCGGGCAACTTCAACTTGACTTGTTGCAGACAAATCGCAATAAAGTTGCGTATTTTAGGGTTGATTCTACAATCCTTTGTTTTGCCCGATCTTGAGAAATTGACGTTGGAATATCGAGCGGAAAGAAACGATTGTAGAAGCGGCTCTTAAGGCTTCTTCTGCAATCGTTTCATTCTGAAAAAATTCGCTTTCGACGTCTGGAAAGCATGGGGTAAAGGAATTTCTGGTTTTACTAACAAAAAACGCCCTATTCTGAGGCAGAATGCTTGATTATGGTTTTTGCACAAAATAATCATCCCTCGGATTTTTCCTAGAAGAGATCAGGTATTTTCAGATAAATGAAAGACGCACTAGCCCCATAAAAATCAGTTTTTGGGTGTCAAAATAATAACAGAATAGGAGTCAATTTAGGGTCGGCAAAACAATGACTTGTTCGCTATTTTTTTAGCATACGAAGGCGCCGAATTTGAGGGGTTGATGAAAATTTCTAGGCACTCTGAGGTCTCTTTCTGCATTGTTCTTCAAACGAGCTGAAAACATCCTGAAAGAATCCTATTTTGTTATTAATTTTCCTCTTTATTTTGCCGCGTTTTTTGATTGGTAAGCGACTTTTAAGATGCGCCTAAAATTCTTGCTCAATGTTGCTAAAGTGTTGTTTCAAGTTTTTCCACTTTTCTTCAAAAATGGCGTAATTTCCAATCATGGTAAAAAAGGTTGAATATTCTCCTTTCTCTCCCTTGTTCAGAACCGGAAAAAAAACGCCCTCGGGATTCGTATTGTGTACCAGAATGCTTGATTACGGTCTTTGCACAAAAAAAAAACTAGGTGCTTGCAGTGCAAGTGGCTAACTGATACGTTCCGCTAGCTTTTGGTTAGATTTTTCCCAGTAAAATTAATAAACTCGAAACAACGCTTATAGTCGAGCAATCTAACTTGCCTTATCGCAGTCAAATCGCGAACTGCTTGTTTTAGGACCGATTCTACAATCGTTTTTTTTTCTCCTCGATATTGCAAAATTTCCGCTAAATATCGAGCGGAAAGTTGAAACGGCTTTGAGGGCTTCTGCAATCGTTTCATTCCGCTCGATATACCGAATGAAATACTCTTTCGACCAATGCAAAGCATGAGGTAGGGCAATTTTTGTTGGGTGAAATAAGACGATTGTAGAATCGGCTCTTGATAAATTTGTACGGTGAAACGATGCTATTTATATCCGAAACGGATTATGCGGATATTTGTAAACGAAGCGGAACTGTGGATAACGGTCAACAATAAAATTCAAATTTCTAAACAAATTCTAATCTCGATCTGGATCGCGACGGATCGAGATGGAGATTAGGAATTGTTCGATTTGCACATGCAAACAATTCAATTTAACTATTTTTGTGGCAACTTTTCTAATTAATTTTGTAATTTTTCGATTTAAATTACCGATACGTTTGCTAGATCCATTTTTCTCCACTAAGCCGCACTAAATCCGCCCATCACAATCCTTGGAGATATTTTTAGTAAAAATGGAAAAGTTTTCTATTCATTTGGGGATTTTTCCAAAAAAAAAGAAAACTGTAGAAGTATTTCACAATCGTATTTATAATGAGAATTCGGTCCGGATCCGTGTATTTTCAAATATATTAGCTTTTACAAGCTTACTCAATTGTGTTAGACGTGGAATTCAATCAGATTTGATTCTAGCGTACTTGTAATAAACCGGCTCGAATATGGAGTACGAGTTTGAATGCAATTAATCCGTCTTTAATATTTACGAAAACCATTAAGGAGCCGTCGATTCTTATTAAAATCCTCTACCGATGAATAAATTATGCGATTGAAAGTACGGCCACGGATTGTTTGTTTATTAGGCCGATGAGGCGCGATTTAAAACAGAATTTCGTCCAATAACGTTGCGTCTTCCAAATGAATCATAATTGGAAATTCTCAACAGAAAACGCTCTAAGAATTTCTCCCGTTTTTCTCGACCAAATTCGTATTAATTAACAAACTTATTTCGATAATAAACTACTCGAAAAGTTTATGAAAACACAAAACATTCTTGTGTGAAGTCGATAAAAGGTGCTCGATATTCAGACAACGTTTGTGTGTGTCGATGCAAATCGTGCCTGATGCGTGAGAAAAACTTTCGCGTTTAAGCAAATCATACGGGGGATTAGAGAGTGATAAAGAACAGAAACGGTCTTGGTAAATATTGCAAAAAAAAAAAACGATTATCTCCGAGAATCTGTTTGTAGTTTTGAAAACAGAGCTTGGAGCAAAATCCAGTTTTTCTACCAACTATTCGTGAATGACAAAAATAGAGAATTATTTAGGATTTGTTTTTATATTGTTTTTCTGTTTTATACACACTAAAACGATATTGTTGAGACAATATGATGGGAAGTTTGTTTTTATTTCGTGTCATAATAGAGTTTTGTTCGCTGCAAAAGAAAAACACTCGAGTAGACGGCTAGATAAGATGAGTTTCTTGTTGTTTCAATTATAATTAGTCAAAGCTTTCTCTTTGCTTTGCCGTTCACAACAAAATGCAGGCAAATTGGAGATTAATTCAACAATTCTTGGATGTTTATTTTTACATCTCAACTCGTTCTGTTCATTATTAACAACGACAATTTCGTTTCATGTTATAAACGCGTCAAATTTGGATTGTCGATGAATTTTCTGATTAATCGAATTCCTTTGTTGATGAAAAGTGAGTGGAAAATTCCAAATTTTCTCTGCTATTTTCATAATTTGAAATTCAACACATTGCAGTCGGTGCACGCTCAAGGCAATCTTTATAATTTCATCAAATCGTATATTCTTCAATCAATTCGGTTTTAATATTAACAAAAGCTAGTTTTCTTTATTGTACCGGTTGTTTGTTGTTATTTCGGTATTATCTACGAATTTCCAAAGAAATCAGTCTTGTAATCAATAAAGTTTTTTTCGCCTTCAAGACTTGCCTTCGCCCGCAAACAATAGGCTCCATTTCAACTGATTTACCTCCGAAATTACATTACCACTGCACTGCTTTTATAATATTAAACGTTTCTTTGAAACATATCAAATGCTTTTAAGATTTCAGACTATAGTAATGATAATTTGGAGCGCTTTGTCTTTGCAAGTCTCCCCCGTTTCGGCATCAAAGGTAAATTGTTTAACAATAATCCGTTTAATTATAAATGGAGTGGAATTGGTGGAGGCGCCAGGCGATTTTTCTCCATCTCTTTACGGGCGTTGGATTTAACGGAAATCAATCGATACAAGAGCACAATCTTTGCTATGCGGTCACAGTTTAATCTGTTATCGAATTGTAATCGAATTATAAACTTTGCGACTCTATTATTTCGTGGATACGCCAATCTCAGTTAACGGAAACTTTGCGACTGATCAAGATTCGCTTTAAATGCCATTACTAATCTCATTACAAAGCAAATCGACTGATTCCTTAGAGAATCGTTCGATCTAGTAGTCGCCACACACACCATAAAAAGGAATGTTGGCACCGGCCCCATTGTCCGACCGGAATATTTGGCACTTTCCGCAGGTATTATTAAAGTTTGTCTTTGTTAGATCATAAACTAGCCGTGTCCACAATGACTCCCTTGTTACACTTGAAACGGTGCCATGAAATATGTACTGTAACAAATTAGATTTGTTCCATTAGTGTGAATTTTTCACGACTTTTTTGATGTGTTTAACTTGAAACACTTCTTTGCTACGTCTGTTAACATCTTGAAATCCGATCTAAATCCGTATTGGATGAAGCTTTCGAGCTCGACTTCCGCATACAGGCGACTTATGTTAAAAAGAGAATCGTGTAACCGGTCCGGTGCTGAACGGAATTGCAAATATTTCACTAAAAACCAAATCAATACGATTTGCGACACTAACACTCGATCCGTACAGAAATGTCTTATCTCTTATTGAACAATATCGTTGCGATTTATGCGAGTAGATAAAGTCGATTCTAATAATAAAATTCGCCACTATCTTCGAATTAAGTTCAACATTATTAACCACTCCAAAACGTAATAACTGAGTCGATGTAATGGATTTTATGTGGGTGCTTGGAAACGTTTCGTCCAGCAATCCAAGATTCTCTACTACCTTAGAGGTAGCAAAACTTCAAATCCATTGAAATTAATTAAAATGGTACAAACGTCGGGCTGTAATATTTTTCCAATTTAATTATGGCAATTTTTTGCGGATTTTCCACGGATTTTCGTGTTGTTTGAATAATGAAAATGTGGCTCACGCGATGTGTGTAAGCTGTTTTTGTTGTTTTTTACTGTGTGTGTGTCTTTCGTCGAGTATCAAATTAATTTTCGTTACATTACCTCGGGGGAGTTCCACTAAAAGCGTACGCTATTAAAACTTCAAAGCTTACGTGTTATATAATCCGGTCAAAGTTGTAGAAACTTGTTTGAATCATTTCGAGTACACTTTTTTTCCCTATATGATCTCAATAAATTGCCAAGACTTGAACAAGTCGTCGATACTTACAAAACAACAATGTTGATGTAATCTTTTATTGCAGCACTGGATACTCTTGTAAAACTGGATGCAAGTTTTTTTGGTCTTTATAAAACTTTATTATAGTAATTCGAGTTTATTAGCAACAACAAGAACGTTGTAAACATTTCCAATTATAATCAGATACTGTTATAGTCAAGATACAAGCAGCGTTACGCTATGAAGATCGGCAAAAAACTAACAACTGTATAATATGATCATTACATCAAGGCAAGTTGTGTGTTTTGTAATAATGCAACTTTTCTTAAACAACACGCTACTAATAACGAAAGTTTCCGTTCACCGTCCATCAACGCTGAAAAATACTGTTTGATTTTGTCCGAATTCGGTTGGGATTAATTGAAATTTATCGGTATTCATTAGTAAGGTGGCAAATTAAATTGAATTCCCTCCACAAATACTACAAATCGAGTATTCGTAAATGTGTTATTGTGTGTTTGAAGGCATCCCGAATTGTGTACGCACACACACATACTCTCCAGGAAATTCAATTCGCTTTGAGTTTATTAGAATTTTCTTGTTATTGATTTCCATAAAATAATTCGGTTCGAATTGTTTATTGAAATCTTCGGTTCAGCACGAATTTTCTGCAATTCCACGACTGATTGTCGAATACTCGAAATGTTGCGTCATCAATTAACTGTGGCAGTTGAATTTGTGCTGCTTTTGATTACATTAGAATCGAATACTGCTCGGATTCTAGACAACGAATTATAGTTTTTAATATAAGCCAACCGGTGGAGAAATTTAATATAAGCAAGGTATGTTTATAATGTTGACAGTGTATGGGGTAAAGTCGAATATTTCAGCGGTTCTTATTAAATTGCGCCAACATAAAAATTGAGAAATTCTAGATTTCTGCGATTTTTCCACCAACAATTATTTACGAGCCCTGTAGCGACAATTAAACGAGAGTTAAGTAGCGACACGGCTTTTAAGGCTAAAGTTCCAGCATAACGATTTTATTACATGCTATTAACAACAACAAAAAAAGAACGGTCCGCAAATCCGGCTAAAGTCATTTTTTGTCTGCGTTCAATCAATGCGTGATTGGATTCGAATGTAGCTTTATTACATTTGTCACTTGAAACACACAATCGAACCGTTTTTAATTTCGTACAGCCCAAAATTTTCAATTCCACTCCGTCAATCCGTTGGTTTAGGACTAATATGTCGAGGGTCGGCTTTTGTAAAAGATGATCCACATTTTTGGAATAATTACGTTGCGATTTCATTACGGTCCGATATCGAATATCCGGCAAACAGATGCTCGAATCCTCCAGGCCCCAGGGATTATCGCATAATAAGTTTGCAATTGCAATTGAGTTACGATTCAAATGCAATACACAGAAGATGGAGAGAGGATCGAAGGCAAGCAATCTAACACACACAAAACATGCAATATTTCGAGACGAAAAGGTAACATTTCTGTGTGAAAAAGTTATCTGTAGTTGACGTCGCCCTAGGATGACAAATCCTGGACGATTGATCTTGATGTCTGTACATAAACTTTCGTAATGTGTTTGCTTTATCGAATTGGAAAACTACAACAAATATGGTTTTACTGTTGGACGATTTGGACGTGGTTTTGATTACAAAACGGGCGAAAGTGTTTTAATTTATAATAATAATCGCGGCGCGGTTCAAGAGTGTTTTTTCCGTTGTTTTTGCCGTTATAATAAACGTGCCTTGAAATATTAATAAAAGATTACGATTTGTGTTGTAGAGAGTTGCTCAAATGATTGATTTTAAAGACTTGAAGTTATAAAGTGGAATTAATTTTGGTGGATGCGCGGGGCCATATTTTCCCTCAAAAATACTGCAAGCCGAAGCAATATCAGTCTCGTAATTTGCCGTATTGCAATCCCTGATTAAACAATGATTGAAAAAAGAAGGATGGTAAATAGAAACCGTGCAATTTCGATATTAATTATCGATTTTTTTTGTCGAACATCTGTACCGCTTGATTGTTCCCTCATATTTCGACGGCCTTTATGTACGATTAATTGGAAATTTACAGGCTCGAAAGTCATGCATGATCAAGATCATGCTTGATTTTCAATTAATTACAAAGATTTTTTCTTAACGGAAACGCCTAATTTATAACGATGGATGCGCCTGGATATTGTTGGCAATAAAGCTGATTTGTTGTATCAAACTTTCCAAATTCACGGAGTTTTTTTTTTTAAATCGACAAAACTTATTTTGGCACCATTAAAAATGCCCGAGGCCAAGACGATGCAAAATCAGATCATCGAAAGTTTGTCTGTTTGTGTTGATTAAGCAATTAGATTGAAAGTTTCGAAGAGACTTCTTAATTACTCGAACCGATTATATTTAATGCCACTTCGAATATAGTTTGGAATTTTATCGATTTTTCTACAGTCAGTTGTAATTTTGCAACTTCAAACGGTTGCTGAAACTCTTTGCAACTTGTAGCCTTTAATAATACTGCCGGTCTTTGACTCAATTACCACAGAATTCATTAAATAAAATCAACACATCCTTTATAATATGTTCGTAATTGAGTAGTTGGGCACAAAGGACGAAGACGCGTCTACAATTTTTCTGAATTAAATGGTTAGAATAGTTGCAAAAAAATGCGTTGAATTAATTGTGTTTTCAGCAAATTTCTATCGCTGTCGGGAAGTCTAAAGAACCGGTTCTAATTCGATTTCAATTAGACGCAATATTGATGGTTGCCTACTAAAAACTGCTTAAATTCCAAGTTTGTAAACATTGTAGCCTTCACGTTGAAGGTTCTAAATTAGTGTGTAAACAGTTTGATGAACAGTCCCATTCTATTCGAGTAATTAGTGTTGGAAGTTGCGGTTATAAACCCAACCACTAGACGGTAGATCAAGATCGGCGAGGGTTCAACAACAATATATCGACAATAGTGCGTGGCACACCATTACTCTTATCGTCCTCAACCACTGATATGCTTAGATTAATTAAAGGGCCCCGTACACTTGGCAGTTTTCTTCGACAATAACAACACTCGGAGCGATGGACTTAAGGCTCGAGAAAAAAAAAACGAAAATAGAAATCTTAAGGAGGCGTTATTTGTCACTAACGTTCTCGCCTGGACAGGCGGTGATTTATTATCAACAAACATTGATTATTTTTTTGTTTGAAAATCGTTAATTATACAATTAATCCAGTAGCGCAACTGGACGAGTTTAATTGTTTGAAAATTGAAACGATCTCAATCGAACTTGATCGCACAGTTCCAGTGTGATGAACTGGTCTTGTTGTAGGCGAGAGAGAGAGGGCGCGATTGAGTGCCGCCATAAATTTCCTATTTCGGATATCGCAGCTCCATACGTACACCCGAAGAGATGTAGCCTGTCGGTCGGTAACGATCCAGTTATTGTAGCTTTTAAGCTTTCAGAAAAAATTACAGTTTGGCGATTCACAAAATACCAAACTCATCCAGAATGCGTTTCCAAACGTGATCTTTATGGCCCCGATAGAATTGCAACTGCAAAATTACTGGTGTCACGTAACGTTGCTTTGATATTCGAAGCAATTTAATTTTTGTTCGTCCGGCGCATCCACCAATTTTTTATGGGAGGTGTAAAATCAACTTTCTTGCATTGTAAATTGTAATCGTTAATTTCAATCAACAAAAGTCTTGGCGAAGGCATAAAATATACACGAGTCGCGCCGTGTTCCAGTAATTTGATTCAATTACAGAATAGCGCTCGCTTACATTATGAAATTGTCTTGTTCTACAACAATTTCTAAAGCATTGTTGTTACGGGGAAAATATTATTTACGGCAACATATTAGATTAATTGTAATGTTAAGATGGTCGTTTCGCTTGCATTTCGATTGTGTATATAAAACACGATTCATCTTTGTCATGTTTTAAATTCGACTCAATCGATAGCTTTTTCTTGTCCGGGGACACACAAAGGCACATATATACGTGTATGTACCCGATATTAGATTACAAAATATGACTAGGGCCATTATCGTCTGTCGCAAATTTCCCGGATATCACCAACAATACACTGACAACATTTACAATCATTTATCATCACATTAGAATGTGTCCCAAATACGGATTCGATGATGAATCGTTCCGATTTCCAACTCGACGAAAAAAATTAATTATTACTCCAATTAAATCGTTAAATATTCCAAATATAATTTGTGGTAAATGTATGGAAATTGGTGTTAAATTATTTAAATTATCACAGAGAATCGACAATAATTCTATCAATGACACCATTGTGTCTAATTCTGTTGAAATTAACATTAAAATTTTAATTGTAAATTACTGGAATCGGGGTCGATGATCGGATGCAATAGGTCTCTAGGAACCGCCACCTAGCCGATTGATTATCCGGAAATATTGCAATTTCAGCAGAGTATTGTTGGAACAATAGGCTTCTCGAAATTAGGGCCAACTTATCGCTGGAAAATCTCTCTTTTATTGCACGCGATAATCATAGAGATTTTAAATTTGAATTGATAATTCCCAACTTTTCCACACATAAATATCGTTCGGTTATATTCCCTAATAAGACACGCTTTTCAATTCACTGATCGCAATGGAATGTCGTGTAATAAAGTTTTCCGATTGGTGTTTTTTCGTACAATTTACCCGCTACTGGATTGCCAATGTAAAGTTTATATTGTTACAGTTCTGAAGTTTAAGGATTCCGGATCGGCAATTTCCAGAATACATAAGAACGTTCAAGGCGACAGTCACAATGCCTGTTTAACTTTTTACTATTTCTGTTGCCGGCTCGGATTGGTGATTCTATTCAAGCATTTCTCTGCAAATTCCCTATTGAGTACTTTTACGGTTTGTACTTTGTGCAGTTTTTTTGCTCGTTTCCATATTATCCCACAAATTTTCTATATTTATAGATTCTATTTGTGGATACAATTCGAACGATTGTTCGTTTGTTAGATGGTATTGTTGCGGCCGATACGCTAGGGAAACCAACAAAAATTCACAAATTTTCCTAATTAAACGACAAGATATTGCAATTATCGTAGAAGTCAGTAGTGTAATTATTTTAATGTTCAATCCGCTTATATTATTTTGTTATCTTTCATCCACTTCGACGGAACATTTTTAAAATTGGAACTCTCTAATGAAGTACTTTAATAGCTCGTAATTCACTAATTCCAAGTTGAAATATTACTCGACACGAGGGCAAAATCCAAAGCTTGCGTCTTGGCCGGACGCTAATTGCGTCGGAAACTCGCCCAAAAAAAAACCGATGGATTTAATTTAAATTTTAATGGTAATTCGTCGCGCTCAGGTAGATCCGAACAAGTTTGCGCAAAAAATCCAATTGAAACTTTTCCGGACGGCGGTCGGTTCGTCTACAGAATAAAAACAACCAGTTTTCGTACAATTATTTTAATTGTCAATGTACATTCCAGAAGTAAACAATGTTGTGAAATTCATGGGGTAAAATGGTGGGTTTTTGAGTCTATTTTTTGATTCTCCATCCCCAGGGTGCACGTTTTTTTTTTTTATTTTTTAATTTAACACATTTTTGATTTATTTCGAAATATTTACAAATAGTGAGATACTTTGCCGTTCACAAAAAAGATAAGATTTGAAATTCTAATAACAAATAGCTCACATTTTTTTTTTGTTGATATATTGCCAAACTCGACTTATATTTTTTATGTTTCAAGATACGTTTTATTAGAAAATTTCACGTACATTGAGAAAATCGTAACATTTCCAGTCGCGCTCGTTCTATCGCCTGCTTTAATGTCTCGTACACATCACTCGCCCGTTTTTTTTTTTTAGTTGGTTGGTTTCGATTCGTCTCAACGTAGAAAACCCTGACAACCGTTGATAATCTGTCTGTAATTCTGTCTCTATTATTACGTCCCCGAAACACGTAAAATACCAACTAAACAAATCAAATATTTTATTGATATTGCAATGGTTGTTGCTGTGGATTTGGTACGTGTACCATCATCCGCCATTACACTGCTGGCAATAACGACCGGAGCCCCGGCCGCCGACACACTAGACACTTCCGGTGTTACACAATTACCACCCCCGATCTGTGGTGCTGTATAATTCTCCAAGCCTTGACAACGTAAACGATGTTCACCTAAACAGGCACTGTACGCTATCGCATGCGGTATATAACTTTGATCGAAGGTGCCAGTGAAGAGTGTCGTAGCCAATGGTCCGAGAGCGTAGACGGGCACATCTTCACCACCATGGGTGGCCCATTGGCGCGGCACCGCTGAACCGTGCACCTGATTACGGTCTTCGGTGGCGGTGGTGGTGTTCATCGGTATGATGCGTGGTGTAGCATAACCGGGACCATTACCATACAGAATTGTAGTGTACGGTTGGCCGTCAATATCGGAAACTTTACTGTCGGGACCTGCAACAATATTCGGATTATGATTGCCATTTTTGGCCGGTGGCAACTCACCGAGAATCGGGTGGCCGCGGGGCGTTGCCTGTCCACCCATCGTCAAGACGTGCGAATGATCGGCTGTTACCACAATCAGCGTTTCGGTTGGATTTACGAGTGCCAGAGCTGCTAGTAGTGCAGTTTCCATCGCCAAAGTCTCGTCTAGGGCGCGATAAGCGTTGTTGTAATGATGAGCATGATCGATACGTCCACCTTGAAATTAATGAAATTTTTCGACACATTCTCGGAATACTTTGAATAATCTACAATGTCGGAATTTACATGGAAGCGTAATTATATCAACACAATACGCGCTATTGTAAGTTGATTATTTACAACAACATATAAACCAGCTAATATCAATGCAGATTAGTGGCCAGTTCGCAAACTAATCATCACTAATTTGTACGGAGACTAGTCAACAATCTACTCGACACACCATCGAAATCCGATACAAAATCCTAATATTATTTGTATCGATTCCAAATAGAGTTTTTTTTTGATATATTTTTTCCTCAAGTGTAACATCGACACAAACAATTCAATCCAATGAATAGATCCGGTTACTTATGTTACGACCCAAACGAATTCCCCTAGCTTTCATGAATAAGCAATGAGTAACGTTATTGTCGTTGGTGTTCGATGTGTTAGAACGGTGCAAAATTAAAAACGACTCACCTTCCACAAATAAAAAGAAACCCTTCGGATTCTTTAATAAAATAGATAGTGCTGAACGGGTCATATCGGCTAGTGAAGGGTCGCCAGTCGGTCCTGGATCACGATCAGCCTCAAAATCCATATGGGAATAGGAGAAGAGACCTGTTGACATATTGCAATTTTTGATATGTTAAGTCACTAATTTAATTTAATTTTTTTCGTTTGTATGAATATTTTAAATGAGAAATTTTGCAAGCGTTTAAAATTCCATCGTGTCCGTTGTCGTCTCACATAAATGTCGTTAGATTTTATCTAACAGAGGGTGGATTTATTTACTGGAAAAAAAACAGCGTGTGACGCGCATTTGATTCTACTGAATGTGTACGAAATTTGTATTCAAGTTAATTATATGAGATTCTGCTTAATAAGCTATATTATCTGTGAGAATACTTTTAAAGCCGAAAAAACACGTCTACAGTAATCAAGTATTTTTTTGTACCATTTCGTGTACAGAATCTCATCCCAAGTCGATTTAACGACACCAGATGCAAACGTAATTTTATTATTATCAAGTTAAGTAACCAGAAACACGGTTGGAAAAACTGCATCTTCTACAAAATCACTTAAGCGTCCATTATTAAGTTTTCGGATGATAATTGAATGGATTTCAACGGGGGTATTAGGCGGATTAAGTTGTAAACTTGTAGCCGCAGTCCTAATTTACAGACACTCTGGAACGAACAAAGCTATTGACTGAAACTAAGCCTTATTTAGATAAATATTCATTTTCTAACAAATATTGATTCAATTTTGTAGAAGATCATATGGTGATCGTTTAATATTCATCACCACGGTTATACCGACTTGATTCGATTATACTTTGGTGGACAGAGTTTTAACGAAATTAAGCTGTTTTTGTTATTATCACTCAAGTAATACAGTGGAAAAATTAGGGATGATTGGTTGTTGTTTTGAGATAACGCCGGTCTGTGATGAATAAATCACGGTTTGTCTAGTTTACAAACAAAATTATTTTTGCTTGTTTGGCGCATCCACCAAAAATTTGTTTATTAGAGAAAAACCCACAACTTTGCTGTCGCTTCCTCTCAAATGACTCTAGAAAACTTGAAAAACATGCATCAAAATTAAAAATTAAAAAAAATAACTTTCCCGGCGCATCCGCCAAAAATAAATCTATAAAAACAATTGAAAAATTGATTCTCCAGGTGCATAAACCAAGAATTTTTTTACAAATTCTCCTGCCAAATATACCCGAAAAAAAGCGTGCAAAAGAAAAAATGTATAATTTTTGCCCGGCACATATGCCACAAATTATTTGAGAAATTTGAAAAAAACTCCGCTCTCCGATAGCAGCCTCTGAACATTTCCTTAACCCTTTGCACTCGGTTGTTCCCTCTGGGGGGACATGAAAGTTTATTTGCGATTACAGACAATGAACTTATTTCACCGCAATTTTTTAAGAAACACGTATTCAGATCTTCCTGTAAACACGAGAATTCCATTGCATTTATATAAAAAGTTGATAGACAAGGTTCCTAATGCACAAGGATACCATGTAATCAATCTCCAGGACTTTACGTGGTGGAAATATTATATCAATTGATAAGCCTCAAATTTCATTACAATTCCTTACTTGGTTCTAAAATTATACTGTATAATATCCCGTTTCCAGGGTGTACGTTTTCATAAAAAAGTGGCGTCGAGTTGCTGGTAGGTAACGTCCGAAACGGTGCCGAGTGCAAAGGGTTAAAGAATTCAAAAATTAAACTTATCTGTTGGAAAAAATCTAAGCGGCTTAAAAAAAGTGTGTTTTGCTTGCCTGGCGGCGTGACTAAAAATTAACTTAGGAATTCAATAATAAATTTTTATCAAATGCATCCACCATAAACCAAGAAAGCTAAAAATATGTTATTTTGGTCCCCAAAACATGCACTAAAAACTGACTCACAAAAATATTTAAAATCACCGACTCTCCCAGCGCCTCGGCCAAGCCTAAAATTGACTTAAGAAAACAATATATGGGTCATTCCACCAAATCAAAACATTTTCACGGGGCGACCGCCGCCGATTTTTTTCAAATTTTGTGGAGGTGTTCTCTACTTTGAGAAAAAGTTTCCCTGAAAGTTTGAGCTCTTAATATGAGGCCGTTTCGAAGTTATGAATTTTTGAAATATTGAAGAAAAAAAAATTTGTCATCAATTTTTTTGAGGTAAAAAACTTCTTTTTCAAAATCGGTAAAATGCAGCTTTTTGTAGGGAAAATTCTCAGCTTTTTAATGGGAATATTCATTTTTCCATACACGCAACCGAAGACCCTTTAAAATCCAATCAAAGTGAAAAAAGCGAATTTTCTTACAGTGCAGCGCGTAGTACATCAAATTTGACATTTTTTTCTGAAAGCTGAGAGTTTTTCCCACAAGATATGTCATTTTCGCGATGTGCATATTTTCTGTTTTCTAACAATTAAATAAAATCTCGACCCATAAATTTCGACTCTTCTGGCGCATCCATCCAAAATAAACTTAGAAAATTTTAAAATTGATTTTTGTTCGGTTGTCTCTTTTACCAAAAATTAACTAAAAGAAAACATTTTTCCTACAAAAAATCCTGTAAATCCAAGGGAATCTTCCCATCAAGTGCATCGGCCAAAAGTAAACAGAAAAAGAAGGAATGATCTTGAAAGACAAGGAAAAATACAACTCTTCCGGTGCATCCACCAAAATATTTCTTCCAAAATAAAAAGTTGAATTAAAAAAATTAAACTAGATCCGTCCGGTGCATCCACCACAAATAAGCGTAGAAAATTCAAAAACTAATCTTTGCTCCCTCGCCACATGAACCAAAATAGAGTCTGCAGACGCATCCGTTATCAAAAGAGACTTTGAAAACTTGAGAATTGAGTGACCTAAAACCGCAACAAGAGAATCGAGTCTCTCTACACAATCAGCAAAACCAAACCTAGAATATTCTTTAGAAAATGATCCTCGCTTGGCAAAAATTGCTCTAGAAAGAAACGGGTAATGTCGACTCTTTAAGCGCATTCGACACAAAAAAAAAAGAAAAATCAAGCAGCTTTGCTCGCCCGGTGTATCCGCCAAAACGAGCCTTAAAAACTTATTATATTCTCCTGCAAAATCCACCAAAAATTAACTTAAAAAAATGACTTTCAAAAAGTGACCAATCGGCCAAAAATCGTAGCAGATTTCTAAAAAAAGCAAGTTATTCCAAAAACGAGTATCGTGCGGAGAATCCGAATTTATCCCATAATAAACGAATTTTCGCAACATCCACAATTGCTGACTGGACATATGTGCAAGGTGTGCGATATTGTCACTCTCCATACGAATTCAAGCAAACTGTACAAGTGACTTTTTGACGAATTTTTCTAATCGCTCACGTACACTATAAAATAGCATCGGAGGGATAACTTTATCGGAAAAAAGTTTGGCAAACTATTCAATTAGTACGATACTAACCGGTTTTGCTTCGGGCACAGTTCATTGAAAATTTAATTAAAATTGTAAATTATAATAGAAATTTGTCGTTGTATTTTCATTTTACCTATAAATCCCATAAAACACAATGAACAATATTGCACATAAATTGCTAACGTATGGCTGATGGTATGGAGTGTATTTTATAAAACAACTGTTGTAACAGCCCACAAAATTAAATATTACCATTACCGCAATTCTACAGTGAAAATTTTTCTAAAGTAAATACAATATTTTGTGTGTGTATATATTATTCTTTGTTGTAGCTGTTATGAATTTCGCAACGGGGCTTGACCTAAATTTTAATATACAAACATTAAATGACTGCAACATTCAGAAAGCCGTCCTCTTAAAATTATTATGTTGTTGATGTCTGAACATTTACGATGTGTAAATATTATCTGTTCTTGAAGTTTTACGATAGAGGTTCGGATAAAATTTCAACTATATTTCGTAAATTGTTCCAGACAGTTTTAATTAGTAGCCTGTACATCAAAATTAAACCCGTAATCAACTCAGTAAAATTTTACCTCAACGCAATTGTCAACATAAATTTATTGTAGTTGAAATTTTATCGAATTCATAATAATTTAACGACTATTGAGTTGAAGTGGCTATTGCTCTATTTTTGAAAATATTTACCTAACAAATAGTCGATGTGATTGGGATTGATTTGGTCGAGCTGGCCCTTGTTCCACACATATTCGGCTTTGAGGCCGCGCTTCTTCTTATCTCGCGCCCAGTCGTCGATGAGGTTACGGCCGTCGAGGCGCCGGCCCTCCTCTTTTGTCTGTTCGGGATCGTGGGCCACTTTCGGTAGCCAATGTCGGCGGCCACCACCCAACAGCACCTTGATCAACACACAACAATTATTAATTGATAATGGACACCAATAAATTTTATGTAATAGGTAAATAGTGCAATATTGTTGTTGATTTATATTGTAGTGGGCGATTTAATTAAATTTTGATAAAATTCTGGATAGACACAAATACAAAAATGAAATCGTTCTGTTTATCGGACGACCAATAGAGGGATCGTGTCTTTTTGAGCGATACACACAAATAAAAGCGTATACGCTTCAAATTCTCGTGATAAATGTAATTTATGTGCTTCTACTTGATCCATTCAATCTCGTCTGATGTTTACACGGTCGATAGAGAAGTTAAGCTACGATGTTTTTCCATATATCTCGAATTGGATCGAATTCGGGCCAGTTACGAGAGATACAGTGTAGTACTGGTTTAATTAAAAATTTATACACGATTTAAATGTTATTTTTAGACTGAATTTCCAATTAAATTAAATCAATTTGAAATGCACTGTACAGGAAAATTATGTTCAAGTTCATTATTTATTAGATAATTAACAACTATCGATCATGGATATATTTAATTATAATTAGGGATCGGGGTTTGATTATTTGATGCGAGCACAACGTTGGTGGTTCTCTGCAATCATCGTCATATACCTATGCAAACCAAATTATTACCAATATCCGGAATAGTTGATTAGAAACGGATTGATAAATCTTATCTGTAAGTTTGGCTATACCAAAACTACTGAAACTTTTGATGTGTTCCAGTTAAAAGCTTCTTTGCTTGAAATGTGTTTATGCTCCGATTGACTTGATATTTCCACTACTAATTCCCGGATAGGATTTTCTAGCGTTCTACACAAACGAACGTTTGCTCGAACCAATTTCCGGATGGAAGAAGTGAAAGTTGTCCATTCATAATGTCATCGTAGACAACCGTTGTAATGCTGGATTCGCACTAATCTCAGCGTATTTAAGCGACCTCCCCTTGGCGAATCCACCAAAACTTTCTTACAGTGATCTGTCTCTTAACAAAGAAATTTGTATTCGTGCCATGATTGGCATTGATGGTGGCACACCCAAAGCACCTTAACTAAAGAGCCAACTACTCACCTTGTAATCATCTCCGACCAGAACTAGAATTTTCCACTTGACAACTTCACGCCGCCCCTCTGAATCGCAACATTTGTAACGTATCGAGAGTGGCATATCGAATTCTGAACTTGTCTCAAATCTCTAATGGCCCCCCTATTATACTTAGTCATTGAGTGTTAGTCAATATTCACGAGCACTTCGGGTATGAACAACTTTACAGACCACCCCGAAATTAGCATCGTCCCCATCTTCTATCCACACACAAGATTCTTCTTGTTTTGTTGGTCCACACACAATAACCGAACTTATAACATCGATTAATATTCTAAGCTCCTCTCTAAAGACTTACAGATAATAATAGTTGGCTATCCGTTATGGGAATATTGTGTGTTAGTCAATTCCGTAAGCTCTTAGTTACATATTTGAATAGTTGTAGAGATGATCGTTTTTTGGGGGAGGGGAAACAAAATTGTATTGATTCGATGTATGATAGATAATCCAGTAATTTATGAGTTTGCGCCAAGTCGGGTATTAATTAAAAAAAATTCTATAATAATTTTGATAACATTGGAATATTTCCGTTCGGATAAACGCGAAAAGAGACCTTTGTTGTGGCTGTTATTGGTGGTAATTTGTCAGTTAACTGTTCCATTTCGGGTAACCGCCTCCTGTTGTTTTGTTTATATATATATTTTAACAAAATGCTCAGACATATATATATATAGAACAAAACTCAGAGTGTTTCCTGTACAACAGAAAACAACTGGAAAGTTATTGCCATTGTGTTCATTGTGGATTGCAGCAAGCAAGACAAGAATGGGGAAAAAATCGGTAACGGTTTCTTAACATTTTAAAGATTTATAATTCTGTAGAATGCAACACATTATTTAATCATAACAATAACAATAATAGTAATAATAATAATAATAAATAATAGAACAGAGGAATTGTAATAATGCAATCAAGTTGATAAATCAAAATTTCAATTATTCACAACAATATTCCCATGGATTATAAATAAATTAAAATTAACGACTATTCATTTGGAGTTCGTGTTATTGTATATTCTATAGATTTTAGGAATTTAATCCATATGTAATTATGTGGATTTTATTTCACACAATCTGCCGATTAATTATTTATAATATTGCTAGGAAATTTTAAAAGGAATCTGGTAAATACTAAACCGCATTTGTGAAAGGAGAAACATCTGCAAGTGGCAAGTTATGCGATTTCCATGATTTTTCTTAAACGTTTCCAAAACACCTCAATATTTTTCCAATAATTCACACGGTACAAACAGATTTTCTATGTTTTGTTTGGAGTTGGAGATGTTAAGTTTTCTGCCTCATTCTGCCGTTTAATTACAATTACAAGACATGATTTTTGTGTATGCAGCAAATCAAAAGATAAAGTCGTTTTGGTATAGCATAATATTGGAGTAGAATTGAAATTTACCAATTAAAAAATTCTCTTAGCTCTAACAATGTATGAAAAAGCAGTCGGCACGGCGTGATAGCTCTTACGGGCCCCAATTATTCGTCAATGCATTGAGTGATGTTTAAAATGAGCCTATTTTGCAGGGCAAACCTCAATTTTTCTCTTGAATGTGCGACCGGACATTCAACATTAGAAGACTGTTTCAATTCATACTGTTATCATCGAATTAGACGAGATTTGGTCGTCTGTGTAGATCTGCTAAGTTGAGCTCCTCATGATGCTACCAGAGATTAGTTGCCGAGAGGAAAATTCCTAGATTCTCTCGTCTCGTCTCGTCGAGTATTATTTTGCAAATAGTCATTACATACATTTTTGCTTCAATTCTAGAAAAAGATTTTTTCGAGAAACGAGAATTTCGAGAAAACGAGATGATACGAGAGCTCGTTGTTTTTACTGAGGCATTTTTTCCCTAGCGAAGATTTGTAGGAAATCGATGAAAATATTGAAAACAGTTTTATCTCTAATTGTGGAAAATTGACTAGAATTTTTATATTTACTATATTATACCGATAAGCTAATTCAACTAGGTACATAAGAAAAACAGTGGGAGGAAGTCTCCTCCTACTCACGGCATGCGATAGACCAATTGTGTGGTCACAGTAGGAGGAGTTTTTTAAGTTTATTATTTAGACACTTCTATGTGAAAAAAATGGATTTATAAAAAATCGATTTTTGCGAGAAATTCGATTTTTTTTAATTATTCAAAAAATTGCATTTTTTTGTACATAATAATAAAATTACCAGATTAATATTAGCAATTCATTAGTCCAAAAATTGATTAAAATGTGTAGATAGTTTGGCTATATTGATTTGAATCAATATCTAATTTTTTTACTTTTAATAAAAATCGATTATTTTTTCAGATCTCTAGACACTTTCCATTGGAGTCAAGGTTAATAGTTGCTATAAATACGTGTTGAATTCAATTGACAAACAAGGAATATCAACAAACGTATGTTGTCTTTGTCGTACTCATAATGACTTTTGAATAATTGTCCACAGACAGCTAGGTACATCTCATTCTGTAATAAGTTAGACAAGGACGGACTGTACTGTCTTATTTTTCTCAATTGCCGACTTTAAATTGATTCTTAGTAATTTTTGTAAGACGTAACATTTAATTGGCGTTTATAGAATGAAAGGAAGCTTTGCACACAATGTATAATTTCTTAAAGCTATTATCTGATAATTCGAATATAAAGTAACTATCTGATTTTTGATTTCAATGTTCATTTATTAGTTCTGTCTGGTAGGTAAAGAATCGTTTCGTTTTGTAATTTTTACGACTTCATAATTGGTGTTTATGAATTTTTAGATAATTTACTTGTGTACGGATATTTCGTGATTCTATAAATAGTTTTTTTTTAATCAATATTATTTGAAATTTGATTCTGAAAAGTCTATGAGTACGACAAAGACAACACATGTTTGCTGATATCTTATCAGTTGAATTCCACCCGTATAACATCCATTAACCTTGACTAAGTATGCGTATCTTAAATAACAGTGCGCGTCTAACTAAATATTAAATATATAAAAAACTCCCCCTAATCGATCGACTCTGACAACACAATTGTTCTATCGTAATCCGTGAATAGGAGGAGACTTCTTCCTACTTTTCTTCTTAAGTGTTTAGTCCAATTTGGTTCCCTGTATATTAGGGTGGTCGTTAAAAATTATTTTTTGTCAGCCGCCCTAAAAAAACGTTCCTTTTGATGAAAAAATACGGGGGAAATTTTTTCTTTTTTTTTTGGACAACAAGAACACGTGCCGCACGGCCTTTGAAGATTATTTCTTCATGAAATTACAGTTTTTTCAAAATATCTCTTAAAGTAGACGGATTTGAGAAAAAATCATTGAAAGCAATTTCATAGAAATAAAATTCTCTACAAAAAAGGTCTCTTTTGATTTTTTCATAAAGTTCATATTTATGGAGATATTTTCAATAATGAACTCAATAACTTCATAAAATCAAAATTTTCAGACACAAAAGTATTTTTTTCTTAAATAAAAACCATTTGGTAACTTAAGTCACATTTACAATTATTAATTTAATCGTTTTTATTTCCGAAAAAAATATGTTTATACGTCTGAAAATTTTGATTTTATGGAGTTATTAAGTCGATTATTGAAAATATCTCCATAAATATAAAGTTTCTGAAAAAATTAAATGAGACCTTTTTTGTGGAGAATTTTATTTCCTATGAAATTGCTTCAATGATTTTTTCTCAAATCCGTCTACTTTAAGAGATATTTTGATAAAACTGTAATTTCATGAAGAAATAATCTTCAAAGGCCGTGCGGCACGTGTTCTTGTTGTCCAAAAAAAAAGAAAAAAATTCCCCCGTATTTTTTCATCAAAAGGAACGTTTTTTTAGGGCGGCTGACAAAAAATAATTTTTAACGACCACCCTACTGTATATATTTTTATATCAAGAACGTCTAAAGTGACGTTTTGCTTACCATCGGACGTACCACTTAAGCATGCCTCAATTGTAGTGAAGAAATGTAGATCTAATAGCAACAAAATAGAAAAGGTGCGCCCCTGAAAGTTGTGGGGGAAACGCAGCGTGACGGCGTCAAAAAAAGCGCTTCGTCTATATTAGTATCAGTTATTAGAAAAAATTTTGAGCTTATTATTTTAAAAAACTATTCTTCTCAGCTCGTATTATCCAAAACACGAATGATTCTAATTTTGGTCTAATTTTATCGTGCTAAGCATAGCTTTCCTTGTATTTTACAATTTTCAAATCCTAAGACTCTATCGTTAAAAAATGATTCTTGGAAAAATAGCTTCCCTCAACAAATAATTTTGTTTCAGATAGAGAGCGTAGAAGATATCAATCCCACTGTTAGAACATGCTTTTTTCCAGTATTTTTCTACCCGCAGCCAAAAGTAGATGGATCAAGAAACGTACAGCATGCCATTTTTTTTGAAGATTTCTATCAATTTTCCACAAATTTTGGTAAGCAAAAGAAGTTTAAAGACAGGTAAAATCTTGAAGATAGCATTATGCGCATATATACCGGGTGTTTATTCTAAATGTGTCTAGAATTTCTATTTTCCTATAACTATCAATAAAAACGTGTATAATAAAGTAGTGTTTGGTGGCCCATCGTTTGGCCAATACTACTCGACATTATTATACGTTCTAAAGTTATTGTAGTATAATAAAATTGGACTTTACCGGAAATTTTGAATACTGTACGAACTTTAAAAGTCATTATTGCGGTTCTACGAGCACAACAACAATGGTTAAATTTCAACAATTTTCCAACAACATTTCCAAATCAATCCATTAAATTTCCAAAATAACTCTCGTACGTTTCTCAACTAATTATATTAAAATTAATTAATCATTAGTAAATCCTGGATAGATATCTATTCTGATACAATAGTAATTAGTCTAGAAACTCTCTTAATAACTCAAAACTCAAACATTCATCATGTATTTTCTATACGGCAATATTTGATGAGAATAGGCAGATTAATTTGAATATCAAATAATATTCGGTTTAGAGATTTTTGTAATCGTGCTATTGGATTGGTCGTTTTGTGATGATTTTGGTATAATGAAATTTTCATTTACAAGAGTACGCGCGCTATCTTTAATTTCATTTCATTTACCTTTCTTATCATTATAATGATCCGAAAAACAGTCTTCATATAATTAGGTTGAAATACGGTTGGTGATTGTTTCGGGGGAAATTCTTAATAGGTCCCAAACTAATCATTTTCATCTCCCATATGGAGATCGTGGCATACAACCTGAAAATCAACACTCAACACAGCCCGGAATGTTAATGAGAACCTAAACGTTGCGATACTTTCACAACTACAACAAGTGCAAGACGAAGATAGAAGAGATGAGGGTTTGCTAATCTTGTAGCTTAAAGCATTACGTTTGAAACTAAACAAAGCTGTATTTATACAGAGAATGTGGAACGTAATCGATAATTGTCCTGTTTAAATAATAAATAGAAATATTTATAACCGGTCGTAATGTTCTGTTGGAATGTTGTTGGGATTTTATCGGGGCGGTGAGGGAGGCTTAAATACGATTTTACCCTTGTTTAATCATTAAGTAATTGCGGAATTATTGTACGACAATAAATTTCCTCTCAATTTACTCGATATTCACTTATTATAATGGAAATTTCCAATAGCACGGTGTTTCCTTTTTAACGTGGAGCAAACACCTGCATCACATTTGACACCGGCCGATCGATTTCCAATACAATTTGAGAATATTAAAGAAACTCTTCAATGGATTAACTTACGTTAATATTACGTCCTGGATCGTTCTCGATCAGTTGGCGGGCGAGATCTTTACAGGATTTCCGGGAGGCCGGCGGTACTTTGGAGTCGTCCTCCCAGTAACGTGACGGTGAATGGCCGTAGAGGGCGGCCGGTGTGGCGTGCGTTATCCTGGTGTTCGTCACGATACCGGTCGATTTTCCTAAAGATACCAAATTTGAGAAATACTCTAAAATAATCAATCAATTTGTAGAACAGAATGATAGACTTGTAAATTAGTGTAGTGAAGTGCAGTGTTTATTGCATAGCCAACTTTATCTTCGAAAATATTCTGTAAATTTTCAAAGTGTTATGGTTGGATAGCAGTTAAAACACGATATTTAGAAAGTTTTAATAATTTAGCTTTGATCAAGTTTTACATGAATATTTAAATAAGTTTCAGTGGTTTCTATTTATATGAAATTCCGTTTATTTTAAAATTCATAAATTGTTAATCCACAATTCAACACCATTATTAAACATAGTCTAAATAACAAAGCATCCAATTTTTCCTCATCTGAATTGATGAAAGAGATGGTAGCATTTTAATCAGGACCCGAAATGCTCTAATAAACAGCAATAGTTTGAAAATTCCAACCCATACGAAGGGGGCCCACACTACATTGATAATTTTGGTAAAGAGAGAACGGGCTTAAAGCCGCACACAACTTTACAAAACAAACTATTCGTAAAGCAAACATTTCAGAAAGCTAACAATACCGCAGAACATTCCACCGAATCAATGTTGTTGGATTCAATAACTATCAGAATATAATTGGTAATAGATGGACTTTAAGCGGATGTTACAAGGGAATTTTCACAATACGTCAACTAATTAACACTGCAGAATTGGTAATTTCTTTGTAAATATGCACATAATGCCGACTGAATAAAGTTGATCAAATCATGTTTTTCAACTGAAATGTATTCAAAATCGAAATGTATTTTAAAATTAGTTTCTAAATCCCTTACAAAATCTTTCTATCTTTTTCCTATTTAATAGTTTTGTAGTAAATAGTCGAGTTCTCTCTATTAAATAGAAAATACTCGAAACCGTCGTTTATATGCAAAAACGTCGAGCATAAATTGGAATTCAAATACATCCCCTACAGGCGGCAAACTAATGGTCGATCGTTATCTACCAGCTGGTTGTGGGGGATAATATACCGTACGAAATACGAGTGAATTTCTTTTCTTCCTTAGTATATAATAAGAAAAACGTTAATTTTTCAACGTTGACCATTAACGCTGGTTTCCATACCTCCGGCAACGGAGCCTAAGAAATTATCCAACATTTCCGTTTATGCTCAACTTGTTACAGCTTACTTGATTAAGATAGAATTTTCCATTATGGTACCGGCTAATATACCTAATAGAATTTTTTATCACAGGTCGGTGCGTGGTGAAATTAGAAAGAAAATCTCTAAATAATTCCTAACGATTTTGTTAAATTTCGGTATAAATTGTAAATTCTAAAAATTCAATTCGTGTTATCCAACTTCGGCTGTCTTTCAACAATTACACGTTAATTTACATATGTAAATCCGGATGTGATGCGGACCGCAAAAACGGAAAACTCTGCCTTACCTGACTCCTGTGCCCAATCAATTAACGAGGAGACACGTGACGAGAAGCTGGAGAAACAATTCTCAAAACGGCCACGTGCATCCAAACCGACCGTTTCGAAATTAGTTTTAACGCCACACATCAATGCTGTGGCACATGCTGATGATTCGCCGATCTGTGCGTCCATATTGTAAGTCTGCAAATAATTGGAAATTATCACCATCACTACCTGTTTGTAATTTAATATTTAAAGGGGGTCGTTCTAGCTAACGTTAAGAGTAATTTAATAAACTGGAAGTGTAATTATAACAAGGAAATTAAATCTAGAAACCGTATAGTTTTCAGTGTTATTTTTGCTGGGATGTTAATTATAAATGAGAAACAAATAGATGGGAAATTGTGGATGGCAAATCCGGCTGATTTGTTGTTGGTAATTTAGAAATGGAAAAATGGTGGATGCGCCGAGATGGCATTTGTTGAATATTTTATCGAGTCCAATCATTTCCTAAAGTACAACAACATAATCGGAAAGTGCGGACACATTTTTACAAAATGAATTTTTTACAAGCTACCAACTTTTGTCGCCTTCTCATCAAATATTGATTTGGGGGGCAAATTGACATAACTTTCAATATGCGAACAATAACATTTTTCATTACATCATCTGCGATTTGTAGCAAAATAAAATTGTGATTCTTTATGAATAATAAATGGGAAAGGTCCTGAAAAGCTCTCCCGTTTCGTTTCAGTAAACATGAAATGAACTGGTTGCAATATGAATGCAACACAGTCAAGATAGGATACGACACGTCGTGCACGAAATAAAATACTATCGGAAAAATAAACCTATGGCGGATACGTTCAAAAACAGATTTTTTATCGGGTTGTCTGGACGAAAACTTGAAAAGTATCGATTCACGTTAGGTTGAACAAACAAAAAAAAGAACGCACAGACTGATAGAGCAAAAAATTATGGCAACAGATTATTGTGGGATAACATAAATAACCGTTCAAAGAAGAATTATGATGGTAAAACAATCCACGGAAAAAATGGTGGAGGCGCCGGGTGATATTTCCCAAGCTGGCAGGAAACTGCGACATTTGCGGATTAAAAAGTGAGACACTAGCAATACTCAGGTGTACGCCACCAGGTTGTCAAAAATCTGTTTTTTGTGTCCTAAAGGAACTCATTTTTTCAATTGTCACCACGACATTCGTGTCCAAATGTATTTTTATCGGAGAAAAAAATCTATTGGGAATTATTCTAGTCGATAATGTAGCATTTGTGAAGTAGATTATGGCTTATTAAACCTGTCATAAGCCCGAAATTGTTGAAAATCATAATTGATTGACGATATAATTAAAACGCAACGATTAGGCCAACAATCAAAATCTGAATGAATAGCAGGCGTTCGCAATTCAAATACCCTTCCATTAGTTTGTTGCATCTCTGTTCTTGTTGCCTCCAATTTTACAAGTTAAACTTTTCCCAAAACTATTTTATTGTAAGAAATATGTAGTGCGGGTACCATAAAAACATACCTTAGCCAATGCAACAGCCGGGAATGTATCCCAGGCAAGTTCGTGATCCTCGCCACGTTTGCCGAGCCGTTGACCACGCAGTATACGTGCCGCTGTTGCCGTTGCAACGCCCATCCCATCGCCAACGAACAAAATCACATTCTTCGCATGCGGCCGCCGATCCGTTGTGTATTGTAAACGTTTCCTTAAAGCGATACGTGCCTGTTCGTACCAGTATTCTTGGTCTGCAAAAAACGAACATTGATTAGCCGCATTTCGATCAGACATCCTGTATGAGTTGCGATGACTTCAGGCAAAATAATTTATTACGATTTAAAATTTTAAAAAATTCGTCGTGATTAAAATGTGTGCAGTGGAATAATGAACTAGACTTATGGTTTCGAATTTAAACTTTAAGCAATTCGAACAGAATCTCCAATTATTGTACCAACAATTGAAAGGGTCCATAAATTATTGTTTTATCCAAGAAAGATCAAAGTTTTCGAGAGAAAGTTTTGTAGTTTTTATGCGCTAGTTTTAATGGTAAAAGTTGACGAAATCTATGCACCGATAACTTTTGATTACACCGAAAACTTTTATTAAAACAAAACAGAAAACGATATATTGAAAACCGGCGGCGCAAATGGTTGTCACATCGTTGTCAGATCGACACTTCTGCTATTCGCATCTCGAGAGCCATACATTATCGATAATAGTCAAGGCGCGTTTTTTCTATACGCTCCCCAATCGCCGAATTGAGAAGAAATATGAATCTTCCACAACATTATTTTGATTGTAGCCACGACGAATGTCGGGAACAGCTGGTAGATTTGCGTGTCGCATAACTTTTCAAACAGACACTGATTTATAGCGGATCTTTGTATTATTTTTCATTACACACAATTGTAGTTTTATTGAAAGGAAAACGTCTTCGATGTAAACAACTCGGAGATTTTGGGTAAAAGCCAAATGCCTCATATTTCGTACGGTAAACACAAACGATATCTATCGTTGTTTATTGTCAAATAACATGGGCGAATTTATGCATTTATACAATATACAGCCACCAGATAATCAGGTACCAGATGCAATTCAGGCTACTATCTGCATAGTTATGCAACTTAAGACAGTTTACACCAAATGCAACTTGCTACTATTAGCATTCGGTTTTAGGGAAATTGGATGTAGAACAAAAGCGTCTCATTGTATAACAATAATCGTACGGTTATGAAATTTAGGATACTTTAGAGACAAATAAGTCTATTTGTTGTTTAGCATATGTGTTGAATACGTGAAATTCAACGATTCCCTACTGGATGCGGACACATATGTGTATGCATATCGCAATACGTTCACCTGGCGAGGTGCCGGAATTTATTCCCTTATCCGCAAGTGTATCAGATGGTAAATTTTTATTAGACTCGTACAAGGCGAGGCGGAGGAGAAAAAAAAACCGATATCTACGTGAAGAAGCAACATCCGTACCACCTGTGTTTTTACATTTAAATTGAGTTTATAACGAACTAATTTTTTTCTCGCCAGCCCCAATTGCTCACAGATACGATCGACTATTTATAGAAATTGTTGTCTTTTAATATTGTCGTTTTAGAAGAAAAATACATAATTCCTATTCTCTATTGCTACAAGGCTTGTTTTATCAACGTTAATTTGCAATAAATTATTCCTCAGTTGAATAACTTCTATACAATAATATTCGTTGTTGTCTCTCAATTAGCGCGCACCTGTTGGCACTAAAACTAGGTCTATATAGAAGGCAAAAAAACAGCCTTTCCGCTGACAAACTATCGATTAATTATCAAAAATTTCCAAAGCTTGATCGTGATGAATCAAAACAATTCGCAATAATCGAGAGAAACTTTAATTAATCATCTGTTGATTCATTTAAAACAAAAAAGAATGTTTAGAGACGGAATTTATTGCAATTGTTGCAATTAAAATTTCCAATTATCCTACATGATCGAAGGGCTGGGATGGATTCGCATTTTCTAATGTTCTCATTGTCGGTCTGTGTGAAAGTGACACTAATTGGCAATCAGTTTAACCGTTTATGGGCGGAAGAATTCAATTGCCAGCCAAATTCCTCAATTTGAATTACACGAATCGTGCGGCTTTGGGGAGTGTCCCAGAAATATCTAGGTCTTTGGTGCAACCCTTTGTCGTATGTTTTTTTGCGTTTCTTTACGACAAATTTCCCTATCGATTCGATACCGCTGTTTATGGAAAATTGGCGGTGCTTGAAGTGGACAAAATCGACCATTTTCGCGGATTCTTGCAGGTTTTTTTGACTAATCTTGTTTTGCAGTTTTCTTAATTTCTTATCATATTAAGCCTTTCTCTGCCTCGTTCTACTGCTCTTTGAAGAGCACACTTTTTCTTGAAAGAACACACTTCGCATTTTCGCTCTCTTCCATAACGTTTTTTACAAAATGACAATTTTATAAGCGGTTGATTGACGCAGTCCGTACTTAAAAAGCAACAAAGAGCCACTTGCCACTTGCGAAACGTATATTTTTGGCAATTTTCTTTTAATTACAGTCAATTTCGATGGGTTTTTATTACGGATAACAAAGTGATGATTTATAACTGATTTATAAATAGTCGATTTGTGGCACAGTTGGTTCTTGAAATGGAAAAAACCGACCTTCTACGAAGCTCTCAAAGCTTGTACGTTGTCATATATTTTGGAAACTATTCAGTTCGTAATTTTTTACCAAATTAAACGTTTTTGTTTACCGTTCTGTTTGTCGTTGAAAAGCAGACTCTTTTTTGAAAAAACATTCTTCACATTTCCGCTTGATTGGATATCGTTTTTTTTTTACAAAACATGATGGCAATTTTCTAAGCGATTGATTTTTGACGCAGTCGATACTTCAAAAAGGAACAACCATATTTGTAAAACTCTTAAAACCTGTCGCATACACTTTTTTTGGCAATTTTCTTTCAATTACACTCAACGTCGATGGGCTTTTATTACGGACAGTTTAGAGGATTTTCTCTTCGTGCCACAATATTGTATTCTGCAACTCTTTGAAGTGTGAACTTTTTTGAAACATATAGGAGCATCTAACTGATTTATAAGTAGTCGGTACTTGAAGCGGAAAAATCGACCATTTATAAATCTCTCCAAGCTTTTATTTGTCGTATATTTTAGAGAATGTTTCAGTTTTCTTTTAACCACAGAATTCCTAATTTTTTATTATGGTAATGAGTAAAATACGTTCTTAATTTTTTATCATATTAAGGGGGTCCTCTGGTTTGACGTCCTGATTTTTGAGCAATCTTTGGGATTTTTTTGTAAAGACCAATGAAGAGATAGAACTTTGAACTTTTTACCAGTTATTTATACATATTTCAAGAATATACAGTTGAATTTTTAGCTAAAAATATTTAGTAGAATTAAAGTTATAGTGGTCTGAAGACACCCGCCTCAAAAAAAATGGACGCCCACTTCCTCCATGATATCAGCTGATAGGCTTATCCGAAACAAAAAAATCCAGCGGGGCTTTAATCTGTATACTTAAATTCATCGAGTGGACTACGATCAAAAAAAAATTTGAAAATTGGATGTTTGACAGACTTCGGAACAAAAAAGTTCGAATTTCATGTATTTTTTGTCAAGTTTTTGAAACAAAAAAAAATAGAAATTTTCAAAATTTTGGGATGATAATAGTCCACTCGATGCGTCTATATGTACTGACTAGATCCTAGAAATTTGAAGTAAATCGGCCGAGCCGTTTTTGAGATATGATGGAGGAAAGTTTGAAAAACATGGTTTTGAGAAAAAAGCGCTCCGCTCAACGCTCCGAACACCTGTCCCTTCTAACTGCTGTATCTTTTTAATGGCTGCGAATATCGAAAAATCACTTTACTTCCACATTCTAGACACATTAAGGAAACAATTTATGCAAAAAAAAACAAATTCGATTTTTTGTATCTGTTAAACCAGAGGAGCCCCTTAAGAGTTTTTCTTTCTAATTCTGCTTCCCCACGCTTCTCCTCAGAGTGCAAAGACTGAAGAGACAGCTTTCTTTTTTTGAAAAAGTAGTACTTTTCGCATTTCTCCCGAGACTCGATACCCTTTTTACAAAACATTAATGGCAATTTTATAGGCGCAGTCGGTAGTTAAAATGGAACAACGAGCCGTTTGGGAAACTCAATACGTCGTCATATATTTTCGACAGTTTTTTTGTCAATTTTCTTTTAATTACACTCGACTTTGATGGGTTTTTATTGACGACAATTCAGTATAGTTGCTCCTCGTACTAATCTCAACTCTTTCCGCTGTAGACTTTGTACTTTTTTTGATTTTCTAACTTTTTCTATAAGTCTTGGACTTTTTTGGAAAAATAGAAAATAGATTTGTAGCGCAGTCGGTACTTAAAATGAAAAAGTCAACCTTTTGGGTGATTCTCGGTATTCTTGTACGCCGTTTTTTGTAGTGTTTGTGAAGCGCTTTCCCCCTTTTTTTTGATAGGCATTCCTCCGATCCTATCGGTTTTTTTTACAAAATAGTAAAAGCAATTTGTGAATATTAAACGTGGCCGATTAGGTCGTTAATCAAAGGGGAAAAGTCGACCATTTATGGAAATCTCAAGACTGGTCCATGTTCTATTTGCCATTTCTCCAAATTCGATTCGGTCGCATTTTTTGTGTTACTTCTAATTTTTCTCTATGATGATTATGCGTTTTTCTTTGCTGTTCTGTTGCTCTCTAGATAGTAGACTTTTGGAAAAATCTAAACCGATTTAAAAGTACTCGACTTGTAGCGCCGTTTATTTGTTCGTTTCTTTGGACATTTTCAACAATACGATTATTTGTGGCGCAGTCGCTACTTAAAATGGAAAAAAGTCGACCGTTTATGAAATTCTCAAAATTTAGTGGCCGATTTAAGGTGCAGTCGGTACTTAAGTCGGCCATTTATAAGACTCTCAGAACTTGTACGTCGTATTAGATTTTCGACATTTTCTTAACAATCAACTTATTATTATAAGCACTTATCTTACGATCGATTATATTTGAAAACTAATCAAATTTAAGCTTTTTTTGATCCCATCCATTGTAGGCTTTGTAGTTTTTGTTCGATTTCTAATTTTTTTTTTCATATTAAGCGTTTACTTCTCCTGTTCAACTCAACTTTGAAGAGTAGACGTTTTTCTCTTGAGAGATCGATTTATAAATGGTGTCTATTTATGGCGCAGTCGATATTTGAAATAAAACGAATCGCTAAACAATATATTAATTAGAGGATAGATAATTTGTAACACAGATGAACATAATCAATTTACTATCCGCCTGTTCTTTGGACAATATAATAATGAATCATATCTTACCAGCAATCCGATTTCAATACCCCAACATGACTGGAATAAATATCGGATTGTTCCGAATAGGATCCGCTTTTCAAGTTTTGATTTATATTAGGAATTTACAATGTTATTCACATGCGTGCCTGTGTGTGTGTGTGTGTTTGTAGTACAATTCAACCCCAAGTTTACCTCTTAGCTTTTATATTGAAAATTCCACCTTTACAAGAACCACTGTGAACGCCACAAGAAAATTTTACGATTATTTGATAAATGATAATCATCGATTTGAGAGAAAACAAAGACTACTTTTATTCAAAAATGCGATAAACTAAAGACAAATTGCTTCGAATCATCTTATACGTTTCATCGAATCAAAGCCTATTCTTTAAAAGTCACGTAGTTTACTTTCTTAAACGTATTGACTTTGTCGTTCGGTTTTTGGAGAGTTTAGTTGAAAGAGAAATACGATGAAAACAAGAAACGACAAGATAAAAGTGTAAGATAAGGCGAGAGGTGGTTGAGGAATATTGCATTAAGCTGGGAAACGTGCTGCATCAGTTTATTTTCATCGTGACAGAGACGGATCATTCGATCCCAATCACATCGAAATACTCTATTATCCGGTTGTTCTGGCGAAATTTTCGTCAGTTAATTAATTAATTTAAAAAAAAAATAATGAATGTTTTAATGTAATTCTCTCGCCCGTTATGAATGGCTTCAATGTACAGCACAAGTTATATTTATTATGTCCCCATTATCTAACAACTGAATTACTAGCGGAAAGCTTGAATACTTCTATTGTGGTTTTGTAATTTTATGTTGCAGAGTAAATTTTGAGAACAAACAACCGAAAACCGAACAAACTCCCATATTCTCAACACTAATTTAATCCGAGAATGCCGTCCAATAACTTTATGTTTTATGCAACCAATTCCAAATAAAAATGAAGCCTTTCACCAATATTTGAGGGCAAACTTTTACACAAACAATGATCAGTTATTACGCAACGTAAAACTAAGAATTTTTGACAACAAATCAAACAATCTTTTAATCTGTCAGAAACGCAACTCAAGGAAATGGACGTTGAGAGGTAGAAATTACGAACGTCACAACTTTTGAAATTACCCATTTTTTTGTTGTTCTGTTATTCGTAACAAGAAACTTGAATTAAAATGTTATTTCAACGGATTCTGCTGCGGCTAATCGAAATGAAATTCATCGTATTAATATGATAAAAAAATTCGATTTAAATATGTTAGCGAGCATATTTTTGCATATACTGTATACGCCCCCGGCGCATCCACCATTTTTCAATAATAACAAAATTACGGTTTCAGCAGCACTAATACGGATCTATCAACTGTTAAAACATGTCAGGAAGATTCGAAAAGGACACAAATTTAAAGAAATGTCTCGGAGGATTCGGAACGGTTCAAAGATTGAAACTTTTCTTTTTCTTGTGATAATTGCGCATCCACCCATTTTATTTATCCAGACGTCGATCCTTTGAGGTTGTGCCGAATTGGCCGCCGCAATACGTGGCGAGCATATTAAAGATTTTGTGGATAATTGTTTCTTTTTTGTAAATATATAATTTACGACCGGAATTTGATGTTCATCAAACAACAAAATAAGATTGTCGCTCACAGGCAATCAACTGGAGGCATAATGATTCCATTATTAAATATGTTGAAAATTCCGTACAAAGACTTTAATCTGGGATTCATGGAAGGCAGCTATTCGCATAAAAATTCAAACAAAACAGATAACCTTTGATGATGGGACCGTATGCTTTGAAGTTTTTCAAAATCATTTAGCTATTCGTAAAAAGATGTCTAATTGGATTTTTTTCAAATACTCAACGATAAAACGAGATTTCATTTATTTATAAATAAATGTCGTGAATAATTATAATAAATTACGGAACATATAATAAATAGCGGCGTTAGGGGAATCGCACAAAAATAAATGTAACTTAAATCCGTAAGTGGTTGAAATATAAGTGCAATTTTTCTAGCGGAAGAAAAAATATATAAAAGAAAATCTTCCCATTTACATTATTTTACAAAAATCATCATTTACGACTTGAGAGCTACAACCGTACTTTATTTCGCCCCGGAATCGGAAAATGTAAGAATGGCTAAAGAAATCGAAAACCAGATGGTTCGCCCTCTAGACTCGCCCACAATTTTATCGCCAACTATTCCAACTAATCAACACTCTAATGATTATGCGGATAATAATAAAATTCGTTGGAAAAATTCAACAAAAGCGTATTAGGTTGTAAACTAAATGATCGCAGAAAGCTCGTGTTACGTTCATTAATTCGGATGTTCGCCGTTTATCAGCTTTAAAATTAACAAATGGAGTGCATTAGCTTTTTCATTTTCAATATCGTAAAATCGAACAAAATATCCCTATTTAAACGGTTTTTATTGTAGACAACATTTTCAAGCATACTCGATAATGGGAGCCGAAATAAAGAACCTGTAAAGTGAGATTAATCGCATCTTATGGCGCATCCACCATTCTCACACTTTCAAGCATCTGTTAAATCTAATGTTTCACGCAATTTTTCAAACTTATATGATCCACGAAGATTAATAATCAAAATCCGACCGCGGCCCCCCCGTTTGTATGCATTGTTGTTGCGATAGTGGCGCATCAAGCATTAAGAAAAAATAATGGTTGTGTAAATAGAGCAATTTGCGGATGACGGCTGTCAGGGATTAAATCAATTCTTTACCTACTGCACGTCAGGGTAATAGAGAAATAGTCGACAAAAAAATTACTATTCGAAGAGTTTTAAGGCATCGTTAATCATTCAATAATCGAGACAATAAATGGGAGTATCTTAACGACCATTTTTCAACGTACAATAGCGAAACTAAAGATTTAGAGAACTGTATTTCTAGCCAGTGTAGTTGTCCAATAATTCTTCACTTAGTGACGCATATGGTAGTTCTCTCCGACATAATCATGGGAATTGCAACGTTATCGATTGGTACCCAAAACTTGCCTACAACTTGACCTATCTACAAAAAGAATTGAGTAGAAATAATAATTGGCCGTAGTCTGTTCCATTTTTTAATTAAAACATCAAAGAAATTATGATCAGTCGACTGGTGCTGTGCAGAAAATCACAATCTTACCTTGCACGGTGGTGCTTTGTAATAGAGACGGAGCACCACTTATCAATTGTGCAAATACGTTTAAACTACACACGCATTGTATTAACATCCAAGAATTAGCCAACATTGTTCTAGATGTACCACACAACTACCAACAACACATACATACAGATGAGGATTTTGATGATGTTACGGATGCTGTAATCATGTTAGTGTATTGTTATAAAACGTCATCAGGCCATTATTAGAACTATGCGGCCGTTCCCTTTCACTAATTTGTCAAACGGGCACAAATCGAGCGATGCCACCACCCGAAACGCTTAATCTGTTATTGAAGATGCAGTAGATGGGCGTAACGCCAAACAAATAAATAATTAATTATGTATTGCTTGCAGCAAAGACTCCTCAAAGTGCAGCGCTTTTCAACTTGTTATCAGAACAGGATAACTACTATTTGTTGAACAATACACTTTGTTGTTGGATTATTCAAATCGCCCACAATCAATTGAGATCGGATTCGATCTATCACTGTTTTTTTTTTCAGTTAAAATTTTGTCGTCTCTTTTGAGGTAGCGTAATTCGATTTTTTCGCGAAAACGCAGAAAACAGCGGTCGTAACGACGTCGCGACGCAACGGTACTGACGCTAAAAGGCGGCAACTTTGGTGGTGGCCGTATCTATTGCGCCTGTCCCAGCTACTCCCGGGTTCAAACCGTATGTATCCACATATATCTGTCCAACTGCCACAATAACCTTCAGGTTAGTGGTGTCGGATTCGGGGTGGTTGATAGTAGATTTGGTGGACAACTTCCTTTTTCTATAGATAAACCAGACTCTTCTCGGATTAACGTTGACAAGCCAACACTACCACCACAAAACAAATCTTAATTACCCTTCTCTGTTTTGTGTCTGCCCATTGCTGATTGTTGGTGTTGTTCATGCAATACGATGTAATTATTGGTTGGTTATGATTTTTCGTTGTGATAGCTTGCTAGTTAATGCTAATGATATGAATAGAAACGTAAAATTTTCAAATCGATACGTACAAAGTTGCATTTCGTCAAGTTTTCTAGACGAATCTATTATTACCGGCACCAGGATCGGATTCAGAACATAGCAAAGCCCCCCCCCCAACTCTACACATTCAGACCTTTTAATCATCCGATAATGTTTAAAGTATTGATCCGGTTCTATTCATCTAGTAAACTATGATTAATTGTTTTGGGAATGAATTTCATTGTCGATTAGAAGTCTATATCGCTTAATGCAAACAAGAAAAAACTGTTAAAAATGTATGATATTTTAATGGTTTTTATATAGACATAAAGTTAGTTTTATATAGAAAACAATTTTTTTTTATTACAGCCATCTAACACCGGAATGTGACAGTTTTCGTTAAATGCTTAAAGTTTAATCTATCATCGAGCCAGCCATTTCTACGACAACTCTGCAGACACAAGAGAAAAACTGTCAACATTTCAGAATTAGTCAACCTGACTCCAGATTAAAGTCGAGCCACCAGATTGGGAAAACTAAAGAATTTCTTCTAAGAGGACATAAATGCTCTCCAGAAACGCTTGATGAAATCGAAAAGACGCTAAAGGGGTCGCGTGTAGAATGCCACAGAACTGCTCTAGAAATGGTGGATGCGCCGGGAGATTTTTTTTTAAATTTAAAAAAATTGATTTAACAACCTGCCGGACTAAAGTCAAGCCGTCCAGACTGTGCAACTAAAAGGAGTAGGATGGAAATACAAGCTAAGCTTAAATAAAATCGATTGTTTAGCCAAAATAGCTTACAGTGGGCGCCGCATTGAGAAAACCAAGAATTCTGTAAGGAAATGTAAGGAAACTGTGGCGAAAACGCTTTAAAAACTGAAAAACACACTGTTCTAGAAATGTTTAAAGTAAAAATGGTGGAGGCGCTGGGTGATCTTTTTAAGCATTTAGTCAAATTTTAACGTCTTACCGAACAAAAGTCGAGCCGTACAACTGAACAAACCGAGATGAAAATGTAAACTAAACTTAAATAAAATCGATTACTAAAGCAAAAGAGCTTATAGTAGGCGCCATAGTGAGATAACCAATAATTCTCTTAGAAGAGACGGAAAATGCTCTAAAACTGTGGTAAAAACGCTTTAAGAACAAAAAAGACACCAAGAAACGCTACAGTGCTACAAATGTTTATAGAAAAAATAGTGGAGGCGACGGGAGATATTTTCAACATTTAGTCAAAATTTTAAAAATTTCTACAAGGTGCACGCCACTTTGACGAAACGAATATAAATGCTCTTAAGCGTCAGTAGAAACGCTTTAAGTGCACCAAAAGCACTAAAAATGTCGGATGCGCCGGGCGATTTAGTCAAGTCGACTTTAACAATTTCGACAACGTTCTGATTAAAGTCAAGCTGCCAGATAGAGGACATACTTGCTCTGCAGCGATGATGAAAACGATTTAACAACTCAAAATGACCGCTTCTAGAACACTTCGTAAAAATGGTGGATGCGCCAGGCGACTTTTTGAGCAATTAGTCAAAATATTAACGACTTGCCGGGCAAAAGCCCAACCGTGCAACTTAACGGAGAGAAATGAGAATGCAAACTAAACTTAAATAAAATCGATTACCAAGCCAAAATATCTGATAGTGGGTGCCCCATAGAGAAAACCAAGAATTCTCTAAGAAAAAACGACAAATGCTTTCAGACTGTGGTGGCCGAGCTTTAAAAACAAAAAAAGACATCAAACATGACGCACAAGAAACGCTACAGTTTTAGATATGTTTAAAGAAAAAATGGTGGAGGCGCCGGGCGATCTTTTAGTAAAAACTTTAACTTACCGGCAGAAGTCAAACCGTACAACTGAACAAATCCAACTAAGAATGTAAACTAAATTTAAATAAAATCGATTGCTAAGCCAAAAGAGCTAACAGTTGGTGCCACACTGGGAAAAACAAGGTTTCTCTAAGGACAGGCAAAGAATGCAACTAAAAAATAGCAAAAATCCCTCGCAACAACCCCACAGATATACAAATGTTTAAAGTAAGAAAGTGTGGGGTCGTCAGGTGACCTTTTAACATATAGTCAAAATTTTCTGAATTTCTACAACATTCTGAAGTACGCGCCACTTTGACGAAAAGAATACAAATGCTCTAAAGTGGCGGTGGATGCGCTTTAACAGCTCAAAAAGACATCAAGAGTACGAAAAATCTCTACGGTAAAAGTTAGTCGAGTTGTCCCTAACAATTTAGACAACGTTCGGATTGAAGTCAAGCTGTCCAGGCGCATCTAGCTGCACTCTGTAGAACTTTAGAGATTTATTGAGTTGACATAACTATCCAGGTTTGGCGTGCTGTACTACTTCTTGAAATGTTTACTGTAACACACACCGACGCCGTTGTAATTATCGTCTGGAATCATTGTTGAAAGTCTGATGGAAATGTCAACTATTGGTTTCTGTTATCAGTTCAGATACGTAAACTTGCCGATCTCGATGACAATCTGTGTTCAAGACATCCTACAAAAACATCATGGATGGAAGGCAAATAATTACTAGTTCAATATTTGGTTGTTGAGCGATCTGTTAGAGTTTCTCGTGCAGCTGGAAAACGAGGCGTTCTTTTATTAACAATTTGACAAATGATATTTTCATAGAGATCATGTAATTCTTTAGAAAAACAAAAAAAATAAACATCTAAACAGACTAGATGTCACGATTTTGTTGTTTTTATTGGCAGTCTAGTGTATTCGAGAGAATTTGGAAATGATCACGAACTTCCACATCAATAACAGGAAAAAAATGCTGGAAAAAACGAACGAAATGTTTGAATATGCCATACATCACTAGTTCCAACACTCAACGCAAAAAACTAATATTTCGATAAGCACAAAGCATTAGAAAGCCAAACGATGGAGAGGCGATGACGAAGAAGAAGACGAGGAGGATGGAGTGGAGGATGCGACAACGAAGCGACAAAATCCGTGGACCGAATACTTATTTTTCAACGTCTTATTTAAAACGTTTATTTACCTTACTATGTATACGGGAATTTCTCGTAAACGTCGACACAACTGGCGCATACTGATAGCGCAGCCGAAAAAAATTGCCCCATCGGTCATTGTACGATTAGACTATTTTTCATAAACAACTCGTAAAGAAATTGTAAATATTTCCATTTCAAATGAAATCGATCCGTTGAATCTCTTCCCGAAAATCCAATTCCAGTCGTGTAAGTGGCATGATTAAAGTCCATACGGTAAACTGGCGATATTGTTAAATTGAGCTGAAATTCTCTCGTCTAGCCAAACTGGATTTTAATCGAAGCACAAATAGATGGGAAAAAAAAAACAGGCCATAACTTCATAATCGATAGCGATTATTTGCATGAAACGCAGAGAATTTCACACTACTTTTCTCTATCCCGTACAAACAATATAACCGCCGATTAATCAAGTTGTACGAACAGAGAATTACAGAATGTTTATTGAAAGGGCTCCTCTCTCTAATACGCTATCTCTTCATTGGATATAGTAGCGTATTAAGTACGTATAAACGGGGAAATCTGGGGTTTTACAACAACGATTTCCATTAGATCTCTTTAGAACACATTTTCCGCTCATATAACAACACTGTATAAACAACTAGTTAATTGGCTTCGTGAATATAATCAATAAATGTCGAAAAGTCGGTTTATTTATTGGAAGAAATTGATTTCGTACTCTAATTAGGGATGTTGTGTGGAAACGTTGGCAACTTGTCGACTGCAAAGCTAGCAATCTTGACACTACTACTAGTGCAGGCGATTTAAAGAAATAACAACCAAAAAATCGAGTTCTAATTTGTATTCTGCACTTATACAAAAAGTTTAGTTTATATAGTATTTAGACTGTAAAGTGAATCAACGTTGTAAAGTTTAGTGTAACTTTTGAAATGTAGAGTAAAAATAATCGTATTAAAAACAGAAGAGAATTAAACCAATTTTTAAAGTGTTACGAGTATAGAAAGAAGAATCTAATTTATTTCAGAAAATCAACAAGCAACCTTTTAATTCAAACGTTTCTAGTAAGCAAATAAGGAGAATGACAAGTGCAGTTATTATGTAATATCAAGATACATTTTCATTACTACCGCATAGATTATTCAACAGAGAACTAACTACATTCAAATCAGATTCAATATGGATTTGGTTAAAAAAACCGATAGAAGAGAGAATCGCAAAAAGCAAACAGACAAGAGCCTAACTACTTCAATGCAAACTTTGCCTAGTTCTCGTCTACAACAATCATCCAACGATCGAGTAGAGAATCTTTGAGATTTTTGTTGTATGAACGCGATTTTTCAGTTTCAAGTCGTATATCAACTCTTGTGGACACCCCCCATTCGCATTCAAAACAAAATAGAGCAAAATTACAGTAATCAGAGAGGTGTTGCAGTCGAGAATTTCCATTAAAATTCAACCATAAATGATCTTATGCTCGCCGACTAACTGAATTGTTGCAATGTTAATTGAACTGAAAGGTAATTAAAAGTGTATAAATCAAATAGTGTCAAATTAATGAGATTATTCACATATATGTCAGAGTGACGGTGGCAAGTCATGAACTACCGGCGAAATTGTTGGCTTTATTCGGCCACTGAAGGTTGGATGATTTATTTAACGAATCCTACTGCCGAATATTGTGTTGTCGAAAAAAATTGTATACGAAAATGAGCGGATAGCGTGCCATTGGACGGAAATTAAGGGATGACAATGCAAACCTGAGCGGGGCCCAAAAACTCGTATTGATCCACAATTGCGGTGGTAAACGGTTAAAAAGACACCAAACGAATTATATTATATATTATAGATTTCGGTAGTGCTTTAGGAGAGAAGATGTGGTTGGGACATGAATTCTTTCAAATCAGGAGTTCCTAATCGCTTCAAAAACAGAAGTAAACGAGACTTTATCATGACAGAGTCTGATAAAGTCCATAGACTACAGGTCGACAGTCACTGTTTTAAACATTTCTGTAGTAAAAAATATGGATGTGTCGGACATGTATGGGGCCCCATTGGGTAACCCAAGAATTGTATTGGAAGAGGAAGTACGGTTTGGACATGAACTCTTTCAAATCAGGAGTTCCTGATGGCTCCCAAAAACCGTTTTTAAAATAGAAGTGAGCGAGGCAGCTTAACAGCCACTGTCTTAAACCACGGTGCCAACAGCTTGAAAACTCGACAAGACACGAAAAAGGCCTTAGTATAGTTACCGCATTAAACAGTCCTTTGGTAAAAATGGTGGATGCGCCAAGAGATTTTTTACATCTATAAGTGAAAGAAAAACTGAGGGATACAAATGCAAACCTGTGACGTCCAACTGAAATGGATTGTCGAGCTAAACAGGGCCTTATTGATCCACACTCTTAATACAAGTAAAATTGTCTTGATATTGCTCCGAAAATTGTTTTTGAATTCACAATATATAAGGGCACGAATGAGCTTATAGTTTTGACAAAAAATCGTTAGTAGGAGACCATAGCGTTCAACTATGCTTGCAAATGGTGGATGCGGCAGGAGATTTTTTCACTTTCTCAAAATAGATACCGTGCAATCATGCCAATCGAAGCCTGTGATGTCCAGCTGAACTGATTGTTGGCTTCAAGAATGTATTCTATAACAATAAACCCTCTGAAAACACATGAATAAACCTTATAGCCTTGGGCGAAAGAACGCAGCATAAAATTAGATTTGTCAATACTTAAAATTCACCACAAGCTGAAAGTTGCTGTCTTAAATTCAGTAAGGTTCCAAAAACCGTACTTTGGACATTCCTTTAATGCCTGCCAACTTTTGAGAGGCATTGGTCAATGAAAAAAAGCAGAAATTGTCTTTAACTACATTCTGTCAAGGAATCAAACTCCCTCTAAATGCTCGAACAAAACTTTATAATTTTGCAAAAAAAATAGAAAAAAACGTAATTCTGCCGTCACAAGTCACTTTAGTGGAAGTGCCTTGAAAATTACAAAGGTCACGAAAAATATAAGTAAAAACTTATACATTTCTGGTGGATGCGCCGGGCGACTTCAATATACACAAATAAATCTATAGCGGGCATTATAACGGCGATTTCGGGATGATAATGGGAATCTCTACCTAAACTATGCCTATTACATAAAACCAGGGGTGTAAAATTGAAATAGTTGACATTTTCACTGAATCTAAAATTCTCTTAAACGGAGTCGGAAACAATTTAAAAACCCAAAAAGATACCAAAAAGTCGTGTATTAAGTCACCGCAGGATTCAGTATTTTTATCGTAAAAATAGTGGACTGAGGGAGGACAATACGACGCTAATTAAAAAAAAATATATGGACACTACATCGATAGAACCGAAATTTTTCGTTAATATGTAAATTCTTTTAAAGGAAGCGAGAATAATTTTAAAGAAGGGCACGTGTTAGACACCACCACAAGCGTTCCTGCAGTGACGAATTCGGTGTATGTAAATGAACCTGATTGCCGGTCCATAAGAATTTTTTAATTTCGTCATAAACAATGCAAAAAATGTAAAAAAAAAAACGCTCATAACAATCAGCATATTGGACTGTACTCGTCATAGTGATAATGGTGGATGCACCGGGCGATTTTTTTCTATGCACCCTCTACCAATTTGCAAAATTCACCGATTTGTACACATCGCATATGCGGTTTTGTCTATGCCATTTTTGTACGCTTTTGTTGGAAAATATGTGTTCCTATCTATTGCTGACACGTTTAAAAATCGAAAAACACACCACATGAATGTATGATTAATGCCGCCAAATATAGATAACTTCAAACAATAGTTGTTTGATTTATTAAATGAAAATCAACTAATCTCGCACCTGATAGTGTGGAATTTAATTAAAAATTAATCCACACACATACACACAGACTTGGTAATTAAATAAAGTGGTGCGTGCTATTATGTGGTGACAAACACTCACTCACACTCAGTGAGAAATGTTACAAAAAGAGCTGTATGCAAATTATGTGGCAAAAAAATTGTTGTCATTTATTATTAGAAATTTGAATAGACTTTTGTGAACCTAAAAACTAAGCCACAAAGTTTATCGTACACACACACACACAAACACAAACACACAAATAACTGTACACAGATACGCAGACAAGTTCAAAACATTCATCCTTTAGTTTTGTTTTGAAAGCAACTAGAAACCAGGACAAATGTGCTCAAAATAATAACTTTCCTTCTAATTTATGGCGATAATAAATTATTTATACAAAGATGTATAAAATGTGATGCAGTACGTAATAAACAGCTGCTTATTTCTATTTATATTTCGAGTATTAGTCGATTGCTAAAGATCAACGATTGACACGCAAGACACCCTCGTTATTTACAGAAAATTTATGGAGAATTTAAATCACAAAAACACAACAATGTGATTAATTAACAAACAAAATTTCGAGCATTATAAATCATATTTCACGGCACAATCTATAAATCTGTATTAAATTACAAATTAATTAGTTTTTGTGTTTCTTCCTTGATAACACACCAACAGGTTCGTTACGATCAGATTTATAGTTGATGAAACTTGAACGAAATCGTTTTATTTTTATTATTATTTTTTTTAAATATATAGTGAAATATTGTTGAAAATCCAGAAAACCTATGAAGTGAACAGAAGGAAAGTGTTGGTGTTTCCACATCAACAATTTCGAGTGCACACAGACAATAATAAATCAGTCGAGAAAGTTGTGCTAGCAGTTGTGTAGCAAAGAGAACGAATAAATTTTCAAATATTCATAAATGCCCTAGAATTGGTGATTTCCAGTGAAATGATTTTTTGTATTAATTTGCTCCCTTTTTTTTGGTGTGTGGTCTAGAATAAAAGCATCGATTCCACTTGAAATAATAAAATAATTACAACAGAGACGATTATAATTTCCATCGCATCAAGATGCTCTACTGCCAAGTTTCGAGTTATATTTAGGATTGGGAAGATTTATCTAATATGAGTAGAAACTGGCAATTTCAATCAAAGGCGATGTAGAAACTTGACTATGATATATGCAGATATAATACGAAACTATTTGTACTTGAAGACTCAATTCGTCGTGTATTATTCAAGTTTACCAAACATTTATAACATCCACTACCAGTTTATATGCGATAGAAATGGAGCGATTGAATTGTATTTACTGCAGCAGCAGGGTCTTTGTCAACGGATGATTGAAATAGCTCTAGCAACTAGTCTTTTCGCTGCAAAACTGCTTGCGAGAGATTATGTGACATTAAATAGCGTACGTAGAAAAAAAAGCGAGTTGTGAAAGCTTCTTACGCTTAAGCTTGCATTTGTTAAACGAACATGTAAGTAGAAGAGATGTTGAAGGTGCAAATCCGCTTTGTAGTAAAACTGGACGCTCACTGTTAATTTCTCCAGTTCCATTAGCTGAAAGTGTACTTTAGAGGAGGCAAGTTTCCATATTTTTAGCTGTAACGGCCGGATTGTTCCCTAAAATTTACTAAAATTACTGAACAACAATATCGATTTTTTTCAGTTCAATGTCTTTGAATTGGCGTATCCAATTTTTGTCAAGTTTCATAAAAATCGAAACGTAATTGGAGGTCCCTTTAGTTCCAAGTTCCTCCAGATTTTTTGTTAATAAAACAGCGACATCTCTCACGATATTGTACTTTTTTCTAAGTCATAAAAATTCTTAGCCTTTAGAAACTAAAAAGGGAGCTTTTTCTAGAATTTCATGACGGCTACTTTTTGTTTCATTTATTTGCAGCAGAGAATCAGAAAAATAGGTTGATCGAGAATAGAGAGATTATTAAGTGAAGTTTACCATTTCCTGCCACCGACCAGCAATATTGTGCTTTTTGTTCAAGATCAGCAATATGTTCAGAGCTCGTCGCTCTTGATTGCAAGACTGGGTCTTTTTTGTAAAGTTAGTTTCTTGTAATTCAAAAGAAAGAAGATATTCTAATTTTGGTAGATCCACGAGGTCTCCCAACATTCATATTATTGTAGCAAAGATCAGAAAATGTCGTCCGAAATTTGCATTTTTTGTCAAATTTCATAAAAATCACTTTTTTCTAAATCATGAAGGCTTTGAAGCCTTTCACATTAAAAACGCAGCTTTTTTGAATTTCATGAGGGAAGTTTTTTTGTGGAATTTTCGTCTTCAAAGTCTCTTCATTTATTTGCAGCAGAGAATCAGAAAAACAGCTTGATCGTGAATAAAAAGATTATTAACTGAAGTTGAGCGTTTTGTGCCATCGAACAGCATTATGGTGCTTTTTTTCAAAATCAGCAGGATGCTCAAAGCTCGTCGCCCTTGATTGTAGAAATGGATGCTTTTTCTAAAATTAATTCCTTCAATTCAAGCGAAAAAACGTTCTGGAACTTTGCGCCAATTTTTTTTGGAACTTTTTCTCTCATTTATCCACGACTCGACAATTTCACGAAGTCTTGACTTTGAAAGAGCATTTTCATAGAAATCAATACGGCATTGGAGGCGCAACTTTGATAGATGGACAGAAATGCTTAGTTTAAAATTTCTTCTCACAAATTCACCCCTTTTGTGATTAATTAACAACATCTCTCACAATACTTATTTATCTTCGACTTCAATATTGTATTTTTCACACTAGAAACGGAGCTTTTTTTGGTCAATTTTCCATTTCAAATTCTTTTGTTTAATTGCAGCAAAGAATCAGATTTGGCGGACGTGCCAAAATTTTTAGAATAAAAAAAATGTTACCTGAAATTCACGAGCTTGTGCGACTGAAGCTTTCCTGTAAAGCTAGCTGGAACTTTGGTGGATGCGCCGGGTCTTGTCCTGAAATTAAAACTCTATTTACAATCTACGACTTTCTTTATTTATCCAGTATAAATAGAAATAATTGTCAGTTACAATAAGACTGTGAGAGAAGAGACAAGTTTTCATATTTTCAGCGAATGTCGCCCAAAAAAAGAACAAATTTCAAAGACACACAGTCAAGCTACTCTGACTTCTTTGTAATTCATACAAACTACTGTTTTGTCTAGATTACTATCGCTTGGAGCCCTGCAAAATTAATTTACTATCAAGCACTGGAATCGATTAAAATATCACAAATATCTGCGGTAAAGTAACGTTTACTTGAGCACAATTTATTGTTGTTGTGTGTACGCCTTATATGGATGGTTTTAATTAAAATTTTGCTTACTCTAGACTCACCTACTCAACATTAAACCGTCTATACATTATCCTAATGAATATTCATTAAATAATGAAACGTTAACAAATATATTTCCAATTTACATGTACGAACAACAACAACAACCAACAGCCAGTACGTAAATGTTTAATAATCTATTGCTGAAAGGTTTACAATAATTCATTCGATTATTTCGACTCGTTCTAAAACGATTATTGTAAAGAGATTTCAAATACGCAAATTGTGTAATTCAAAAATAAATTGATTACATCATAAAAGCGTTAAAAAAATATATATATTAATAATAACAATAAAAAACATGATTTAAATCATGAAATGGGATTATTCGATTTATATACTGAAATTTAATTTCCAAAAATTGTCCGGGAACACCGGATAATTTATTGTTATTTCTATCGACTATCCACAAATACCCGAAATCTTTCGAATTCGAGAAAATAAAATAATAAATTTGATTTGATTGGATCTGTACGATTATCGACACTAATGATTTAAAATAAACTTGGACAATCCCATTAAATCAAGCAAACTCGGCAACTTTCTGCAAGACCTCTAAAAACCTAATTTCTACAGTGATAAACTGAAAACTCAACCGAAATATCGATTCTCAGTGGATACAAAACAGACCTTAAACATAAAATTATACGAATCGTATAAAGTCTGTCGCTTCGATTGAGTCAAAGCTTCGCCAACACTACGAAAATTGTTTGTGTCGATAAATTCGATTCGATTCAAAGGCACAATATCTGCCATGTAGCAATTGCAACGGATTTATGCGAATTAATAAGCGCTCAAGTGCTGCTTAAACAATCAAAATTGTGTGAAAAATGGTGGATGCGCCGGGCAAATGGTGAAGATTCTTCAATCGAATCACTTATATAATTAAACCATTTACGATAGTGGTCGTAGAAAAGTGCAAACAATAAAATCGAATTTGTGATTCTCCATTTAGTCGAGACCACTTGAAATTCCCCACATCTTTTGTGAGTTGTAGACAATATGATTAAAACACTACAGACATTCGAGCCGCTTCAATTCGACACATGTCTTGTCGGCAATTGAACGTATTTTTGTTGGAAATGGTGGAAACGACAACCGTGTGTGTGTGTGTATTTTGAAATTTGTTAAACAAACACTTTGCAAAAGGATTGAAAAATCGACAAATTCTTTCCGCCTCCTAGAACCTGAGACGAATTCGATTTCGCCACATCAAATTAATTCGCATCAATTAACCGAGCAATAAACAGCTGAATTCGGTTGTAGTTTAATAACAAAATTCCAATTGTGCTTAATTCAAGATGTTAATTGTAATACACGAACAATAGCTTTTGTTTCTGGTGGAACAGTAATAATTCTGGTTGGGGATGGAATTCGAAGTAATTATCTACAAGACTGGTGGCAAAAAATCGTTCTTTTAAATTCGATCGATATTAATGAAAACGTCCCAATCCATCCATTATGTGTAATAATGAACCTGTTACAGTGGAATTTGTTACGGTCCTACCTAACAAATTAAAGGAATAACGAGAGAGCGAACCCATCAATTTGTGAAGCTACCGATTTGACTGTGTGTCTGATTAGTATTCTTCGTTCATATTCGTACCAAAAACTCTGTGCCAGAGCGCGCACAGAAACGCTCCTGAAATTATCTTTCATAGCAAAACCAAAGAAACATGTAGTTATGAAACCCCGTCGCAAATATAAAATATATATCTATACCGTGGGTATAGATAACGAAGTTCAAAGTTCTATTTCTCCTACTAATTCCCTCTAGTCGGTCTCTTTCATAGTCTCTACCGTCTTGTTGCCTCATTGAATGTGTTCTACACGTAAACAGACTTTGTTCTGATTATTCCCACTATGTGAATTTATTCAAGTTACACACCCTAATTTTGATTTAATACAGATTTATGAGTGGCGGTCTGAATTGATACAAATTGGTTGTACAAAAAAACAAGCATCTGCTCAAAATACTGTTGGAATAAATCCATTCTCTGTCTGGACAATAGAACTTTGAATTTTTCACTTATCTCGTAAGCGTGTTAGGTAATTTACTAAGTTATGATAAACGATCGGATCTATTCTAAGTGAACGCTATTTTTTGTTGGTTAGCATCATGATTTAATATAAGAGAAGATGCACATTGATGCAAGCGTTCGATGTAGTTTTTCTTTTTTTTTGTTGTAATAAAAATCAATTTTTCATCACGTAAACTGCATAAATTCATATTCTACGATAATATAATGTGTGAAAACTGGCTGTGTGTGGAATTTTAAAAGAGTTTCTTCGCATTACTGCAACGAAAAGATGGCAAAAACAGCTTAATGCAAATTTGGTGGATGCACCAAATTCTCTTTATCGGCGGTCAATAGAATTCTATTCTCGATTGAAGGGTATCTGTCGCCGTATTTTTTCAGTCTTAAAAATTGTAAGGGTTCACCGCTCTGGCTGTAGACATACAGCAAAATTAGTGGATGCGGCATAGTTTTTAGAACCAACAGATTTTGGAGAAATTTTAGTTTTTCTTGTGTGTTTTTTTTATTCATTAGCAATATCTCTAGCGATACTGATTTGGCCTCGATTCTAATTTGAAGTTTTCCAAAATCACGAGGCTGTCAAGGGCTCGACGCGCTTGTCTCCAGGAATCCGTTTTCTTTTTGTCAACTTTCTCGATTGAAATCTTTGAAATCCACAACGGAATTAGGTGCAGCTTTGGTGGATGCGCCGGGTCTTTTTTCACTTCGCAGTAATTGTGGGAGAAGATGGTTTAGTGTAAATTTCAAGGATGCTCATTTCAGCTACTTATGAATGAATAGCGATATTTACGAGCGAAATTACTTACCGTTTTAAGGGTTCTCTTAACTCCAAAAATATATGTCTTTTTGTAAAGCGTTATCGTACCGAAAAAATGAAATTTAAGTTTAGTGGAGCGTCAAATTTTCTAGAGTTGCAGATTATAAACGAAGAAATATTTATTAAGGGCCAAGCTTTCCCAAAATTTACTTTTTACTCAGCAGGACTATCTTTTTCTACGTCGCTCGAAAAAGGCGGTTTTTTCGGTCGAGTTTTACGATTGCAGCCTTTGAAATTCGAAGCGGAGCGAAGGTCTCTTGAAACTTTGAAGTTTCTTCATGGTATTAAAAAATAGGGTCTAATGCCAATTTTTTTAAAATAGATCTTTATTGAGTTCTACATTCCTTATAGCGATAGTCAAATATCCTCCGCTTCAATATAGTTTTTTTTCAAAATCATAGAAATTTCAAGGGTTTCTTCCAACATCACGAAGCCTTTGAAGGTTCGTTGCTCTTGACGCTAAAAGTACGCTTTTTAGTCAACCTTCACGATTGCAGTCTGCGAATTTCAAAACAGCATTGAAGGCAATTTTGGTGGATGCACCGGGTCTCGAATTACTCTTCAAAGTCAAAAAAAAATTAATAAATAAAAAACAAACAGTTTAATGCAAATTTAGTGAATGCACCACTTGTTTTATAATTTTTTCCCAAGTTGACCTTTTTTTGAATCTTGTGGTAAATTTATTTCAAAATCGTAACAGTTCTTCGCCCTTGCGGCTTTCTTGTGAAAAAAAGCATGTAATTAAAATTCAAAGTCACGCTGGCGAAAACGCACAAAAACTGCAAATTTCGTGGGTGCGCAAAAATTTTTGAATGAAAGAATTTTAAAGGAATAAATATTGTCCGGAGGCCTAGGCTGTCTCAGATTACATGTTTTTTTTTGTATCTCGATAACTCATTCATCTCCGACCCCAATATTTTGTTTAAAATTCCGAAGAATCCTGACTCAACAAATGTGTTTTTTTTTTTGGTAAATTGAGCTGCAATTTTTTAAAATTCAAAACGAAACCGCAAGCGAAATGGCAATATCGTAATTTTGGTGGATACGCCGGGTCTCGTCTTGCATTTCACAGTTTGCTTTTTTTCTATAAAAAAAACGCTTTCGGAAAAGCTGTTCTTAAGCACAAACGCTTCAAGTTATTATACGGTAATTCCTGTAAAATTCCTTCCGAATTTTCAGCCGGATTTGCTTAAATGTTTGGAGAGCAATAGCAAGCAAAAAAGCACTAGTGCAAGATTCTTGTTTTTATTTGAAATTAATTAAATGTTAAGCGATCAGATTTACCGTATGCACTGGCTAAATTTCAAGTAAATTAATTTTAACAAAGAATAATAGCAAAAGAATACGAGTGCACACTACAAATAGACTCGACTTTAAAAACTCCACATAATAAAATAAAATAAATAATGTTTGAGCTATAAATAGTGTGGAAATCGAAACGAAATATGTTACCACATATCGTTATCTTATTGTTTTATGCGAGAGGGAATTTCCCACATTATGGGGGGAATTTTTCTACAATTATTATATGATTGGAAAACTTTGTCTTCCAGCTCTTGATCGAGTGTTCTTTCGAACAATTCCACGATCAATACGATGAGAGAGCAACTTGATAATTACGTAACGAAAACTTGTCAAATCAAATTAGGTCGTACAATTGGAGTGGAAACGATTGTAAAAAAAATACTCGATTTCATTAATACTAAAGTGTTCTAATTAATAAGACTGGGTAATTGATCCGATTAGAAAATTTACATTTCTATAAAACAAAACTTTCGGTTCTAATCGAATCTATTCCACCAGCGGCACAAACTTAATTATACAAACTCCATCTGGATTCAAGATCAATCACAATAAATCATTCGAGATGTGTACAATTTAAGTCCACCAGTATTACAGCTTGTACTGACGTCCGATACTGTCACAAACGATCTGTCCGATTTGCAATAAATACAAATAATAATAATCGACACGTTGTTGTGCTTAACCATAAACAATCGACCGACACCTATCCAATTCCATTTACGTGTCCGGATTGTGAACGAATCGTTGACGGAAATTTTCAGCAAAGATGAAAGCAAAAGGACGGAAATTCATCCGGCATCATCGAAATAAAAATCATATCAGTGTCGAATAGGCGGCCTTCTCAAAACTCAAAGTCTCAAAGCGAATTTCGTATTGAAAATGATATGGAAATATGAATATAGATTGAATTTCCAACAGTTGTCACCCTCGTTTTTTTTTTGTTGTTTGGGGGTTGTGTGTGCGTACGAAAATATCAACGAGGGAAATCTTATCGGATATGCTCAAATGGACATAGAGAAAATATCGAGTTTTGTTGGAAAACAGACACAACAAAAAAATATTGTGATTGATGGAAAATACCTACTTGAGACGTCGTTTTCTATCCAACAATTTTCTACTGTGTCAATTTGGAATTGTTGGAGAAAAAAATTTAAAGAGAACAACGAAATATTGATGGTCGGATCGTGTGTGAAATGTGTGGTGAAAACGCCACAATATTGCCCATAAATAAATTCGCATAAAAACGACTCGTAGATTTATTAACAATTCGTTACAATTTTGTGTGTGTTATTGTCAACTGCAAATGACTTAATTCTGCAGATATTTCGCAGCATGCCGCCTTCTTAAGCGTAAACTTCAAATTATTCATAAATGGAAATGTATGCACCGGTGCATCTGCTCTGACTTATTAACAACTCCGGGCGACATTTATTGATTTTCCGCAATTTCCCAACAACTCTACATTGCGATATTTTGTTGGTTTTTAATAAGCAAAAAAACAAACTGGAATTCGTTGTAAATGTCAAAATCTCATTGCACTGAATAATGCACTACCGGACAAGCCACAATATCTCTCCAGCATAACGCGATTTATTGTTGATCTGAAAATCTCTCTTTGTAGCGTATTTTCGGTTTCAGCAACAATACAAAATATTCGTGATTAAAACGTCAACAATACGCGGATTGTAATCAACAGGATTCTGTGTTTGGTTTTGTCTGTTTAATTTTATAAAATCGAATAAGCAATCACAATCAATTCACGGACAGGTGAGTAATTAACAATCGGTCGGTTTGATCGGCTAACGATGCAGGTGGTAATCGAATCAAACATCAAAGGAGTAGTTTTGGGGAAATTTTTGCACGTCAACTTTGCAAAAACAATTACAAAAGGACCACCTGTTGTTGGTGAACGTCCACCGACCGTGACAATATCAATAATTCATCCACCAACTGTCAATAAACTCATTGAACTTTCATAGAAGTTTCCACACAATCACCGAGTTTTATGGTAATTTCCAATAAGTATCGTCTTTTTTTTTCTGACTCAACTGGCAAGTTATAAACATTGACGTCTAGCGGCAGAGAATTATTGATCGTTTCTCATCCATATTCTAACAGAATTAAGGTCGAAATATCGGTGCTAATTGTAGCGTTACAATATTTTTGGTTGTTTATTTCGATATTGTACAGCAAAAAAAAGTTATGTTCAGGTATTTTTCAATTACACTTGGGAAATTATCGGAGAAGCCATCAGTAGTCGAGTGTTTTCTTATCTGATTCATGTGGAAACGTTATTACGCACACATTTTTTTTTTGATGGATATGTAGAAACTGACTAGACGCAAGTCAACGACTAATTCATCCTCAGTAAAGCCTCGATGCAAGATTTACAAAAATAGCCTTTTGCCTCTTGTAAATAAAGCTCGGCGACGTATTTACGGTTCTTGAACTTGTGCCGGCTTTACGGAATTTAAGACCAATCGGACGGGACAGATTGAACTTTTGATAATTTAAGATATTTTCGAAATAAGAGAACAATAGAAGTTTGTAATATTTGTATTTGTTTTATCTACGAATGTCAAATATTTCGTATAAGTGGTGACCTTAATGCTCAACCCAAATGGTCGACTGTTATTTTTTTTTTGACGAAAATTTGGACGTTTTAAGAAAGAAGTTTGTGTTTCACACAATCACAATACCAATTTTAAGCCTTCTCCTGTGTTTATCAACATGATTGAAGGAAATTTGTGTCGACCAGGACCGGCCCAAGCTTTCCTGGCGCTCCAGGCAAGCTTACTTTCGTTGCGACTTTGCAGAAAGACCAGAAAAAAAGTGAATAATTATCCATTAAACACGACTGTTTTTTTTCTCTTTTTAAAATTATAGTAGTCAGATAACAAAAAGTATCCGTATTACATTTACAAAATTCAAAATAATCGCGATAATTGTCGAATTTTAGGACACCATAAAAAAAATGAAAGTGCGTGGAATGCCGCGCGTTAGAAGTGAAATTTCTTAAGTTAGAGATGGAGTTGATTTTCTTAGTGGTTTATTTTCTTTTTGTCGTTGCCTGAAGGTTCGATTTTTTTCTGCATTTCATAATTTAATGCGATTAATTAATATTATAAATACATAAATCCTAGATTGCGGTCAGGTCAGGAAATTTTAGTTACAAACTTTAGACCCTAGTATTTATTTTACACAGTTGGCAGAACTGACGGAGAGAGTAGAATCGGTGCTATGGCAACGCTCCCACTCCTCCCTCCCATCTGTCTGTTAGTGGCGAAGGGTTTCCCTTCACGAGTTCATACAAAAACAATGCAAAACAGTGAAAAAATCAACCTTCGTATGGGGCATCGTAGGAAGAAAAGAAACTCACGGTCTGGTTGCATGTCATAAGTACTTAACTGTAGCAAAAATAGAAAGAAAAACTATTAAAATTATAAAGAAGAACATAATTATGTGAAAATATAATTTACTGAGAAATTCTTGTGGGAATCCTGCAGCCGTTCGTCATGGGATGTCTGGTTTTATACTAAAGGCACTTACACTAACACTATCACTAGACACAATTTATTATTAATTAGCAAAAAAATCACAATTTGTCAAAACCGCATTAACACTTCAAAGCCTAAAACACAACTGAACAAGCTCGAATAAATATAGAAAAGGTGTTAAATAAGTGTCCTTTGTTCGGTTCTTATCAAGAATGCATATACGCCATTAATCTAATCTTCACAGCAACAAAAAAAATATATTTAAAATGTCTTTTATAAATGAAAACACGACTACCCAAATAAATGGCAGAATACAGATTGGAGCTAAGAAGGCAATTGGAAACTTTAAAAAAACTTCCCAGGGTGAATTTTGAAAATTTCAGGTCGTAGAGGGTTGCCAATGTTTGTACTTTCAAAAACAATTTTAACTGAGAGAATTTACCTCTTTGACGCTTTACGACGTCTGAAGATCTGACGTAGAATTGATGAATTGTTTATCCATAAATTTCAAACTTTTCCTCGCTCAACCAGTAAACAATTCTTCTAAAATAACATTTTCCAAATTGAATCAAATCTTTCGTCTCTAGCAGTATTTTTTTTTGATTAATAATAGACTACTCTTACCAAAAAGCTGCAGTATAGGACACACTAAAAAGTGCCGCCCCTAAAATTATGCCGCTCCAAGCAACTGCCTGTTTTACTGTGGTCTCAGGCCGGCCCTGGTGTCGCTAGTGTGCTTAATTTCTTTTTCCAGGATTCACCTATATTTTCCACTGAACTGCTTTTCTTGTTTCTCAAGAAGTCCAGAAATTATTGTTTTATCTGGAAAATAAAGCAGGACAAAATTTGGAGTGTAATTGAATTTTTGCGTCGACAACTAAAGTTTTCCCAAAAATTTCCATTTCAGATTATTGCTCGTTACTAGGAATAATATGCAAACGTTTTTATTCTCATTTTCTTATAGAAAAAAAAGGATGTATCTACTACTCAATAACAGTTGAAGCTCAACAGTTCTTGTAATTGTTTCCCGTTTTTCTAATACTAGCGGACCCGGCAGACTTCGCCCCGCCCGTTCGTTGGTTTACATGTAACAAAATTGATAATATTAATTCTATTAATTAAATCATAATCTGGTAAAATATCGAAATGTTTGAAGAAATTACTGTTTAATTGTAAAAAGTCAAAGAAAGTGGGGTTAGAATCTTTGTTATTTAGATTTTGAAATAAAACTGGTAAATTATTAAAACTTATTTCCAAAAGCGGCCAGCTATGCGGTCGGGTACCCGCTTGTCAAAACTTATTTCCACAGCATGTTGCTAATGCGAATCTAAATGATTTTTCAAAATTCGATAGAAATACAAAAATCAATTATTTCAATTGCATGTCAATAAAACATTTGCTTTATTGAAGCACCTTGTGATATACGACATTCTCCATTTTTTTATCGCATTCAATTGACAATGAGAAAAACATCCATTTTCTAGATTTAGACCACAAACACTCAAAGGTTGGTCTTGTGATTCGTTAATTGTCAAGAATGCAAGACGAATCGGAAATTGAATTCGTTTAAATTCGAAGGACATATCGGTTGTCATCCTCACCTTTGAATTTTCCTATTTTTTTATATCTTGTTATTCAGTAACTATGGCAAAATCTTAGGTAACTCGATAAAAATGAATTATTATTATTAATTTATTAAATTGAGACAAATCTATTTGACAGTTATTGTCATTTGTTTTTTATATTTTTTGTTTAAAATTATTTTTTTTAATAATTTTTTTCCGTGAATTGTTAGCATATTTTAATAGTTATTCTGCTATTCTAGGCGAAGACGAATCTAAAAAATCAAAAATCATTCAAATCCGTACAGCCGTTCGTGAGTTATAAATGGTCTAACACACACGACTTTGTTTTATGTATATAGATGACTGCATAATTAGCAAACAGTAACGTTTATCGTATGCCCTTGCTAAGCATATCAAGAATGCACATCATTATCGAAGGTTTTTTTTTCTGTTTTGGATTATCGCAATCAAACAAACAAACATATTTATCATTATTATGAACATTAATTATTTTAAGAATTTCGGTAATATCGCATAATTTCCCAATTGAATTATTCTTCAAAATCGTTTACAATTTGACGCAAATCGGCCTTTGATTGACATGGACGGAAATTTTGTGCAATTTCAATGAATCCGGGAAACCCTTGCAAACTCTCGTGTATTGCATGTGTGTTTGTAAACCTTGCACAAATCGGCGATAATTCCACATAATCATGATGGATTATGTCGTTTTGTCGATCAATTCTTATTGTATTCGTCTAATTACCGAAAAATTAAAATTGATTGTTTTAATGACGCCTTGGCTTACATTTTTGTTATTGAGTGTGTGTGTGTGATTTATTTACCTTTATTTCGAACGAAATTATCGAAAGAAGCGATAATACAGTCTGGTTTCCTTGTAATTTGTTTTTAAGTTATTCATGGTTTTTTTTTTGGTTAAATGGATTTAACGAATAATTGGAAACACGAGTCAATAATTGTTATTGGAAATAATAAATATGTACGAGATTATCTACATTATATATACATACAGGTATAACAGGTATAGTATTGTTATCGATAGTGCATTCGAGTGTGGTGCAGACAACATCGAGACATCGGCCCCATTGACCGATAATTTCAAAACTATTTCGTATGAATCGATTTGATTTCATCAAAGCGAAAAAAAACACGCGCGCCTTAAATCTGGTCCATTTATCTATTTAAACCAATTGTGGATCTGATTGTATTTAAAGCGGCTAGTATCGTTGTCATCAACCTATTTTTCGGTGAGACATTGACAAAGTTTCCCACTATCGATAAGTGTTTTTCGTCTTTTCCAAAACATATCAATCGATGCGGATTTTTGTCGTGTTAACGCATTAAAAAAATTATAATTATAATTTGAAACTAATCATTTAATTGTGGCTTGTCAGCAACGAAAAGTGTCGACTAATTAATTCAATGATCGACAATTTTTTGTTTTGCTAATTTGTGATTTTTTTTTAATAAATAATAAATATGGATCATAGTGTACACGAACGAAAGGAGCATCCAGTTGAGAAGGCAAACTGGTTTTCACGAATATTATTTCTGTAAGTTGATTTATTTACGAGAATACCCACTTTTTTTTGGTAAAATCGATTTCGATTGTGATTGAATTACGTTTTTTTTTTCTTTGTAAATTACTTTATTTGATGTGTTTTTTCTGTGCAAAATCGAACGGTTTCTCATTCAATTTATATAATTTTTCCAGTCAAGTCGTTTTTTGTTTATCATCGGATTTACTATAGTATAGCTTTTTAAAAGTGCAAAAAATTGTGGGTTTGGAAAAAACATGATAAAAATAAGTGAAGAGAGTCCCAAAAGAGGCGCAGAACCCGTTTACTAGACAAATTCACCTTCTAAGCATAAATTCTGTTTGTATTGCTTTGCATTTAAGACACTGCTGTTGTTTGTACCGGGAATAAAACGAATCCTTAGTGAATTGTTTTATAAACAAATTTATCCTTAATGTGCACTAGAAATTCAGCGCCAGCTGATTAAAAGCGGTTTGCAAACTTGCACAAATCTACTTCAAAATACAGACTGTACACATCAAATTCACCCTCTTTTTATTGTTCTATATTGTGTGCGTTTGAATTGCAAAAAAAAACTGATCCCCAAGACTGTTCATTTCAGTCTCTTCACCACTCAACATTTACACATTTGCAACTCAAGCTTGTCCTATTGATACTGTCTTCTCTTTTAGCTACGTAGTGCTTTCAAAACAGCGAAAGGGTCAAAAAGACTACTTTTCAAATTCTAAAATTTCCCGTGTTTTACACGATTTTACCTTCAAGATACAGATTTTGCGCCTCAGATTCTTCTGTTTTCATTATTTTACGTTTAACGCGTTTGAATTGTCAAAAAAGGACTGTTCGTTTCTGGCAACAAGCCACTACTTTTTACCACTCACAATCACCTGTTTTTGGCACCACAAATTCAACCTTTTTTATTGCTGTTACGTTTCGAGCCTCTAGATTATCAAAAAAATATATAACGCCAGAACTCTTCGTTCCTGGCAATGCGTCACTATTTTTCTCTACTCAAAATCACCCGCCCCTCTTTATATTTTAGCTACGTAATGTTTTCGAAAGAAGGAATGGGTCTTCTGAACAAATTTACTTTCAAAATGCAGACTTTGCACTCCAAATTCACCCTCTTGATCCCAAGACTGTTGATTTCTGGCAACAAGTCCACTACTTTTCACCACTCAAAATCACCCGCATTTTAAACGGATTTTGCATCTCAAGTTCGTCCTATTTTGCAACTTCTAAAGCACAAACCTACTTTGGAAATACAGATTTTGCACCTCGAATTCACTCCATTTTTTTTTGGTTTTATGTTTTGCGTACGCATTGTTTGCTTCTGCGTTAATATCTGAAGTGATTTGTATTTACTAAAATGACAAAAGTAGACTGAATAATTGCTCGCTCTTGGCACTAAAATGCATTTTTTTTCTATCTAAAAGCACCTGTTTTCTGGATAAACTTACACTTACAGATTTTGCACCTCAAATTCACCACATTTTTTATGTTTGGCGTACCTTAGAATTACTTGCTCCTGACATAACGATATAGCTCACAACTTTTCACGACCAAAACCACCCTTTAGGTGACAAATTGAAAACTTTTGCACTTCAAGTTCACTCTATTGTTACTGTTTTATATTTTAGGTACGTAGTGTGATTCACTAGTTTTAATCTTTAATACACATTTAAATATGATTCGGAGAAGGCCTTTTAACGTGCTTCAACATCAATATCTGTAGTGCTTTTCATTTATTAAAAGTAGTATTTACGAGGAAAGAATCCAATGAGCTGTTAGCGACAGAAGTAGACTGATAATTAGTCGCTCAAACATAATTCACTTCTTTTCTGCATTTCACTTATCTCAAAACAATATTTATATATAATTTAAGCCATAAGTTAATTTATAAATATAAACATTATAAATCGCGGTAGGCCTGGAAATTTTAGTATCGTTCCAGACGCGCTGTATATCGAATAAAGACACCAACTTTAGACCCTAGTGTTTATTTTACAGAGTTGGCAGAACTGACGTAGTATAAGCGACGCTATGGCAACGCTCCCACTCTTCCCTCTCAGCTGTTTGTGAGAGGGGAAGTGTTTATTTCGTTACGCTTTGAAAAAAATTACTACCCATTAAGTTTCACTTAAAAAAAAAACGGAAACAATTATTGGCATGTAATGTTTGATAAAGAATATCCATAAATAAAGAATAACAGCAATAAAAAATAAGTATCTCTAATTAATTGGGCCATTAATAGATATCAAACTGGTGCGATAACTAAGTAATAATAATAACCGGAAATAATTATCTATAATTATTTATGTCATTTGCATATATTATTGAACCAAATAATAATTGTTTACTTGACAACGGGCAATTATGGCATTGCGATAATTGCATTATGAGAAATAATAGCCCGCTATTAAGGCGTGTTGCTATGATAAACAATTTTTTTGCTGTCAATGTGATCATAACCTCAAATTTTCAGATGTCAAAGAAGAAATTTCAAAAAAAAAGCACAAAAATTAGTATCCTATGCATACAGGCGTCTCTTTCAGCTCCACAATGATTTCTCCTCTTTCTTCTCGCTCTCTAAACTCCAATGAGAATTATAAGTAAACCGCAAAAAGTTATAATATTCATGTCAATTTCTCGTGTCCAAAAAAGGAGTAAACACCCGCTCACCAATAGCATTATTTCTCAACTCCTAGAACCGCCCAATTTCTCAACAAGTTTATCCGTGTTGTGCAGATTCTGCACTCCAAATTCGCCCTAAATCGGTTAAAAGTCTAAACCACCCATTTGCTAGACAAATTCACCTCTAATAAACGTCTTTCTATTTCAGGTACGTTGTGCCGTTGTTTGTACGCGGCTCGAAAAAAGCCCTAACAATCAACGATCTCTACAAAGCCCCACCGAAACTAGAATCGAAAACACTAGGCGATCGAATCGAGAACGAGTGGAATCATTTAAAGAAATCCGGCAAGAATTCAGTAGTTCTCTTACTACTACGATGTTTCGGCTTGCAATATTTCACGATTGGTCTCATGACGCTCCTAATCAAAATCGTTATAATGTAATTAAAAAAAAACCAAACAATTAATATTAATTTTTTTAACAATTTTTGTTTCGATTTTTAGTATCCTTCAACCGTTAGCTTTAGGTGAATTCATCTCGTATTTCACACCGAATCAAACTGAAATCACACAATTCCAAGCGGCTATGTATGCCCTATTGACGATTGCATTGATGTTGCTCGATCATTTAACAGTCAACAATTTCTTTTTATTACAAACTGAAATTGGGATACGAGCACGTACGGCAATCTGTTCGTTAATCTATCGAAAAATTGTAAAATCACCACCACAACCAGATCAAGATGACAAAGATAATGATGATAGTAATACGAATGGTAAAATTCTAACATTGATAACGAAAGATGTGGAATCATTTGATAATTTCGTAACGTACGCTAATGATATGTGGACCGGTCTTGTGAAATCTGTTATTGCACTTGGTTTAGTTTATACGAAACTAGGATATTCCGCATTAGGACCATTAGTTACATTCGTATTAGCATTACCAATTTATACGATATTAACAATTTATAGTATACGTTATCGGATCAGTGTGTGTCAAGAGACTGATAAAAGGCTGCAATTAACCAAAGAGGCTGTAACATCCATCAAACTAATTAAAATGTACGGCATCGAGAAGTTCTATCAACGAAAAATCGATAAGGCTAGAAAGTGAGTAGATATCCCACAATTTTTGTTTGTTCTACAACGACATGTGTTCCAGTGATGAGTTACGCAAAACCAGTACGTTTCTGTGTCTCAACGTTGGCATTGCAGTACTAGGCGAGATCACCCGTCACTTTTGCTTCTATTCAATCCTCATCACCTTCAACGATTACTTTACCGCCGACATCTTCTTCTTTGTGTGGCGCTGTTATCAACACGTCAGCGTAACATTCAGCAATCAATTCCCAACCGGACTGAATGCAGTTGTTGAATTCTATGCAGCCACGAAACGTATCGGTAACGTATTGAATCAAAACGAATTCAATACGACTACCGTTAATAAACCAGAAAAGGCCCAAATACGTTTAGAAAACGTTTCGGTGGCGATTTTGAAAAATATCGATTTAACTCTAAAATCCGGATTGACGCTATTAACCGGCGCCACAGGTAGTGGTAAGACGACATTATTGAGAACGATAGCGCGTGTTTGTGCGGTAAATAAAGGCAATGTGAAGGTGTCGGGACGGGTATCGTATGCCGCCCAAACACCGTGGCTGTTCCCATCGACCGTCCGCCAGAATATTCTGTTCGGTGAAGAATACAATCGACAACGTTACGAGGAGGTGATCCGGATCTGTGCATTGAAATACGATCTCGATCAACTACCAAACGGTGATGAGACGATTGTTGAGGATAACGGACAGAATTTCAGTGGTGGCCAACAGGCACGTATCAATTTGGCTCGAGCAATTTACAGACAAGCCGATATCTATCTACTTGACGGTTGTTTATCGGCTTTAGATATCCACGTGGCTAATTATATTTATAACGAATGTGTTTTGAAATTTTTATCAAACAAGTTAGTTGTGTTGGTACACAATGATACGTTGAGCGGCAACTATTTGCATATCAATCTAGATAAAGGCGTGTTCACACAGAATCAATACGAAGAGAGACGTAGAAATGATGATACGATCAATGAAGATGAAAAAATTGATAAGATTGACGAGAAACTTGACGATTATTATACTTGTGATAATATTAAACAGCCTTTAATCGAACAAAAACCCACCCGAAATATCTACAACGAGAAAAATAAGTCTGGCAAAGTCGATTTACGGGTGTATTGGAAATATATTCAATTAGGTGGCGGATTCTGGATGGTAATTCTAATCATTTCAATATTTGCCATCGGACAAATCACCGAAAGTTTCGAAGATGTCTCAACAACAAAATGGTAAGTATCGTGTACAAAATTTAAAAAAAAAATAGGCGTTATTATTGATTATTTAACACAGGGTGGACGGACAGGACACGATGAAGTTCCTTGCTGAGAACACAACGAATTCAACCGAATACGAACGTGTTCGTGTCGAGAGTATAGCACGTTTGAAGATGAATATCGCCCTAAAAGGTTCCGAAGTTGTTACGTCGATTGTTAAAGCGATCGCTCTGTTTGTATTCATTATTCGTATATCGAGGAATCTCAATCAACAGATGATTGCATGCCTTATGAATGCTATTGTGCGTTTCTTCGATGACAATTTTATTGGTGTGATTATGAATCGATTCTCGAAAGATTTGAATACTATCGATGAATTATTACCGTTTACTTGGTTCCATTATTTCACAGTAAGTCCAGCAATTATTACGTACAAAAGTTGTGTTAATTGGCTTTATTTCTTGTTACAGTCAATTATGCTATTAATTTCATCTACCGGCGTTATTTTGATATTCAATACAAATCTAATTATTCCGATAATAATATTGGTTGTAATCCTAATCGTATTTAGATCGTTTTATCTACGAACTGGACGGAATTTAAAACGTTTGGATGCTTCAAGTAATTATATCTAAACGGAGATACAAATGTATCGAATAATTCTAATTTGATTTGTTTTGGAAATGTTACAGCTCGAAGTCCTGTTGTTGGTTATATCGGTGCAACATTGAATGGTTTACAAACCATTCAAGCATCACAAATGGATGAAATTCTAATTAATGAATTCGACCGACATCAAAGTCTTTATGCTTCAACAACATACACACTGTACACAACAATGAAAGGATTCACGTTTTTCTTGCAACTTATTTGCACGATGTTTATTGCGCTTGTTATGGGCAGTTTCACATTCCTCGATTCAGGTATGATGTTTTTTTACACGGACTCGTGTAAAGAATCCACCCATGCTAAAAAACTACTTAGATTTTCCTTTATTTGTTCAAACCGTGTAAAGAAGGGTTGCAATTATCATTTAATAGCAATCTCATAATGCTCGCAAAACACGCAACATACGTACTTAAAACTCTCTTTTTACATAATTTTACAGAAATTCGTGTTCAAAAAAACAGCGTAAAATAGATCCTTGTGTTAAATAGTGCTATCTTATTGATCATGTTGCGATAAATTTATTGTTATATACTGAACCGTGTAAAAAAAGTTGCGTATATTGTTCGAGTCTGACAAGAATCTTTTTAAAAACACATACCGTAATGCTCCCAAAATACACAACATACTCTTGACCGATTTTACACGTTAGAAATTCGTATTGAAAGCGAGTCTTAAAAAATGTCAGTCTTTTTATTTCTGTTTAGTCAACTTTTACACATTGAACCGTGTAAAAAATTGCCGTGTATTGTTTAATAGTACTTCTACGTCGCTTTCTGCAACATACTCTTCTTGTTTACGCGCTATTAAAAATCAGTGTCAAAAAATACCCTATAAGGAAGCCTGTTTCCTGTCGTAAATTCGTGTAGAAAGCGTGTAAAAAAATAACTGAGCCTTTTATTTATTAGTAATTCCTGATTTTCCATTTAAATGCGATTTTATAGATTGAAATATGCACATAACATGATGCTCACGAGACATAAAACTAGCTCTTATTCAGTCTCTTTTTTACACGGTAAATGCGCTTATCAGAAATTCATATTAAAGAAAAAGCTGTGTTTATCAGGAAATCGTTAATAAATTGATTGTCAGATATTGAACCGTGTAACTGGAAATTCGTGCAAAAAAGGGTTACGTGGATTGTTAAATAGAAATTCTTACATTGATCTTGATCTTTTTTTACACGCTAGAAATTCAGTCAAATTCGTAGGCAGAGATATGTCAGTATTTTTATTTATATTTGGTGAATTTCTTCTATATTGAATCGTGTAAAAAAAGTTCTGTATATGACGTCGTTTTCTTCGATGTTTCATAAAACAACACAACATACTCTTGTTGTTTCTTATGCACTCAAAATTCGTGTTAAAAAATGCCACGCAAAAGAATTTATTTCTCAGTTAATCGTTTTCTTCATATGTTTCGAACCGTGTAACATGAAATTCGTGTAGAAAGAAGCCTGTCAAAAAACAGTTGTGTTTATTATTCAATAGACAACTTTCGATTTAAATGCATTTTTTTTCCGATTAAACATCCACATACCGTGATGCTCCCAAACGTTCAACTAGCGCTTGTTCAAAGTATACACAACTCCTTTTTACACGGTAAATACGCTTATCAGAAATTCATATTGAACAAAAAACTGTATATAAATGTTTTATCAGGAAATCGTTAATGAATTTATTGTCAGATATTGAACCGTGTAACTGGAAATTCGTGCAAAAAATGATCTTGACCTTTTTTTTACACGCTAGAAATTCTGTTAAATTCGTAGGCAGAGATATGTCAGTATTTTTATTTATATTTAGTGAATTTCTTCTATATTGAAACGTGTAAAAAAAGTTCTGTGTATTGTTTAATAGTAATTTTACATTCGATTAAAATATAACGTCGTTTTCTTCGATGTTCCATAAAACAACACAACATACTCTTGTTGTTTCTTATGTACTCAAAATTCGTGTTAAAAAATGCCACGCAAAAGAATATATTTCTAAGTTAATCTTATTCTTCATATGTTTCGAACCGTGTAACATGAAATTCGTCTAGAAAGAAGCTTGTCAAAAGACAACTTTCGATTTAAATGCAATTTTTTCCGATTAAACATCCACATACCGTGATGCTCCCAAACGTTCAACTAGCGCTTGTTCAAAGTATACACAACTCCTTTTTACACGGTAAATGCGCTCCTCGGAAATTTATGTTGAAAGAAAAATTAAAAAAAAAAATGATGAATTGAACTAGGTCGATTCAAAATCGTGTAAAAAGGTGCATGCATTATTTAATAGCTATACTACAATGCTCGGAAGACGCACAATCTGGTTCAAAATATAAACAATTTTTTACACGATAGATACGTTTTTCAGAAATTCGTGTCGTAAAAAACCGTTTACTAAAATTTTGCTTAAAGATCCTATGCATCTCTCCAATAATTGTATATTAAAGCGTGTAAAAAGAAGTAGTTGGATTCAGTTCAGACTTTTTTGTTCTGCTTTTTGAAAACGTGTAAAAAAGACGTTCAATGAATTACTCGAAAGTCGTGTTAAATACGGCGAGTAAAAACGAGTCGCGTGTTATCTTTGATATTGAATGGTTTGTTGTTTAGGTTTCACGGCCGGTCGGATCGGCTTGACCATCTCCCAGGCGCTACTATTAAGTGAAAAACTGGAAATCGGTATCCGTCTATGGGCCGACACCGAGAACCAAATGACCTCAGTGGAACGTGCTGTTGAATTCACCGAAATCAAACAGGAACACCACGATGGAATCGTATTGAAAAATTGGATTCACCTGCCGACAATTCTCTATAAGAACGTTTCTTTAAAATATGATAATTACCGTGATATATTACGAAATATTACATTCTCGATACGTCCCAATGAGAAAGTGGCCATCGTTGGTCGTACTGGTGCCGGTAAATCATCGTTGATTTCAACGATTTTCCGTTTATACGACATTAAAGGTCACATTATTATTGATGATATTGATATAAAAACATTATCAATAGATTTATTACGTTCGAAAATATCGATAATACCCCAACAACCGTTCCTATTTCATGGGACAATACGTGAAAATATCGATCCATTATATCAATACAACGATGAACAAATTTGGAATGTTCTGGGAATTGTGCATTTAGAAAAAACGATTGAAAATTTAAATCTATTCGTCAACGATAATGATTTCAGTGTTGGTCAGAAACAATTGATTTGTATCGCTCGAGCATTGATACGTCGTAATAAAATTGTGATATTAGATGAGGCCACAGCAAATATAGATAATGAGACTGCAAAAATCGTACAAATGATCATTGATGAACATTTCTCCGATTGTACATTAATGGCTGTTACCCATAATATTGGTACGGCATTAAAATACGATCGTATTATCGTTATAAATAATGGTGAAATTGTCGAATTCGATTCAATTGACAATTTGTTGAACAACACAAACGGATTCTTCTACAAAATGGTACAACAATGGAACACGTCATTGAAACAGAATAATTTACCACAGATAACTGATTCTAGTTGAATAAACGTATTTTATCGTATTGTGTGTGTTTTTTTGTGGATCTTCTGATAATTTACATTAATTTTCCCATTATAAAAGTTTCGGTTGCAGGAAATATAAGCAATTAAATTCTAACAAAAAAAAAGTTCAACTTGAAACTGTGTAGAAGTTTCATAGTGTGGCCCCATAATGAAGTCGTTTCTAAACGAAACTTTCAAACAGGATTAATTCAAACAATACCATTAATTTTTCCTTCATTCTATCTTTTAATATTTTAATCTTCCTCATTTGATCACTAAACCCAATGAATAACGGAAAGAAACAAGATCGGTACGGTATCGGCATGTTCGGCACCGATTCGGCACAAAGATTGTTACCTAAAAACTGATTATTGCCCAATAAATGAAGGCGAAATCGGCGTGGTATCTGTTGTAAAATTTCGTTTCAACAACTTTATTATTCTCCATAGTTGACTAATAAAACTTTACCGCTTTCAACTAGCACGAAATATAAAACTAGCTATAGATCACATTGGCCGGGAGACGATAGTGTTCTGTTTATGACTTCCCCATAATAAAAATTCCTCTTCAACTGCAAATTCTGGCCATCGATCGTCTCCAGACCAATTTGATTTACATCAACTTGTTCAACATGCTTTATTAAAACGATCGCAATAATTATGCCAATGCACCAAACAAGTATTAAAATAAACCATTAAACGTGTTATAAGAGTCATAAATAATCGATTACAGTTATTCGAACGAAATGCCCAATATCTGTTTTTAACGTGAGGTACGGTTTCAAAATATGATCTACTTGGCTTCAATTAACATGTGTCGTGAATGCTTGAAAGAAAATTCCTACTAAAGAAATTCACCAAAATCGACCAGAAAAACGTGTTATAAATGACTACTTTCTGTCAAATATCGATCTTTGTGTTAATCAACTAAACTGAAATTCCTAATATTTACTTTTTACGAAAGCAAAAAATTCAACACTTAGCCGTTTTAATTTTAAGCCAAATGTACGCCAACAAGCACCTCAAATAGCACGTGTCTCTTGAGTGCTTGAAGGCAAACGACAATATGACGCAATAAAGAGGTTCCCCAAAAATCGGCGCGACAGAAAGACGTGTTATAAGAGCCACAAATAAATGACTGCTTCCAATATATTAAATGAGAGTGAAGAAGTTGTTCAAACGGATATCGATCTTTGTTTTAATCAAGAAAACTAAACCAAAGCTGCTCCAAAGAAAAGATCAAATAATACATGTTTTAAGTGCTCAAAAGATGGCAAAGTCCAAATAAATGAAGTAAAGAGATTTCCCAAAATCGCCTCGAATAGAAAGACGTGTTACAAAAGATTGTTACAGATTTGAATTGTTACAGAATAAAAGTAATAATGTTGTTTAAGTGAAAATCTTTCAAATAGGCAAAAGTTTCAACACATAGACGAATTTGCTTTAATCATAAGAAATCAGCCAAATCTACGCCAACGAACACCTCAAATAACACGTCTTGAGTGCTTGAAGACAAACGACAATATGACGCAATAAAGAGGTTCCCCAAAAATCGGCTCAACGGAAAGACGTGTTATAAGAAGCACAAAAAATGACTGCTTCCAATACATTAAGTGAGAGTGAAAAAGTTGTTCAAACGAATATCGATCTTTGTTTTAATCAAGAAAAGTAAACCAAAGCTGCGCCAAAGAAAAGATCAAACAGTACATGTTTTGAGTGCTGAAAAGATGGCAAAGTCCAAATAGATGAAGTAAAGAGATTCCCCAAAATCGACTCGACCAGAAAGACGTGTTATAAGAGATACAGATTTGAATTGTAACAGAATAAAAGTAATAATAAATCTACGCCAACGAACACTTCAAATAGCACGTGTCCTGAGTGTTTGAAGGTAATCGCCAATATGACGCAATTAGGAGGTTCCCCAAAAATCGGCTCGACAGAAAGACGTGTTATAAGAGGCACAAATAAATTACTGCTTCCAGTGCATTAAATGAGAGTAAAAAAGTTGTTCAAACGAATATCGATTTTTGTTTTAATCAAGAAAACTAAACCAAAACTGCGCCAAAGAAATCATCAAATAGTACATGTTTTAAGTGCTCAAAAGATGACAAAGTCCAAATAGATGAAGTAAAGAGATTCCCCAAAATGGGCTCCAATAGAAAGTCGTGTTATAAGAGATTGTTACAACGAACACCTCAAATGGCACGTGCCTTGAGTACTTGAAGGCAAACGCCAATATGATGAAATGAAGAAATTTCGCAAAATCGAGTCGACCAGAAAGGCGTGTTATACGAGGTACAATCTGTTAATTGATTAATGAGAGTAATAAAGTTATTTGAGTGAAATTAAACTAACGTTTTAACACATAACTAAATTTGTTTTAATCAGCCAAATCTGCACTTGAGGACACCTCAAATAAGAAACATTACATAAACATGACTAAACATAAATAAATCGACGTGTTATAAGAGCCACAAATAAATGAGAACTTTCAACACTAATCTCATTACTTGAACAACTAACTATTGTTATCAAAATGAGAGCTGTAAAGTTATCCACACAAAATCCCAAACAGAAAATTTTAACACATAAAGGGCTTTGTTTTAATCATAAAAATGAGCGTCAAGTACTTTACAGAATTCCAAGAGAGGTGGGGAATCTCCAAAACAACGGAATAAACAAATTCTCGCAATCGACTCGACGAAACTCCAGAAAAACGATAATTGACTTAGTAAGCAGACCGCAAAATCTCCACCCGTGAACACCACAAAACACTAAAAATAGATATTTTACGTACTGATCCATTGACGTACAGAAAATGCAAGAAATCTAAATAAATTTCCACAAAATCGTAATTTCCCTTCCCGCATGGAATACGTATGACATTGTTCTCCCTGTATTCCAATCTTTATTAAACTTGTCGGCCTTCATGAATTTCTCGCGAATCATATTAAAATGAAAATATTGGCAACAAGCAAATCCAATTATCAACGTCATCATCAGCATCAACGACATTATCGATCGATATTTACATCAGCACTACAACTCGTCATACCTTGATTTTAATCGAAAATTGCAACGACTTCCAACGACACGGAAAGAATTCAATGTTGTCATCGGTGAAAAATATCTGGGCGGCAATGTTTGCATCAGACAATTCAATAATAACCGTATTTCTCCGGTGAATTTCAAAATAGCCGATGTAAGCAGCAGCAGCACACATTTCGTTTTTAGAAACGAAAAATTAATCCAACTGAATTTCGAATTGAAATTCTTTTAATATTGGCACGAATTATTTATTTGATAGCAAGTTGATGAATTTATGGTTGGTGTTTTTTTTTTTGTTCGATTTTTTGTTGTCATAAATCCATCCATCTAGCCTGAGGGAATGGATTTATCCGCTCTATTTGCTCGGTAATTCACCATTCCAGTGGATTGTGATTTTAATACTCAACGCATAAAAGTAAAGCGTTCATGTGTATTGCAGACAATGGTAATGGTAGTAAGTCTGCATTAGAATAATGTAGATACTCACACATATATATATGTATATATACAAATGGATGTAGGAGATATCGTAATTCTAGATTTAGTCAGTAAAGGGCAAATGATGAAGAAGGATAGGGCGCCAGGGATGAATAACAGTAGGCCTGTGTATACATTTTCTACAACCATGCATACATGTCTATGTATATAGGAGGATACTTGTTATCTTATCTATATAGTTGGGTCGCCATTACCGGCGATATAAGCATAGTTTATTCGTTATTATCTATATTCTGTTGTCTTCATTGCTAGTTCTACACTAGACTCGTTTATACCGCCAACAACACTACTAAGTCTATAGTATCGTGTTGTAAAATTCAAACAAAACAAATTCACGTACTTGGCAGCTGTTTTCTAGATTGTCTTTGAAATACAAAATTAATTAGATATAAAGTGTATTTTCCGAAAATACGCTTCAACAAATTTACGAGTGTCAGAATACAAAACACTAATAGTGTTAATATGCGTCGAGACAAATTCGTTTAGTTCAAAAGGGACACGGTAACATATACTATTTGATGGAACTTTTGCAAATCAAATAAATGGTATAAAGGTGGAGAATACAGACGATGCTGCATTTGCATTCGTCTTTAATATTTCAATTGTAATTTCCGGACGAGTTATGTGGCATTCTTGTGTGGAAGTTAAAGGCAGATTATTTCAACATTATGCAGGTAACGTAAGGAAATTGTAATTGTGCGATCGTGTTTGCTGAGGGAACATCTAACACACAGGTGTTGTTGAGGGTCCGTGGCACTTTTCTGTTATTTGAAAATTTACAAGAAAGTTTGAGGGCCTCTAATCTAAGAAAGCCGGCAAAGCAGCACTCGTCGAAGAATACAGAGAATATAGCGAGAGATTGCAAAAATTTACAATTTTAAAAGATCGAAATAAAAAGATTCTTGATCGTTGTAGTCTTATCATTTATTATTTTACCACTTATCTATAGATATTCGATTGAGTGAACATCTGGTTAGGCGTCTGTTTCGCTGACTAGAAAAATATAGCACCATAAAACGATAAAATCCAAACGATCAAGACGAAGATAGATGCAATCTAGGTGGTGGGATAATATTACGTTTCTACCGATATTTATGACCGCTTCTTGCTCTTTAACTCGCTCTAAACTAGTCTTTGTGTTGTTTGGAAAATATAGTAGCAAAAAGGGAGAGCATAAACGTTTTGATAGCAGAAGGGCACTATTTGCAAAGCCGTCCGAGACCTCAGCAGCTGCCTGGAGCAGGGCTAACAAAATCGATAAAACAGTCTTAACTCTGATGGATAAGTTTTGTTTCTATTTTTGTTTGTCTGGAGCGGCAGGAAAGCCCTGACTTTTGGGATAGGTACATGGGTGTGCAGATGTTTAATATGTTCTCGGAAAGCGTTCGATAGAAATGCTTAATACCAAAGCTAAATCGGAGTCAGAAAGCTGATGGTTACGTAGAAAAAACAACAACTAAGCCACCTAAAACAGGCACAAAGGAGTCGATGTTGATGCAATTTGATAACTTTTGTTTTATTAGAAAATCTACAAAAGCTTTACAATAAATCAACGAAAAATACGGCTAAAAAAAAATAAGATAAAACGATGCAAAACGTGTCACTTAGAGATCGTTTCATGTGAGGCGAACTGTCAGTAGGCGTGGCTTGTGGAGAACTGCATTGAGATAAGCGAGACGTGACTCCAGAAATGTTGTATTGAAAGAGCCTGATCAGCCTTAAAAACGTATTGTGGTAGCCTGATCTTGATATAAAGCTCCGAACCCGAATGTTGCAATTTTTACCGTTGTATTTTGCATTTCCGTGTTTTAGAACCCGCTGAGTGCAAAAAAAATATTATGTAGAAATCAAACGCTTCCGTCGCGTTTTGTCAACAATTGTTTGTTAGTTGATAATAGAGCGTAGCAGATGAAAAGGAAAATACCACTTCCACCGTTGGAAGATGCTTTTTTTGGCCAGAATCCCATTGTTCATATCGGTATTATTTCGCAATATTTTTTTTGGAAAATTTTTTAATGAAGGATTCAATTAACCAAATATTTCAAATATTCTTTCTCCCAATATAAAAATAATTGATAAAGTAGTTTAAAAAAGGTCGCGAGGAAGAGGAGTTTGAACGTTGCTCCAACGAACAGTGCCAGAGGAAGTCATACAAAACATAGGGGCGCTTAGAGACAAGGTCTCCAACGACAAAACCACCTCGAACTCATTTTTGGAAGAGAAACTTCTTTAGGGGCGGTAGGGTAGTAAATATGTTCGGAAGCGTAACGAAAATGCGAGACCCCGTGAGGAGAAAATACACACTGGGGTCAAAAGTTGGTATGGTTGATGGATGTACAGTGCCTTCTAGAGCGAAACTAAATTTCCTGGCCTACCGCGATTTATGATTTTTGTATTTATAAATTAATTAATGGCGTTAAATTATAGGAGTAGGGTAGGGGGGGGTTCAAAATGGGGCACGTAAGGAAATATTCAGCTTTCAGGGGTTTAAATATGCTAAATCTTCCTTTTTTTGAAATGGAATTAAAGTAAATAGATCACATTTTTTTACTGAATTTTTGTGATACCCTACTTTGCAAAACCCACCCCCGCCACCCAATTTTGCCACCCCTCTACCATATATGAATATTATTTTGAGATAGTGAAATGCAGAAAAAGACAACTGCAGAAAAAAATCGAGCCTTCAGGCAACGGCAGAAAGAAAATAAACCAATAAAAATGAAATGAACTTTGTCTCTAACCTAAGAAGTTTTACTTCTAACGCACGGCGTTCAATTTTTTTTCTAATTGATTAAAAAAGACAGTGCCTTTGAACGACGACAAAAAAGTCAAAGAGATAATAACAATTAAACGACAATAATTGGAATACTCCGAACATTTGACAAGAGGAAGCACATCCTGTAAATTTGTATAAGCTACCGTTTCCAAAATTGTTGTAATAATAATCGCCAATTTCGATAACGGATCGTTGATACAATATAATGATGATTTTATGTGATTGTTTCTTACACAAAATACTATTGCAGGTCCCGAACAACGCCACCCAACAATAATTTCCAAACTTCACAATAGATTACTAACAAGACAAATGGATAATTAGACAGTTAATGATAGACGTTGTACAGAAAGTGGAATTTCAAACAACCAATCTACTATAATAGTTTCGGTTTAAAATTGAAGTAAATAATGAATAGGATGGGATCTGGATTTTGGTTTCGAGTAGTAGTAGTTGGTGTGTGTGGTTCACTCTCAGTGCTTTAAATTACATTACGCACACGGAAAATAGCAAATTTGTGTTTAATTACATCAAGTTGGTAATAAATGGCAAGCGCCTGTTAATGTCAGTTAACTATACCCTTGAGGCAATTGTTCCTATTACTTTACCATATTTCCAACATTTAAATTAACAATTAATATGCGCACTAGATCTGATTTGGTTAAGGCATAATAATGTGAATTATTCCATTTTAATTGTGTCCGTGCGTTTTTTTTTTTTAAAATTATATAATTTGCGTGCACGTCTACTGTAAAGATATAGATTAGAATTTGAACATTTTAATCAACGTGGCTCTCCCAATAATGTATACAAAGACGGCGGTAGATCTAGATATACAGTACTTAGATAAAGCGCCAATTCTGTATATAATCTTTTGATTAACATTCAAATTTGCGTGTCGCTTAGAAGTCTGCATTTGTTCAAATAGTGATATGGAAGTTTGCATGTGAAGTAGAAAACTACAGAATTCCTTATAAATATTTTTAGATATTTATCCAGTGCAGAGCTATCAATTATGGAGAAAACTGTGGCTCGTTGTTGTTTAGTTGCACTGCCGTTGCGGATCAACCGTTTGTATTTGGTACGATTTATGACACTGCTCTATCGTGCCAGTTAACGAAGATTTATCGTGTATTTCGGACAGATTTTTTTATGAGTTGTCGTCATTACAACTGTTGAGTATTCCTCCAATCATATAAATTATTCAACAACGCAATCAAGTAATTTCAACAAAGGTCGCCTCTATTTATTCTTAGAAATCTCCTTAATGTTCTTTTTTTTTTAAAATTGTGATAATATTCTGAGGTCAAACGAAGGCTGTTCACACACTATTCAAGTTGACAAGTATTCGTGTTTGTGTGTGAGTGTTGATAAAGTGTACGCTTTATTGTAACGTTACTGTCATTATCTTTGATATATTTGCCTATTTTTTTGCACAACACACAACCGGCCATCAATTGTCGATTTGTATTCTCTACTCGAGCTTATCGTCGTCTGGATCTCGATTCTATACTATATCAATATTGAGCTTACAATTGTTGGAGAAAAGGATTTTTTTTTTTTGAATAATTCTCTACAAATTCAATCACACAGCCAATATTCAACCGTATTGCCAACTAGATTTAATTAAATCAATGCCAATCAACAATGTGAAAATGTAAACAAAAGAGAATATATGCATTGTTCAAATCAGATACACAATAATGTTAAATTGAATCTGTACGTCCAGTGTATTTTTGGTATTCGTTTTTTAAATAACAATTATTGAGCACTCTTTTTCCACAATCGACAACTTTATGAATGCCTTCGATAACAGATTGTAGATCGTGCAGAGCTAGATGGACACTTGCGAGGCGTGTTTCTTGATTTTTACATTGTGTATTTGCAAAAAAGACTGTCAATATTGGAGGCCAACTGTCAGGCTTCAAATACGATACTGGGCAGTCAGATCATCTGTAGACGTTTTAATAAGAGCGTTTTCTAAAACGTTAAAAACTAGAAAATTGTTTGCCCGTGGCGGCTAACAAGTTGGGCCGGCCCTGTCTACTAGCCACACAAACGGGAGAATAGATAAAGATCGTAGAGATAGTAGAGAATACCCTTCCAGTTCATAAAGGTTGGATTTAAGGTCGGTAAATTATAGAAAATTTCCAAGCTTTATAGGGTTTAACGTCAATGCGAAGATTATTACTCATTTAACTGCAAAATATGTTTTGAAAAAACTGCTTGTGGTAGTTATTTTCAATTCTCTTAAACTTTAGGAGGCCTGCAATATGAAGTCGAATACTTTATTATATAAAAATTTTACTTATAGTAAAAAAACTTTAGACAAAATAGATAAGAAACTTACCTTTAAATTAAGTGTAAATAACCGCCTCCTGCAGCCATCTCGTCCCAATCGATAAACAATTTCACTACACTGACACGAATATAGAGTAAAACCTCTCTAATACGGACACCCAAGGGACATGAAAAACTGTCCGAAATAGAAAGTGTCCATATTAGGGAAATTCGGGAAGTTGGAAATTCCATTTGTAAAATTTAGTATGTATGTTGGCAAATATGTCCGCAGAGAGGAGTGTCCTTATTATGGAGGTGTCCGTAAATGCAAGTTTCATTGTATTTTGATTATCACTAGCACACAGTTTCACTAATAGTTCGAAATTAACTGCCTAGAAAATATTTGTATGCTTCTTTGTTGTGTTATCACAAGTCTTATCACTTGTTCGATTAAAGCAACAAAAAAATATAAAGATATAAATTTATTAGAGTCCGTTTCACCGTAAATGGCTCGAATTGTGAAATTATCAAACACCATCAATCGCAACGTTCCTTGAACATTTCGAGGAACCCCAACAGTTCCTCCAGGGCCAGCCCTTTTCCAAGAAAACAATAGAAAAGCCTCATATCGTTCTTTTTTTTCAATTAATAACTCCGCAAAAATTATGTCAATAGCGGCATGTTTTTCTGGAGCCCTGAGCCGAGTCTGTACCCGGAATATTAACAGTACATCATGATTTTATCTCGTGTTCAGCTACAATCCTATGATGATCTGTGGCAGAATTGCGTACGTTTTTTTGCTTATAGCAAAGCACTGTTACTCAAGCTGGAGTTGCTGTGAAACAGGACATAATTGAAGAAATACATTGTCAGTTCTAGACATTAAAAAGTCATCAAGCTATAAAAGCACCAAAGGTATTGCCCAAGTATACACAACTTGTCTTATTTTAAAATTCTGATTTACTATCGATTTACAGGCCCCCAATTCAAACTCTTCCTTCAAACTCCAGACAATCATTTTTGTGTGTTTTTTTTTCAAAAAGGAAACGGTACCTCTGCTGTTTTTTTTATTTTTGCTTGGAAAAAATTGATGTAAATAGTGCAAAAAATAATGATAATTACCAGTGCCTTTAAATTATTTGTCGGTTCCGCATAATCGATGCTCTACTGTATTTCTACAGATTAAAAGACATCGCAATACAACTTGTTGTTGTTTGCTGCTGTATTCAATGTTGTTGGAATTTGTGTTGCTAATTAACAAGAATAATCTCACTAATATCGGATTTGTACTACAAATTATAAGCCGTCCAGATCGATGTTGCGATCGATAACTTAACATAAATCTTACGGCAATACCAAACGGAAATCTTAACGGTTCTTAGGCGATAAATCCAATTTTGCCAGAACTAGGAGCTTTCATAGTTCTCTCAGCCACTAATTATATATATATATATGAACCTGTCATGTCATTAAATGGGATTACATTAAATTAACATCAGCTCTAGTTGTGGAATTAATAAATTATTTAAGAGGATGATTTATTGGGAAACTTATAGTGAAGTTAGTTTGTCGTATCAGATTTTGTTCTACATTAAAGTAATGCATTCGAACAATAACTAAGATCATAAGAAGTGTATTAACTTTCATATTGATTCGATAATATAAGCAATAATTTAGCCGAATTCTTTAGACTTTTGTATACAAAAAATACCCGACTTAATTGGACTTCTTTGCAAATCATGCAAGCAATCTTGTACGTGCGTAATGAAACAACGCAATTACTAGAATTGAACCAGTCGTCCTTTCGTCAACTTTTCCTCGTGTCCCACTTTTCGGGCGCCAAATGTTTGTTAATAAACCGTCTCATCCCAAAAAAAATAGTGAGTTATTGCCAACCACTGAGCCATCATGTTGCGTTTATACCAATTTATTTGTACCGCTCTACTCGTATTTCTGATATTTTACCATTGGTCACGCCGAAATCTGTATCGATTTGCATCCAAACTACCCGGACCTGTACCGTTACCAGTCATCGGTAATGCGTACATTTTTATCGGTAATACGGAAGATTATTTAATGAAAACAATGGATCTGATCAATATCTACGGATCGGTGGCGAGATTCTGGTTAGGTCCGAAATTAATCGCCACATTCACACAACCCAAACACGTTTCAGTAAGTCGGATTTTATTTAATTGATCGAAACTTAATTTGAATTGATTAATAGAGAATCTTAACATCGACGAAATTGACTGACAAACACGAGATTTACGATATAATGAAGCCGATTCTAGGTGAAGGTCTCATCTCGGGTTCAGGTAGTATTTCCTGAAATTTTCAGCATTATAGGTGATAAACGCTTGGTTTTTTTTTTCGGTGTGTGTGTGTGTGTGGTGTAGGATATTTATGGAAAATCGGCCGGAAATGTATTCAACCATTATTCGATGTAAAGTTCGTTTTAAAAGCTGTAACAATCGCACAAAATCACATAAACATTTGCATTGGAAATTTACAACAGCACGCAGACGCTGGTGATTGGTTTAATGTCGAATGTGCTATACATAAATGCACCATTGATGTCATCGGCGGTATGAATAACGAACACACAAATTAGCATTAATGATGCGGCCTTGTTTTTTTTAGAAACGATTTTGGGGAGAAATTTCCAGGCGCAATTCGATCGCAACCGGAATTTCCAGCAAACAATCACCGAGTAAGTACCAAAAAAAAACGTGTTAATTAATCGTTTTAAACGTACTTTACAGCATGTACAACGTGATTTTTCCGCGTATGCTCAAACCGTGGCTACATGTCGATTTCTTGTACAATTTCACCGAATTGAAACGACAACAAGATCGCATCCAAATGGTGATTGTAGAGATATTCAATCAAATCATCGATGATAATAGTGGGGCGATCGATAATGGGGACGAGTTTACGCCCGCCGTTGTTGGTATAATTGAAAAATACCGCAAGAATTCCGATAAGATCGATATGAAGAATTTACGCGACAATCTGTTTACACTTTATGCGGCCGTAAATACCGATCGTTTAGAATGTTTGTAGCGATTCGTTGAGTTTGTTGTAAATTTTAGAGTGAAGATACGGTAACGGCAATCGCTTCAGCGGCTTGTGTCTGTTTCGGCATGTATCCCAATTATCAACAGCAAGCAATCGACGAAATCACTAATACAATACACGACTTCAACAATATAACATTCGATGATGTCTCGAAACTGGTTTATCTCGATATGTGCGTCAAAGATGTTCTAAGACTCTTCCCAATAGCGCCGTTTATCTTACGACAATGCAACGAGGATTTCGCTTTAGGTAGACTCTAATAAATGCCGAATTTTTTGTTAATTTCCCTATTTCAATAGATGATATGGTAATACCGAAAGGTTGTGGTGTCGGTATACCGATATTCAATATACATTTAAATCCGGAATATTGGGAGCGACCATTGGAATTCTATCCCGATCATTTTCTACCGGACGCAACAGCGCAAAGGAACCCATTCTGTTATTTACCGTTCAGTGCCGGTCCGCGTGGCTGTATCGGTATACGTTTCTGGTGAATTAAAAACCAACAAAATTCCAAATATTCTTGTTGTAGGCAAATTGTTCGCACAAACATTCATCAAATTATTGTTGATTTACATACTGAAAGAGTATCGAATTGAAGCTGAAGGCAAATATGTGGATCTGTATAGGAAATTACGAGCCGACATCTCTGTACGTCCGATAGATGGTTATAAAATACGAATAAGGAAACGATGTAGATAAATAAATTTATTTGAAAAGTTCCTCGGGTTAATTAATGAAAATGCTGGGCAAGTCTTGTAGGCCTGCAGCTCTTCGTGTTCTTCAACTTTAACTTTCGTTAGGGAGCTTGTACATTTTTACAGACTTTTTTTCGAATCATTTCTTTATCGGGAGAGGCCTGGAGCGCCACAAAACTCTGGCCCGGTCCTGTTTCTCTTCTGTATAGCCCTGTTTATCACTCGTAGCTAGATAAAGTCTTTACTGGTCGTTTGCCGATTATATTTATGCAATATTTATAAAATGCTTTTGAGTAAATTTCTGTCTTTGTAAAACTGAATCGATCAAGTGTATAAAGCCGGCTTTGATGATTTATATTCATCCAACTGCAAGATTCCTTATTTGTAAATAAGATTTCTTTATAAAATTCTTTTCAATGTTCTTGGGAAACCTCTAGAATCAAGTTTTCTTGTTATCGACTTAAAATTCAAGTTAAGTAGACCACTTTAAAATGGTACAAGTATATCTGGAGATTTTTTTTAAAAATACAAACAAATATTCAACGAAATTAGCGTATTTTTCTGTAGTTTATTTACAGTCAACATTTTGTTGACAAATCGATGATATTTAAAAGCGACATTTGATAAATATGGGGATTATTTGTTTGATTTACATGAGAATAATCGAAAATTCCCATCAGAGTTGAGATAAAAAGAGTGCTAAAAAATCAGTTTTTTAACTAGTTTTTCATGAAATCACTAATTCCCCTGAAACGGCTGTTATTAGTCGTCTCATCCAACTTTGTGCGTCTGGCGATCAGAGCGAGAAACGAGGAGAGATTATTATGAAGTTGAGAAGGACTTAAGGTACTCTTTTTTATCGCAACTTACGGAGTGTTCTTTGAAGATATTGTTCTATGAGGGGAGATGAAAATAGAATCAGGAAGGAAGAGAGAGGGCGATGTCTTCGAAAAGATGTTATTCCATCAACTCCCCGCAAGCCTCAGAAATGAAGAAAATCGTCATGCTGTGGATTTCTTTAGCTTTTAAAAAACGATCTAGATTCGGGGGTGATTGTCGCGCAGCAATAAAGTTTGTTTTTAATATTAGCTTCCTTGCAGATACTGCGTCTGTGCCTTTTCGTATACTGGAGGTCCACCGAATCTAATTTTATTGCGGAAATTCTTTGCCTGCACAACTTTCACTGGAGACTTAACAGCAACTGTGACACTTTATCCATTCCCAAAGCTTCATGCAAACTTGTCAAGACTTTTCTTCCACTTTCCTGCTTCTACCGGTCAATTTGTAACAAATTTTGTTCTACGATGGGAGGTCGAAATGAAAACAAAATAGGCTGCGATACCTCCCAAAAGAAGTTGTTGAGGTAACTCCTCAAAACGCCTTAGCTTATGGTCTAGATTCGCGCAGTACATGGTTGCACTTTCAGAGTCGCAATTATGCAGTAATAAAGTTTTTGTGTCGCCATCAGTTACCCTGCGTTGCGTCTTTGCCTTTTCGTGTGGAGGTCGATTTAGTTTTGTTGGGAAACCCCAAAAACTAGAGCTGTAATTGTCAATGCTTTGCCTGGAAACTTTGGTTGGAGACTCAAAAGTCGCTGTGACGCTTTGTTCAAAAATCCTCGTGCAAAATTGTCACAACTTTCCGTCCACTTTCTTGATGATTTTTTTTACTTCTGACTTCTGCAAGTCGCCCACTTTTGAGTTGATCTCAAATCAATTCTCCGCCTGCATTGAAAATTTCATGCCAAAAAACAGAAAATTTATCATAAAACTCGACAAATACTTGCCGAAAAGTTGCAGCGTATATTGATACAATAAAAGCAAAACTAGAGTACAAAATTACAATATCCGATGGAAATGGTAATGAGAATTAAATTACCATAAATCCACGTAATTGGGAAATGCGAAACTACAATAATTTTAGCATATCAAATAAATATGCCTTTGAAAATTGCAAATAACATTCTATTAAATTAATTAAAATTGCAATTGTTGTATTTTTTTGTGTGTAAAATCTGTTATTGAAATTTTCAATTATAACCATCATCATCATCATCAACATTATATTTCATATATATATATATTGTTTGTTTAAAACTAAAACATGTCAAGCTTTAACTAAATAAATTAATGATACCAGGCTGCCCTCAACAGTTACCCCCTTTAATGCAGAATATAAAAATAACCGTTCGGTTAAAAGAAAAATATAGAATTTTTATTTACTGTTACACAACCGCTTGCTTGAACCTTGTTATCATTAATCATTTTTTGTTGTTTCTTATTTGTGAAACGTTAGCGACTCTCATGAATGCGATTTTCTATAGAGAATTTCTTTTAAATACACATTGTGTAGATATTTTTACGTATAGAGTTAACTATACAATAATTAAAGAAGACGAAGGAGAATAGATGAAAGTAAACAAACAAACCAAACAAACAAAAACGGTTATTATTTACAATTATAAATAGATTTATCCGTTGTTTTTTTCTTCTCTTTTGGTTTGGTTGGCTGGTGATCACCGCACTATAAAACCATACCGCAATCGAGGGGTAAGTGAGCAAATCGTACAAAAGCCCACCTATAAATCATTTTTAATCAAAATATTGGCCGGATAATCGTCAATTAATAATTATGCATCATTTGTTGACAGTGCATTATTATTGATAATTTTGATATTGATAGAAATTAATTAAAAATGAATTTTGAAAGTTGGCATTGTTCGACCAAAACCTAATTTAAATTAGCCTGTAGTGAAGATACGAAACAATTGAACACAGTTAAACTAATACATACTAACCAATACATGGATATAATTATGCATGTATATAGGTATATGGGAATGTATAAAGGCTAAAGTTTGAATTAGATTGTAGAGTTAAAATGTAACACCTGCCCTTTCCGCTCTGTTGAATAATTGAATGAAATACATAAACGTACAAATAAACACAACACACAACATAGGTAGATATTGTTGTATAATAGACATCTCTGCGGACAAAGAGACGTAAAGAGATTATTATTGAGTGAGTACTGGGTGGAAATCATTCTATAATACAATAGTTTTACATTTATATATATATATATATATATATATACAAACAGCTATCTTTACATTGTTATATTATATATTTTGTTAAAAGGAAATATAATCCATTATGAATGATAAGCTAAATGATTAATCATTCATTTAAGCGACTACAATGTGAATTGTGAAATTCTCTAAAAGATAAAATTTGTACAACGGTCGGTCTGTTGATATAAGCCCCCTTCATAAGCGTAGATTGATGAGTACTCAATTTTCACGATAATAGAAATAATTTTCCAATAAACAGAAAAAAAGTCATCCGGCGCGCATCCACCAATATTAACAAGATATGGAACTATCGATGTTTATCGATGATCGACAAAATCGCTTCGATTGACTTTAACAAATAATGGATTTGAAAAAAAAAATGCTACAAAATAGAAAGTGGCTCTTCGACGCTCTCAATAAAGTTTAATTGTCTCTTCTATCGAAACGGAAGATGTCCTAGACTATTTGAACGTCAACTTGCTTTTATACACTTCCCAATTATTTACAAGGTTTTTGTTGAAAAAAAAGTTTTCAACTGCTACTCAAAAAAATGTTATGTGATGAATTTGTAAAAAAAGAAACCAGTCTGCACATCTTTAAGCATCAACCGTTTGCCAAGACGAGCAGCCACACTGAACAAGATCTGTAAAGTATGTTCATCCACCGTAATTGCAACCTTCAGTTTATTTGTCTAGCGATGGAAAACTTTTCCGGTGATCTGCAAAATACCATTCGAATCTAAATTTTACGTTCAATGCACTCTTTGCTGATTTATCAAAATGTTGATTTTACTTATATTGCACTCGGACAGAAAACTGGATGCATCAAGTTTTTCCACTGACTCTGCAAAGTACCGTTCTAAAATTGATTAGTTGCATAGAGACTCAATCAAATCTTAACAAGTCGTCGATTTGAATAAAAAGCCTAGAGAAAATATGTAAAAACTTCTATCTTATCAAACACCATTAGATTTTTCCAATCTGTTGTTATCGATATTGGAAAAATGTTTCGTGCGCCACTCAACTAAACTTTGAATTGTAGCTATCGATCTTTTACTTAGAAATAGAGCTTCACGGTCCGAGCTATCCTTAGTGAGTAGATCATTTAAAAGAAGTACAAAATGAAGTAGAAAAAGTTGTTCTTCAAGGTTCTCAACAAGGTAGAATTCCTTCCTTGAATCCGAACCGCAACTGTCCGGCATTGCCATATAAAAGTTTTACATTTCGTTAGATTTCCTTCCTCTGCAGAGTAATGCAAAAAAACTATTGCAAAAAGCATTTTTTTCAACAAAATACGCCTTTAAGCTGTACTAGACTGTGCATAAAGTAGGCACTTTTCGACCAATATTAAATGATGGGTAAAGCATTGTTTTTAATAAGAAAAAATTGGTAGATAACAACTTAACTCTAATATCCTGAAAAGTGAGTACAAAGCTTCTCCACCACCAAATGATGGCTAGAAAACAAACTGGCGAATCGCTAAAACGGTTTTAACATCCCGGCGCATCCACCATTTATAAGAATTAGTCTTTCACGATTATATTCTGATTTCCAATCAAACCGATCATTTCCAAATCGACAGAAAGACGATATTGACTTTGGAAATCACCCGGCGCTTCCACCAATATTAACGAGATGTGAAACTATCGATGTTTACCAATAGACCACTAAATAACTGCGCTACACAAGTAGAAAGTGGCTCTTCCACGTTCCCAATAAAGTTGTCTCTTCTACCGAAATGGAAGATTTCCCAGACATTTCTAGTTCAATTTGCTGTTAAAGAGTTCAAAATTATTCGCAAGGTAAGCATTTTTTTGGAAAAGTTTCCAGTTGTTGCTCAAAAAAAAATTAATGATTTTTTACAAAAAGAAACGGCGCACCCACCATTATGCACAGCTGTACGCATCAAGCGTTTGGAAGATGTTAAGACCCACTGAACTGGATCTGTAAGGTACGTATTTATTGTTGGAGAATTCATGCGACTTTTTGTTTAGAAAACTCGGGGCATCCAGAGTAATTGCAACCTTCAGTTTTTATTATTTAGCAATGGAAAATCTTATTATTTTTGATTTGATGAAAAGAAACCTCTGCAGTGGAATACCGAAAAGTATTGTAAAAAGCATTTTTCCAACAACCTTTTGATTTCCTTAAGAAGCGACTATTTATCAGAATACGCTTTTAACCTGTACCAGAGTGTCCATAACATAGGCACTTGTCGCTCAATATAAAATTTTGGCTAAAGAATTGTTCAGACCTTTTGTTCTTAACTAGAAATAATTGGTAGATATTTATTTACCAATTATTTCTGGTATTTCTTGACGTTTTTAATTAGAAACGTCAAGAACTGTAGTCTAATTCCCTGAAAAGTGCGAACAATTTTCTCTGAATTTTTGAACACCAATCAATGGCGAAAAACAGACTGGCGAATCGCTAAAACGGTTTTAACAACCCGGCGCATCCACCATTTATAATAATTAGTCTTTCACAATTATAATCCGGTTTCAAATCAAACCGATCATTTCCAAATCGATGGAATGATGACATTGACTGTGGAAATTGCCCGGCGCATCCACCAATTCACCAACTTTTGTAATACACTTTAAGATAAATCAATTATTCGTACAACTCACAAGAAAACGAATAAAGCAGTTTAATAAACAGCAATATTTTCACAATATTTACTCAAAAGAACAATAAAATTTTTAATGAAAACTCCCATATACGTCTTGAATTTTATAAAGTCTACAATGTTTGCCGAACAAAAACCAAACAATGCAATTTCAATTTTACAACGTTTAATTAACATTTCTCAATATAAAGATGTATTTTAAACACAATTATTATGTATGCTCGACCACAAAATCAACTAATTTAACCAATTATTTACTAGAAGCTCTAGTTTTTAATTTAAAAAAAAATAAAAACAATAGAATTTGTTATCAAATCGGTGTCGTAGTAATTATAACAATCACAAATGCAAATTTCTTTAAATAACCAAAGAATACGGAAAAAAAAATTGAAGAGACAAAAGATTCCGACGAATAGCTGGAGGATCAACAATTCCAACAACGTTAAAATGCAAAACAATAGGAGCTTTTTTGAGACTTAAAATTCCCGAATGTAATTGACATCTTTTGTAATTATCATCAACGCGCCATTGTAGATGGATAAATTTAATGTTGTAGAAACTATTCGACAATAACAATAATTTTTTTTTTCGAAAGCGAATCGTTATAGGGAACTCGCTTATTTGATCAGAAATAATAAAATGTGATTTTTGATGAGATCGTGAAACGTACACACAACAGATTGCACATTTGCGATTTCTGTTACGTATCAATTTCGATTCGTATATGATAGAAATTCATCATATTATTTATATAATAATTTACTCGTAGTTAATTAAATGATGCTCGCAACAACAAGTTTTCGATTTTAAAGTTAATTAGTTATGTTCTTATTTAGAATGAGTTAACTTTATGTAAAGCGCAGACTTGCTTTGATACAATAAATAAAGTAATTTTGCCTTGTATTACATTCTACATGGTAAAATATTCACAAAACAACAGGTGTATTAAAGAAGAACACATCCAAATTTCGTATGGTAATAATTTCTATACAAAACACTAATTAAGAGTGTGTTATAGCTACTTGACTGCCTTCGCAAGTTTCCCAAATATTTGTATATAATGAGACAACAACGAATGTATTTATTAACGTGTTGTAATGTTATATTTACGTATCTCCGCCGGCTTTACAATCAATAATGGCAGCTGTTTTTGTTTTTTTTTCCTGAAGAGAAAAAACTGTAAATATACGGGTATGCGTATCATTAATTATTCGCTAAGTGAGTAAAAAGCTTATAAAACACGGTGACGTATATTACTTTTATTTATAATGCAAAATTACGGCTTGACTGTTCTAAATTAATTGCTTGCAATTAAAATTAAACAGTAAATACATTTCTATGAATAAGGAGATCTCACCAGTCTTTAATGTAATTGGAGCAAATCTCCAACGAATCATTAAAATTTATATCGTCGCCTTTTCCTTAACACAATACCCCGAATATGATGGAATAATAAAACAAAGAAAGAAAAAAATTCAAGGAAGGAAAACCAGCATCGCACAAAAAAACTCTATTTAAACTTGGAATATAGAGCGTACGTCCATTATGTGCATTTGTACGATAGACTTAACAATTCAAATATACATAAAAAGGCTCTCAAGCTTTCCACATCTCTTTCAAATACCAACTGGCAAATCAACTTTTACACATTGAACATCATTACAATTTCAAATTGGTATCGTCCGTGAAGAAAAGAATACAGACACAAAAGATTTCTTATTGCAACCCAACGATGGATAGCGGAAATTAAAGTGCACTTTCGTCTCGTTTATTCTTATTACAATGCAAATTTTAATCGATTTATCTATAACAATTACAGTCGAGTCGAGCGTAATCGTTTAGACGGCGTATATCCGCTGAAAGAATCAAACGAAATGGACGCCTTGTGTATTCTACAACAACGATTTCATTCCACCCGAACGACATATTATTTATTTATTTATTTTGAAAGGATCTCCGTAGAACTATTGATTTATAAATTGGGTAGTTGTGGAAACTTTTAGCTTGATCAGAATGACCTGAGGGTTGTAAGAAATACTGCTTTCAACGAACAAAAACAGCACTCTTTGAAAACTCTGTTGTAAAGTTTTCAATGCACATTAAAATGCATTTTCGATCCTGTCAACTGCAATCGACTGTGTCTAATAAAATTTTTACATTTAAAATTAATTATAAATATGAAATTGGAGAAATATTTGATTTATCCCCGGAAAAATGATCGAATTTCACTTTGCTCGCAAACTTTCTTTTTCTTTGCTTTTTTCAATCGTAACAATATAACTTTCGCCGTTTTCCTATCGGTAAATATATCAATTTTTTCCCGTACAATAACGGAAAATTGATGTTTTTTTTTCTATTCTTCGTATAAATGGGAAAAGGTCGAAATAGTTGCTCCAATACAATGTGGCGCACTGATTAGGTAATCTTTATTGTACCGAAATATTCCCAATTCGAAGCGCTTGGTTGCAGTTTCACGCATACACGACCCCAAAACTGCACTACGAATATTATCAGTGGATAATATTGCAGAACTTCCAATAGAAGCCGGTCGTTGTCTCTTTTATATGAACATTAACAGAAGTTTTCACACAATTAAACTGAAATGTTCAATGTTTTATTGTTAAAGTTGTACACGAAATACAATTCTTACAATTATTTTCTAAAATAAAATAACGTAACGTGATTTATTGGAGTAGAACTCTTTTCGTATTCGATCATTAAAATTTGTTAACAATATTGTAACAGAGAATGTGCGTTCTTTTGGAATAATATTGGAGATGAAAATGGAAATTTTTGGTGGATATATGGAAGACTATATATACACGTGTATTAAATTGATGTTGAGTTGATTTTCAATTTTCTAAACTTACATATTTGTAAGCGAATATAAACGTAAAATTATTGCCAAGCATTTTTATATTTTATCCCGTATTTTTATCAGTTTTATTGATAGAGTTATCTTTATTCCAACGATTCGTGTAGATGGAATCTATCCTTCTTTAAAAATTAATATTGGGTTTTTTTTTATTAATAATTTAGTTAGCTTTTCAGTATATGGGGTGTTTTTTTTTAAATATGGATAAGAACACGGTGTTTTTCTGGTCCTCTATAAATAAGAGTTGTGAACACGTATACAGATGGCAACATCTTAGACCTTAGGGCAGTGTTTTTCTACCTTAAGGTGACCTGGCGCCACGATTAAAATGTCGTAGACACGCAGTTATTGGCAATTTTTAAAATCTTTCTTCCTCAGGAACCCCCGCTTCTCATACAGATTCTAGATCTAGTGCGATCAAAGGTGCCATACAATGAAGAATTTTAGAGTCTTAATTAAATATTTAGGGGCGCAAAAAAGCATTCAATAGATTGCAAAACCGCGTATATGTGTCTTAATCACAAAACTAAAATTAGTTTCGTTTACAAAAGGGCTGAAAATTTCAATATTAGAGCCCTTCAGGGGCTATCGCGCGATAGAAACATACCTTATCTAGAACGGATTTTTTTCTGCTTTTTCACCCCCTTCTATCTGATGCTGTAGCCTCAAAATTTTAATAGAAGCGAGATATGTCTACCGACAGGCGCCTTCTGGGCTTCAATACTATTCCCACTCATTTAAACTGCTCTTGATGTGCCTGGACGCACTTAGGGTACGTTCATGTTGAAGATGTCTCACTGTGATAGCTCACTAAATACAAAAATTAATACAAGTTTAAGTATGGAAGCGAAAGATGCTTTACTGTGCTACCGAGCGGGCTAAATAGCCATATTTAGGTAAAAAGAGAAAAGTTGCCTGTAATTGCTCGAATCAAAGTGACAATATGAATACTGAGAAATGAGAAGAAGGCATTTTTGACCTGACCTAACTTAAATAAAAAGAGTTTAAATGCTCCTTTTTTTACGAATCTTTGGAACAAGCAACAATGAAAAGCCCGAAACAGGTTTTCTTTACGTTTTTTAATTACCCAATTAAATTCAGTCGATACCGTTTTTATAAGGTTCGTAAATTTCAACCCTTATAACTTCCGTTTTATTCACCCTTTATACCCTAAAAACATTGACATTTTTTATGATTTATCACCTCGGAAATAATAGTCCTGCTCCAATATTTAAACAATAAGCATTCGAAGGCCATTTTCAACCCCTAAAAAAAATCAATTTCTTAGTTTTTTATAGTAACTAATGTATCAAGGGCGTTACGAGACAAATAACGCCCATGGTGCATTCATGAATTTATGCCATAAGTGAATTTTTGATTTTTTTAAATGTTTCTTTGACATCTTAAAAAGTTGTTTATCATAGCAACGAGCTATTATTCTTCACAACGGGCTATTATTCTTCACAACGCCATCGCAACGCCATAATTGCCCGTCGTCAAGTAAACAATTATTATTTGCTTATTAATGAGATCGTTTTGATATCTATTAATGGTTCAAAAATACATACAAATGACATTAAAATTTTTAATTTACACGGTTTTTAGTCATCACAATCTATGATTTTGATTAACACGGTTTTCTCTATATTCAAAGTAAACCGAAGCCGTGTAAATATAGCCAAAACAAATTAATATGTGCTGTAAATCAACTATGTTGTTTTACTTCTTAATTTGCACGGTATTTTTTTGAATGGCTCAATTATATACGATGTTGTAAGGAACCTACTTCAGTGTAAATCGAGGGATAACCATAGCAAAAAACTAATAAAGTAGTATAGTAAACAACTCGCACGGTAAGAAAACAGATTTTACACTACAAAAAAATACTCCACAAAAGAAAACAGCAATTGCACAATAAAGTACAACAATTATGTAGAGATTGTTTTATGCAACTTTAACCGTTTGAAAACGTAGTTATGTTAAATTGCGAAAAGAACAAACACTGCAGATATTGATTCTCCCTTCTCTCGTGATCCACGGAGATTTATCATGAAACGGATTATAAAAGGCAGTGCAAATAACTTATTTTACTGTCGGTTTCGATTTTGTCATTCTAGCAATTTGTTTTACGGTATCGACTGTTTTTTTTTCTTTAAATTGGAAACTCTTGACTTCCATTGTGTTGCTTGCAAAAAAAATTACTCCATTAATTATAAGATCACACAAAAAATTCTACATTTTACAAGTGAATGATAAATCTGAACTTTGACATTTTATTGTTCTTGAAAATCGCTGCAATAAAGATCAATGAAAGTGAAATTTCAACATAAATCTTCATCATTTTACTATCCGATTTCCATCGATTATTTATTAGGAGAAATATTTGAAATTTTTTAAATACGATGACCTATAGAAGCCATAAAAAATTACTACTTTACGAAATCGATAGTTTTAGATGGTTGGTTATCGAATTTAACGGACTTTACGTCGAATTTGTATCGCCTAAATTGATTAATTGACAAAAAATCGGGTGTTATCAAATTTCGTGAAAGGTCCCCAGTGTTCTTGACGATCAAAAGAAAGATCAAGGCTTTTCTGCCTAAGTTCGAGGGTTTCTATGCGAAACCAAACAGCCACATACGCACACATAGCTTCAATACAGAATACCACATAATCTAGATGAAATGTTGTCTCTTTTTGACACATACTTGTTCCTATTTACTTTGTTTCGCTCTGTTTTTGGTGATGTAAATGATGACAATGTGCTTATTTCGTCCGCCCTCTCTGTATATTGAAATTCCATAAAAGTATTACAATTTTCTGTTTAAAGGTCTTTGAATAGTACACAAAATCTTCGATAAACACGGAATTTACTCGTTTTTCCGCTTCTCCAAACAAAAAAATACATTCGAAAACCAAACACTTAAAAAACCCAAACACGTCTCGCATTCCTGGCAGGTAAATGAGATTACATCTTCTCTAGAAACGAGCCAAGTTCAAAAAACGATCAGTTATTTGTTGGGAAATTTATGGCATTGTTTATTTCCGATACTACAAAAGACTAATGTGCTAAACAAGAAGATGAAACTCCATAAATGCGCCATAAATTTTGATCGTACAAGTTTGTTCACATCATTAATAATTGAACAAGTTTAATCAAAGAATTAGTGAAATTTTCCACTTTCGCTTTTGTCATCGATGCTCCACAACCAATTTATTCTATGTCAATTTCAAGATTATCAAACGCATACTAATCGAGTAGTTTTTTTATTGTGATAAAAAGCAAATTGTTTGGAAGTTATTTATTGGAAAATATTTGTCGACATAAGTTTAATATTGTGTGTGAAAGTAACAAATAGACTATAAAGAATTGGGCTTGGTCTGTCTCTACACAAATCGAAACAACTTATTGAATGCAAGTGGGGTGTACAGTCGATATAAAACACCAAGTACGTTTCGTTGCCGACCCAGTTGTGATTAATTAAAAACGAGACAAGATGCAGTTGTGCACTGTTACATTTACACTGTTATTCGTGGTAAGTTATCACAAGAAAATAGCGAAGGGTTACCGAAAAAAGTGGTGGATTTACTAGTGACGTGGATTTATTTGTTCAAGTTCCTTGTTTACATCCAAAAAAGGGCAGTTTTCATCGCAGCTTGATAATTTCTAGCTACAGGCATTCGAAATCCTTGGGTGTTCCGTTACAGATTGTTATTTTTCTGAAATTACAACCTTGGTACTTTTACTGTTTCTTTGTAGAATAATTTCCGATTATATAATTATTTTTAAAAAATCAGTTATGTTAATATTATGTTAATAATCCAGAAAGTGTTACACTTTCTTGACTACAATCATTAATTTCTAAATTTTTTGGTTTCCAGTTGGATTTCTATAAAGTTGCCACACAATTACCACCACGACTGAACATACCTGGCGCAGTTCTACTAGGACAATCGAAACCGTTCCGTCCACGTGTCCATAATAGCGATCTAGGACCACCGCCACGATTACGTCGCCCTATACCGAACGCCGTCCCAGCATCCATCCGTCCAGTTGTTGAAGAACCCGAAGAGAATCTACCACCATCACCACCACCACTACCATCATCTCAAACAATTGATAATAGTTTCGATGATGAAGTTTCCAAATTAGGTATTTCTGCACTACAATCAGCGGTACGTCAAACAATTAATGATGATGATGATGTACCATCAGCGATACAATCGCAAACAACACCTCAACCCAGACCGGTACAATTCCGTCCAGAACGACCGGTACCACTATTACGTCAAGATATCCGTGATTTACCACGACCAGTTCCACAACAACAACAACAACGGCAACAAGTACGTGTGGCTGCCGTACGACAACCACCGCCACAACCACCCCAACAATTCCGGCAGGCGACCAGAGTTAGTCCAGCACCGGCAAGACAACAACAATTCGTCGATCAAGATGATGAACGTCAAACGACACGCCGACGTAAACCAGTTGTACAGATCTTAAGTAAATTCCGGAACGATAATCCGGATGGTAGCATCGCATGGGGTTATGAGAATGAGGATGGTACATTTAAAGAGGAGACTTTAGGTAATGATTGTATAACACGTGGTAAATACGGTTACGTTGATCCGGATGGTGTACGAAGGGAGTATAAATATGAAACTGGAAGTAAGTGTGATGAACAAGAAGAACCAGAAGGTGATGTTTTGGTGCAGGCAAAACAACCGCCACAAAATCGTAAACAACAACAACAACAGCAACAACAACAACAACAACAACAACAATACAGACCTTTACAATATTAGTTTCTATTAATTATTGCCATAAGTATTTGTTAATAAATAATCTTTTTTTTAATAAAAATTCTTGTTTTAATCTGTAATAATCAACAGCGATAAGGTCGTGATATTTACAATTACGGTCGTATGAATCAAGCAATAATTTCAAGTATTCTGGTCTTGATTAAGATAGTGAAAGTTAATGCGAGCAGTCTGACCTAGAAAGATTTTTTTCGTGTTGAACTATAATGTCTCTTGAAAAACACGGACGGATTTAATCTTTCTAGATTGACAATAATTTTGGGTGCGTATCTACAGTAACCTTCAAATTACCGGTACGACCCTGGTCCATTTACAACTAATTATCAGTAAAAAATTGTGCAATAGCAATTTCTTTCGTTTCCTTTATTACGAATGGAGAATTTCTAGGAATTTTTAGAGAATTCTAATTAATTTTTTTTATGGATAATTTCCATTAAATTTCCGTATTATTTAAGCTATTTACTTTCATCGGTTTTGGTTGCGTTCATTATTTATTCAGGTTTTTTATCGGTCAACTTTCCATTTCCATTTATCTGAATTTGATTGTTCAATGTTGTTTTTTATGGTGCATCAAGTAATGAACAAATAATGGACAATTATTTCAACAACAAAAAAACTCTCTCAATAGCGGATAAAACTTTCAGGCGACATTAAACAAGGGCCCTCACATATTACGAATTTTTCAACAGAAAACTAATAAAATTACCTCATCATAACGGACAAAGTTTTCAGAAGGCATCAAACAGGGTCCTTCCGGATTAGCAAATTCCGAGGTCTTGTTTATTTATTTATCACTGCCAAAGTAACAAAATGGAAAAAGATTCTGATGAATACGAAAACTTCGGGGAAAAAACGATTTCCATAAACACAAAGTGGCAAAATTTTAACCAGACACCTCTTAACAACTGCCATTATCAAGCACGTGTTTTCTCGTATTCATAACAGACGAAGCGACGAAGTCTTTCTTGCAAAAGTACAAGCTGCGGAGAATTTGGGAAAACTTTTAAGCTTTTCCAAATATTGAAATAGAAATATAAAGTAACGAATTTTTGAATAAAAAAAGCTCTCTCGAGTACGGACAAAGCTTGAAGAAGGCATTAAATAAGGACCTTTTCAAATTACGAATCTCTCAACGAAAAGCTCCCTGAGAAACAAGGATTTATAAAATTACTTCTTTACAACGGACAAATTTATTAGAAGGCGTCAAACAGAATCCTTCCAGATTAGTAAATTCCGATGTCTTCTTTGTTACTGCCAAAGGTAGGGAAAATTTGGAAAAATAAAAACACAGTTGGAAACTTCGAAAGAATTTCTGAAAACATGAACTAGCAAAAATACTCCCTTCCGGGCAAAACTTCATAAACTTCCAAAAGCGAGAGCGCACGTCTTTCAATAACAGAGAATTTTCGAACACCTCTTAGAAACGGACAATTTTCTTTATAATAAGCATGCAAAATGGAAAGCTCTCTCACTAAAGGAGAAAGCTTTCAGAAGGCAAATTAGGCAAATTCCAATTTTTGACCGTCAAAGGAAGAGAAAATCTGGGAAAGGAAAAATACGCTTGCAAAAACTTTGCTAAATATGCGAAAACAGGATTAAATAAGACATCAAAAAGAACTTTTCCAAGTTACGAATTTCTCAACAAAAAGCTCTCTGAGAAATAATTGCTTTCTTATAAAATTACCTCTTCATAACGGATAAAGTTGTCAGAAGGGATCCAACAGATTGGCAAATTCCGATGTCTTCTTTTGTTGCTTATGACTGCCGAAAACATAAAATGCCAAAAATGCTCCCTTCCAGTCACCTCTTGACAACTTCATAAACTTCCAAAAGCACGTCTTATAAAACGGACAAAGCTTTTAAAATGTACGAGTTGCAGAGAATTTGGAAGAATTTTTACAGTTTTCCAAGAGAGATCAGTTCAAATAATGAATAATTGTTTTTCAAACACCTCTTAAATACGGACAATTTTCTTTGCAAGAAATACGCAAAATGGAAAATATAGGATAACGAACTTGCCGACAAAAAAGCTCTCAATAACGAGGAAACATTTCAGTAAAAGAAAATCTTACCAAAATTTTACTAAATATGCGAAGTTCTAAAGAAAACCGGGATTTCCGTAAACACAAATTGACAAAAACGTTCACCTCCTAACAACGGACACTTTTCGGTTTTTTTTCTTCATTAACTCCCAATACCGAATGTGTATCTTATAAATTAATCTCTTAATTAGAGACAAAGCTTTTGTACTGTTAATAAGAAAATATTCGGCCGACGTCCCTTTCTATGTGAAATAAAATTAGTTTTGTGAGGCCGCAAACAGTATAGAAACACTCCTAAGGGACTTTAAAAATAACAAACAATCGAATGCAACGGAAATAGTGAACACTTTTGCTACTATTTCCGGATTAGCGGCACATTTTTTTTTGTTTCATTTACAATACACACCCTATATAATAAATTCGGCGAGCCACTTTTAAAGGCATTCAGTTGATATCAAAAAGGCGTACGCTGCAGTAAATGTAATCAAAAAAGGGTTGTAAAAGGCGTTGATTATTGAGCAGAATTTCCAACGTATAATAAAATTACAATATTGCCAACGAAATTTAGGATTTTCTGCTTTCATTACGAAAAGGGACGAACAATCCTAACTACAAGCAACACTTTACAAATTACTTTGATAAAGTCCTTTAGTAAAACTTTCATATAAAATGGGTGGAGTACACTTATGAGCGGTTTCTTCAAATTAACCACCCCTATAATTCCGTAGGAACGACCACAAATTGATTCGTGTCGCCTAGATAACTTGACTTTAATCTAAATCACGACTAGAATATGCATCGCTTGCCGGTGGATTTAGCGGCTGCTAGATTACCTTGGGGGCGGAAACAGAGAGACATTCACAGGAAATGTGGACTTTATGGTAAATTGGATGACTTTCATAACAAGATTACGACCGGTACGCTTTTATTTCTTACAATTACTTAGATTATAAAAATCGTATAATTAATACGGTCTTTGTCGATGATTATTGTAATTCTGTGAATACCCCTTCCTATTACTACCCCATGTATCAGCTGGTGTTATAGCAATATCCATAAAATCACCAATAGCAAATCGGGCCTGTCCCAACGTTTTCAAATCATCTGGCCCTTTGATGCCCGTTGTTGTACAGCCAATTTCACGCATACGATACACCGGCGCCCTCATATCCGGAAACACTAATGAGAAACTGAATTTGGTACCTTTTCGGCGCGCCTCCGGATTCACCTCTTTCACCAATTGCGTCAATTCGTGCAACGTTGCATCCTTCCATGTATAGATCTGCAATTCGTTCTGGGGCGTGTTGCCTTTATTGTAATCGGACGGTTTGAAATGGTAGCCGTTCGATGACACAAAAACACGCAATAGAAACGGACAAATCTGTAAACAATCAATTTTTTTTAGTACATTGCGCGGTGCACAAACGGGGGCGCATACCTTTTGCCGATCGACCGCATCGTCTTTCTTTTCTTCTATAACAACATCAACAGAACCCATTACAGTTAATTAATTGGTAATTTTCGAGAATTATGCGGATTTCCAGCGAAAAAAAAACGCATAAATGTGAGGTTACGTTTTTAAAAACAATCACATTCGCGGAACTACCACTAGATAGCGCTGCCACAAAATGGTGGCAACATACAGGACGTCTCCACAATAGTATACTTTTTCTATTTCAATAAAAGTCGATTATATAAATCATTATAAGTAATAAAACAAAGTTATTGGAATATCTACAATTATTTGTTATGTGATTAAAATTAAATACAGTAAATTATTGGATATTATTGTAAATTGTTGGACGTTCTGTAGTGAAATTTGATTGTGAGGATTGGTAGACATGCGTACAAATCCTGATTGTTGATTGGTCGGCAGTCGATCATACGATCGCTTTGATTTAATTCAAATATCGACGAATCTTTGTCACTCCATCAATTCTCATCAATTAAACAGCAATTATTATCGATTTTTATTGAATTCACACAATATAAAGTGTGATTTTTCCAATAATTCAACAATAAACGTTGGTAAAGTTTCATGTTATTAAATTGGCAACATTGTGTTTACACGATTGTCGATTGTTTTTTTTCGATTATGAACCTTACCTGATAGATGCCGGTACAAAGGTGAGATTAATTTATATATTAATAATTATAAATCAGGTAAAAAAACAATTGAGATATATTTTAGAGTGCTATTGTCGACAATAGTGCGTAGTAACTAATTTGATTCGAATCGATGAATGTCGAAGTTCGAGGTTAACGTAGATTGCAACAGTATTACGTGTGATAGCGATATTTGTGAAATTATCGATAATTTGTGTTGTTTTTCCGTATTATAATCGATAAATATGGTTGAAACGAACGTATTAGTGGGTCCAGAATTGGAACGTTTCATTGAAGGCTCCTTGGGCGAGGTAGCGTTATTGATCCTAAAAACACATTGTGATACTGTTATACAGGTAAACCAGCGATTTATCGTTGATATCGTTGAATTTATTCGAGATTATTGTGGCAGGTTGATGCGTCAACGGGGGAGGAGTTACCAGCAAATCTTCTATTAAATCGTGCTATTACCGTTGCGAAATGGTTGCAACAAATCGGTATTAAAGTCGGTGATGTTGTGTCAATCAATAGCGAGAATCGTTTGGAATTCTGTATTGTGCCAATAGCCGCTTTTTTAATCGGTGCCGTTTTTGCACCGTTAAATCCTGAATATACTGAAGGCGAACTACATCATGTGCTCAACTTGTCGAAGCCAAAGATTGTGTTTTGTTCACAATTAACTGTTAAGAGAATGTTGAATATTCTACCAAAACATCCGTATTTAAATAATTTGGTTGTTTTCGAGAAAAAACCGATAAAACACAAAAACGTGATAATGTACGAACGGATAATCCATGGTGTAACTGGTGATGATATCGATGAGGAATTTCGGGCGGTTCCGATCGATCCCAAAGAGGCAGTCGCTACGATTCTGTGTTCGTCCGGTACGACCGGTTTGCCGAAAGGTGTCATGTGTACACATGACAGTATGACGGTTTATATCGATGTAATGAGGTTTTTTTCGCCTTCTATTCAACACGTCAATTCGACAATTATTTGATTTGTTTCATTGCAGGACGGCAATGGCGCAAATTGTGGAAAATGAAGATCCCAGCGATGCGATGGTCGGTCTATCGCCGTTCTTTCACTCGATGGGTTTCATGTTGATGTTCCTAAATTTGCTCAGGGGCAAGAAGATGGTTGTTATGAGTCGGTTTAAGACCAAACTCTTTTTAGATGCTTTAGTTAAATATAGGGTAAGTTGAAAGGGTTTACGATGAAGCAAAATAACTGCTGCGTACCCAAGATTCATGCTTTAATTTGTTAGGTTTCAAGATTAGTAGTACCGCCGCCTGTGATGTTAATTTTATTGAAACACCCACTGACGAAACAGTACGATTTGTCGTTCATTAAAGAGATACGTACCGGGGCTGCACCGATGGGTAAAGATATGGAACAGGAACTGAAACAACGGTACTAATCTACATTTCAAAAAATTGTACAAATTCTAATCGATAATTATAGTTTTAATGTTGGACATGTCTCACAAGGCTACGGTATGACGGAAACTACTTTAAGCACATTAGTTAGTCCATTTGGTAAAACTAAAGTCGGATCTGTTGGTAAAATCGTACCAGGAATGATGGCTAAAGTATTCTTTACCACTTACATTATCGATTTGTTAATTATTTGTAATTATTAGGTGATTAACGAGAACGGTGAAGCATTAGGTCCATTTAAAGAAGGCGAATTATGCTTTAAAGGTCCATTAATTATGAAAGGTTATATCAATGATCCGATTGCTACAGCCAATACGATCGATCGTAACGGTTGGTTGCATACCGGCGATGTTGCCTATTACGATGACGATGGTTATTTTTATATTGTTGATCGTTTGAAAGAATTAATCAAGTATAAAGGTTATCAAGTAGCACCAGCCGAATTGGAGGCGTTATTATTAACTCATCGGGCAGTACAAGATGCTGCCGTTATCGGACTACCAGATGAGACAGCCGGTGAATTACCTTTAGCGTTTATTGTAAAGAAACCAAATCGTAAAGTTACCGATATAGAAATCGAGAAATTTGTAGCTGGTTGGTGTTTTTTTTTGTTTATTATTTGAATTGTAGAATTGTAAATTTTATATTTTTAGATAATGTTTCGCCCCAAAAACAATTGAGAGGCGGTGTAGTTTTTGTCGAGGAAATACCAAGGAATCCGTCAGGTAAAATTCTACGGCGTATTCTTAAAGAACGTGCAATCAAATTGAAATCAAAGCTTTAATTATACTTAGTCATTTTATTAGAAATGTTGACAATTAAATTAAATTGCGTGATTGTATGTTGTGTTTTTGTATGAACAAATACATCCCGCAATTACTTAACTTTAATCCTATTTAACCTATATGTAAATATTTAAATTATTACTTATTTCTTATCGTAATAAGGTTGGTCGAATACTGGTCCAAAATCGTCTTTCCATAATGACAAATCAACACTTGGTAATGATTCACACGGCACCACAGCATTACTAAAATTCCACATAATTAATTTCGAAATAGATTTAAACGGTAATCAATAACTTACTCGTAGGAGATCCGTTCGAATCCTCTGGGTTGCATAGCTTCAACATGATGACTGTTGTCGCACATCAACCGCGATATACTCGTTTTACGAATTTCGTTCAATTGCTCCAATGTGAAACCGGTTGGGCCACTATTCTCGAACCAGAATCGATCGCCGGCACGTGTCCGATAGAATTGTTCGGTTAAAATACATAAAAATGTCGGTCCGGCTAATGTGCCCGGTACTAGAGTTTCCAATGATCCACCAACAGTTAAATCAACATCATCCGGATGTTCGTAGACTGTTGCCAATTTATTTACTTCCTATAAAAATTATGTTAAAATCCAAAAATTTCTAATGGCAATTAATTACTTTAACCGGGATAACGTCGAGGAAATCTTCGAAGGCCTTAGCTCTTGGCAAATGGCAGTATTCACGATAATCGTTATACGAAGCCAAGCCGTGATCACGATTTCTTTGTATATCGATCGCACGTAAATCATTACCGAACATTTGGCCATTTCTAAATAAAAATTGTGTAATCTACGAAAAAAATCGAGGCGGTATTAATGTGATTTTGTACAATTTCCCAATATTACTTCACTATCGAAATATTGATCGGACGCCAATTCGGGTTGTGTATTTAAGCCGCGACTTAATTCATCGAAATTATCGCCCTCTTCCAGTATAGCCGGCCGATTGAACCAATCGCTCAGACGTAAATTGCCGTAACTGCTCCTGTGCTCGGTGACCAAGCTGAAATTGTGTTTTTTTGGTTTTCATAAAATAGTGTTATTAATGCGAATTATCGGATTTACTCGAGTCGTCCAGCGATTAACGAATGGAAAAACCGGAAGGCTGCCGTTGCGTGCTCATTCAAAACGGTCGGATTCACAAATTCCCGATAATCATTAACGAAATCCTTCGTATTGTAGAGAATCTTATGTTCCAAAGAATTACGTAAACCGATAAAAATCGGCAACCATTCATAATACGAGATGTATTGGTGTTGTGCAATTGAGATTTTGCGCGCCTCCTGGAACAACACCTCATCATCCCAATGTGGATTCAATTTCGCCAAATTATCAGCGATCCGATTATGTTCCCTTAACAATATCGTCTGCAGTAGCGTCAATTGTGGATTCTGATTGACACGGGTGTCACCGGCAAAATAACAAGCCTCTTGTGGACTTTGTATGGCACAATCGCCGCTAGCATTCATCGATCTTGGTAGCCATTGTTTCCCGTTACGGATATCGACACGTAACCGACCACCTTGGAATTGGCGCACCTGTTGGTTCCTTTGGTCGTTATTACCGTAAACTATCGATAAATCCAGGAAATGATTGACAGCGGTCAATTGTTCGGCCGGTTGATAGCCGCCGACACAGTTGCGGTCGCGATCGGTGATCGTTCGTACGAAATTCATACATTTCGTGTTCGTATGCGAGAAGATCGGATCATCGTGCGGTATAATGATTGGGTAACAATGTTCGGGAATGTTGGCGAGTTCGAGGAGTTGGCCGTTGGGTGTACAACACCGGGTAGCGTGTGGTTCTTTAAAAACCAAAAATTAATTTTTTAGTTTATCGATGATTCATGCAACTTACGTGCTTGAGTACTGCCCGCAATCATACTCATATCGTGCGTGATAATTTGTCCGTATTGCATCGCATTTAGCGTCCATCGAGGATCTTCGATCGGTTTGTCGGGGAATACAAGAAGGCTCACGATTCTCGATGCGGGTAATTGACGACCACTTTGCGCTTGCGTTGGCGTGCTTATTTCTGCAATAATTCTCTCAATTTTGGTTTATTTTCGGAAATAAAGTTACGTACTGTCGCCGTAATTTGGCGGTAATAGTCGGGTGTACGGTGTGTTGGGTGTGCCTAAAACTGGATTCCGTAGATTGTTACAGGATCCATCGTACGAACGGTAGCGGCTCTTCGGGCAGGTGGCTGGCGGTGTACCGCAGCCGGGCGCTCGGACCGGTTGTTGTGCAAATCCCGGATTCGGTGTTAGGAAATTATTTCCAGTATCGAAAGGTTTATTCGTAAATTGTAAAAAATTTGGACTATAATTCGGTACATTATAAGAATGTTTGAGGAAGATGTCGTATTGATGCGGTGGCTGGGTCGATACAAGCAGCAATTCGACCAGCAAAATTGTTGCGAATTGTAGAGTTCGCATGTTTGTGTTTATCTGAAAATAAGCAATGAAGTGAATGTAGATATTACGTTAATTAATGCATTTAATCAATTGAGTTAGAAACTAATAAAAAAGCAAGATTGGTATTTGAGAATTGTAAAAGTTACACACATTCGATAAGATTGTAGGTTGATAAAATTACATAATTTTATCATTTAAATAAAATCTCGATAAATGTGGTGGAATTACCGAAATTTCGCAGACTTTCACCATTAATGCGCATTTTTTTGATGCTTTTATGACAGATTTTTTTTCTAAGCCGATTTCTCGAAAGTGACGCAAATTCTAGCAACTTTCCTCTATTTTAGAAACTTATTGTCGGGATTTTTTTGCAAGTTTTTTCGTAAAAAGCAATAGACTATATTTTTGGGCCGACCTCTCTTCAATATGCAAAATAACGCGATTTTTAAACGTTTTTATGATAATAAAAAAAAACACTACTTGATTCAGACACTTGTTAGTTAGGGCTTCTTGTAAGAGATACTCTAAAGGGAACTTCTCCCAACAAAAAAATCTCGTCACCTTCGATTTTGCAATCTTGTTTTTCTCTGTTCCTTTCTTCGAGTTGTGCTGGGTGTTTTCTCTAACTAGGTTTAATTTTTTCCCTTAAATGGCACATAAGTATTAATTGAAGAATACTGAGTCTTGACAGAAAAAATTAAACTAAACCTAGTTCTAAAAAAACTCTTGATGCAAACGTCGAACTTGCAAGAAGCCCAAAAATGATCAAAAAACTCCCAAAATGGTTTTTAAGGGGGTTTTTTGCAATAATTTGCCGCTTTTCATTGTCGGTTTTAACGAATTTTTACAAATGAAAGAAGCACCAAAATGCTTTTGGATTTAGACTTTTTCTAAGGGTGATTATAGAGGGAACCTCTCCCAACAACAAAATTTTCGTCACCTTAAATTTTGCAGGCTTGTTTTTGTTTTCCTTTCTTCAGGTTGTACCAGGTGTTTTCTCTAACTAGTTTTGATTTTTTTTCAAATAAGATTTAAAAGCAAGTCTTAAATGGCACAAGTCGGAATGTTTAAGAATACTGGAGTCTTGAAGGGAAAAATTCAAACTAAATCCAATTAGAAAAAGAACCTGATATAAACTTGGAGCTAGCAAGAAGCCCAAAAATGATCAAAAAATTCCCCAAAATGGTTTTTAACTCGTTTTTTATAACAATTTGCCGCTTTTCAAAGTCGATTTCGCGGAAATTACCCAAATGAAAGAAACACCAAGATGCTTTTCGATTTAGACATTTGTCAGGGCTTTTTCTAAGGGTGACTCCAGAGGAAACCTCTCCCAACAAAAAACATAAGTCTTAAATGGCACATGACGTGGTGTTTAAGAATACTAAGTCTTGAGAGAAATAATTTAAGCTAAACCTAGTTAGAAAAACATCCTGATATAAACGTCGAGCTTGCAAGAAGCCCAAAAACGGTTTTTAAGGTGTTTTTTACAATAATTTGCCGCTTCAAAGTCGCTTTCGCCTAAATGACACTAATGATAGAAGTATCAAGATGCTTCTTGATTTAGACACTTATTAGGGCTTTTTTAAGGGCGACTCCAAAGGCAACCTCTGCAATAAAAAAAAGTAGTCACTTTAGATTTAACGGGCTTGTTTTTGTCTCTTCCTTTCTTCAGGTTGTACCTTGTGTTTTCTCTAACTAGTTTTAATTTTTTTTTCAAATAACATTTAAAAGCAAGTCTTAAATGGCGTAGAGTTTAAGAATGCTAACAATAAGTAGTGAGAAAAAAAAAATTAAACTAAACCTAATTAGGAAAAACATCTGATCGAGCTTGCAGGAAGCCCAAAAATGATCAAAAATTCCCAAAAATGGTTTGTGAGGCCTTTTTTATAAGACCGATTTTCAAAGTCGATTTCTTCGAAATTACACAAATGAAAGAAGCACCAAGATACTTCTTGATTTAGACACTTGTTAGGGCGACTCCAAAGGGAACCTCTATCAAGAAAAAAATCTCCCCACCTCCGAGTTTGCTTGTTTTTACGTCTTCATTTCTTCATATTATACCAGATGTTCTCTATAACTACTTTTAAGTTTTTCAACAAATAAGACTCAAAAGTAAGTCTTCAATAACACGTGACTTAGTATTTAAGAATACTGAGTTTTGAGAGAAAAAATTTAAACTGAGCCTACTTAAAAAAAACACCTGGTACAAAGGTCGAGCTTGCAGGAAGCCCAAAAATGATCAAAAAACTCCCAAAAATCAAATCACACTTTCAGACGGTCAAAGGTGCATGAAACGGCTCATAAACGTTTCTACGAGAACAGAATTCTGAGAGCTCTTCAAAATTTTAACAGATTTCCCGCCACAGCCTGGTTTTTGAGTTTCCATATTTTCAAAAGTTCTGCCTGAAGGTTTCAGGTGTTAGATCACCATTTCAATACAAATCGGTCTTGCTTTGATCCCGTTTGTAGCGCGATTTTTATTGAATTAAATAAAGTGAAAGCTCCTATTTTGCAAATCGATAATGTGATATTAATGATCGAATAAATGCACACTCGTATGTATTACAATTTGGAAACATCTTTCTATTTAATTATTAAGTACATCATAAGGAAATAACAGTTCTTATATAAGCAAATTTGACATATTAATCTCGTTTGAATTCGGATTTTTCAACACGAGCAAAAAAAACAACTAGGAAGCCTCGTTTTATGCAAAAGTATCGCTATTTTATTATAATTTTTTTCTTCATTCGATTGTTTACCGTTGCAAAAATTCAGCGGACCTTTCACTACAAGCAGGTGACTTGTGAGGGTTTCTTGAAACTCGTGACCGTACAATTTAATCTGTACCTATATATCTTAAAAAGTAATTGACGCATGTAATTCCATTGATTACAACATTCAAATTGTTATTCAATTAATTTTCGAAATTCCGTGTGTGCGTTTAACGCAATTAAATTATGAATTAATTGATTTTATCAATAATTAATTGTTTAAGAAAGTATGCGTGCGAGAGAATGCATTATTTAACGTATAAATAATGTGAAATTCTTTTTGTCCCCCTCAAACGAAAACTGTATTAAAATCGATTTGATATACGGCTTTTAATTGTCGGTGTAGGTACGTATCGTTTTTAGAACAGAAAAACAATGCACGTCCGATAAGCGTGAAGGTTTGTTTAAAAGTCTGGAAAAAATTCTGTTAATAGAGCAGACTTGGCATTTTAAATTAGTTATTAGCGATTCCGACCGCAACCGAACAAAAACACAAAAATTGATACAAAACGGTGAACAAAACAAACAAAAATTGTGATCGTTGGGAAATACGTTCGCTATCATTGTAGCAGGATATGCAGATTGGAACAGGTAGACGATTAAAGAACCAATGGCGGTTTCTGTATTTTTATGTGGTGATAATTAAAAAGACGTCGGGATGGTGGGTTTTTTCGCAATGTTGTCTGGGAGAAACTTTTCAATCAAATTGTTAAAACCAGAAATTCAAGACGCCAGATTGTTGATTCTAGAAATGCTAAAACTCAGGCCCGACCCAACAATCGAAGAAAGACGTTGACAATTATCCATCGGATTTTGTCGCCTCTGAAATTATGTCTCTTCAGCCAGCTGCGCCTACAAAAACTAATCAAATTTTCTGCTTGACAGTGGTGCTAAAATTAACAAAATTGGGGTGCTAATTACAAGATTTTCATATGTCATTTGAACAAAGTTGACACCCATACGTTCGGCTAATTGTGAGAGTGAAAGAAAAGTATAATTGTCGGAACGTACGTCTACGAAAAAGGTTGAAAGTGCTACCTTTATGCCATAAAAGAACAAATCGAGACGGCTTGATTGTTGGGAAATGTGTCTGAAACGACCGGTTAAAACAAATATTTCATTAAAGAACACGCTTTGTCACTTTCTACTTTTAACTGGAACCCTTGGAAATTCTCGATAATTCCAAGTGCTAATGTGGTGGGTTTTTTCAACAATTTATTTGCAATTTGGCTAAAAAGATTAAAATCAGAATTAATCTACCACCAAAATTGGCGTGTCACCGTTTTCTTAGAGAAATTTAGCTCTTGACCAAAAAAATAGAAAATATTGTTGACAAAGATGTGTTTGAATTGATGGTAAACCGGTGATCTCTTTTTGGAAAAACAGGCCTGCATCCGTAAAGATATGCAGGCTAATTTGTTATTTGCAGCACAAGGGCATTCTCTATACGTGAATTTTGCCAAAACGACGCCTGTCGCGACAAACTTGAGAATCTAGAAAAGACCACGATTAGCACTAAAAAAGTGTGGGTGCTAACTCTGCACGCAAATCTTCTAAAATTTCATCCTAATCACACGATTTATGTAATCACATTTGAAGGCAAAAAAAAATGTACTCAAATCTAATTAAAAATTATTAAAATTACATAAAAATGAGCCTATTGTTTCGATTATGTCACTTTCGATTAGATAACAATTTCACAACACATCGCACTAGAGTAAACGACATAAACAAAGAATCATACCTGGGAAATCCTGCAACAGACGCAGTTTTCAGGGTACAAACGAGCAGACCACCACAAACCAACAACTGAGAGACCTTGCCACAAACATCCCTTCTTTATAACATTGACAAAGAAAGAGAAAGTGCTGTTGTTCTCATGTCGATCTACATATCCCCCAATACTCCACGATTCAGGGGGGGCACAACAAAAATCCACTGTAATCGTAATTATACCGAAAACAACCAGCTTTTGTCCGATTTCAGAACTGGTGCCTTCACGAATATTGCATTTAGCATAGAATTTACGATTTGCCACTTGTCTTGCGGATTTAAAGAAGTGTTAAAAAAATTGTTGATTTCCCTTCCAATTAATTTAGGTTGAATTAATATTCATATTAATTTATCGATTTTTAATTAGGAAAGAGGAAATTTTCGTAATGCACCAGTTTTATTGGCGATTAAGGAAAGTCCAGAAGGCATTGCACCTTTTAACAATTTTTTCTTCAATTACAAGAAGTAAACAAACAAATAAATAAAGTAATTGAATGAATATAGCATGTTTCTAGCCTAGGATATGGCATTGATTTGAAGATAAATTATATTGTCGCATTATTATTATTATTATTATTATTGTTTTGGAATGGTGCATTGTTATTGAAATAATCATACAACTATCAATCAAAAAACAAAACAAAAAAATTTAAATGGAAAAAGTGTTACGATTCCTTTCGAAAATTTTCGGCAATTATTTCGATTTCATACAGTAATAATTAAAAATTATCTGTCATGAAAGGCCCGAAGCGTTACTATTCCTTAACAGCCTTCGAAAATAAATAATAATTAGATAATAAATTCAATAATTGTATCAGATTGTGATGTAATTTTCTTCAAACGTTTTCTATTCTTCTTATTAACTAACAATTTCCATTTAATTGGAATCATCTAGTATTGATTTAATTAATGTGAGATTCTTGACAATTAATTAATTTACAACAGGAATTCGGTGTAATTAATTTTTTATAATACTGTGTGATCTTTCATGGGCGATTTTAAGTAAGCAACTTTCTTTATGACACAAAATTTGGGGTTTTCCTAATTGTGTGCTTGTTTCGTTAACCACACGACAATTGTCAATTTGACAATGTAACAATTTCCGGAATTGACGAAAAAATTAATATGTAATATTACAACACGCTTTGGGAATCGTATACACGAGTTTAACACGATTAATATGAAGCCTCTCAAAACAAGATGTTTTGTCTTTTATTCTTCAAATGGTAACTTTTTTTTAATTAATCATCTGTATAACACGAATGATATTCAGATAACACGGTAATTAAAAGTCACGCAATATCCAGTCAGTTCATCAGAAAATTCTGCCATTTTTTATGGAAATTTTACTAAAAATACAACTGCAAAGTCGAAAGACGCTTGCAAAAAGTTTTGCACTCAAAATTCCACGTCCTGTGATTCTTCGCAGGGTTCCCTTCAGTCCGGTGGAAGTTTCCGCCGGTCCAGCTTATCAAATTTTACAGACAACTTCAAATTAATTTCGTCCTTATAGTCAATTTGATTTGCTAAAGAGTCTAATTATAACACGTTTTTCTTGAGATTTTAAAGAGTATTTTTGTAGACTTTTCATTTAACACGCCTTCATATAACACGGTAAATGTATATAATAGTTTACAATATTGGCGCTTTTTTATCGAAATTCTACTAAAAATACAACTGCAAATTCGAAAAATGCTTGCAAAAAGTTTTCTTCTAATAGACAAACTTTACAAGTTTTGCACTCAAAATTCCACGTTCTGCGATTCTTCGCAGGGTTCCCTTCGGTGCCGGTGGAAGTTTCCGCCGGTCCAGCTTATCAAATTTTACAGACAACTTCAAATTAATTTCAACCTTATAAATAGTCAATTTGATTTGCTAAAGAGTCTGAATATAACACGTTTTTCTTGAGATTTTAAAGAGTATTTTTGTAGATTTTTCATTTAACACGCCTTCATATAACACGGTAAATGTATATAATAGTTTACAATATTAACGCGTATTATTCAAATAAGAATCAGCAGAAATTCAATAAATTTTATTGATCCATGAAAGTAAAAAAAATGGTAAAAAATTTGAGAACTTCTGGTTTCTATGGGTAATAGAAATCCAGCAACATTCTTTCCACTAATAACACGATAATTTAAGCAGCACGGTGTGTTGATCTCCAATTTTGGATCCCCTGTTCCTTTTATAACACGCCAAGTTCTACTGTAAAAACACTGAACCGCTAAGTCGAACACGATTTGATCTGTAGAAAAAAAAATCACATAAATTCACCTTTGTAAATCAATTTCGACTTCAAGAAAAGTAAATTTGATTTGCTAAAGAGCAAATTATTATAAAATAAGAAAGAATACTTTTAGTGCAAAAAAGTATTTTACCGTGCTTTTTGAGACTTAAACAATTTTTGCCTCAATTTTTCGGTTAACATGTTTTCAGATAACACGATAATTGTAAACGATTTGTTCTTTAGTTTACAATATTGATGCGTGTTATTCAATAACTCCCAACCGGCAGAAATCGCGAAATGTTTTAATTTTATTGCTGCTCGAAAGATAAAATCGCTAAAAACTACTGTTTTACATGCTGTTCCCATGTTATACCACAGTAATCTTATAACACGCTTCGAGATTCAGATTACACGGTATTCTCAGCATGTTGTTTATTGCCAAAGGAAAACATTTCAGTAACCAAAAGAACTTGCATTTGTAATGCAATACATAATTTGCGCGTAAAAAGAAACTGAATAGCGTGTTCGTTGAAATTCGCAGCTATTTTTTAACTATTTCTTCGTTTGACGCGCCTTCACATAACACGGTGATTGTAAATCGTAGAATATTATAAATTTATTGCTGTACAAAACCAAAAATAATAAAAAATTTGAGAACTTCTGGCTTAGATTGGCCAACAATAAAAATACGCAAATTTTATTATAATACTTCTGTTTAATTTTACAACACGGCTTGACTTAACACTGTCTAAAAGTTAATTTGAACTTGCAAGTTTTTTTTCATTAGTCACGAATAAAATTCAGATAACACGGTAATTGCAAACAGAATGATATGTTTACGCGAAGGAAGGACATGTTATTTTTTATAGAATCCCTGTTCTATTAGTCTCTTATAACACGATAATAAGTATGCATGTCGATAGCAATTAATTAAACCATTCTGTCAGTTCTGCCAAGCTGCAGGCGACTTTTTCAAATTGGGAAAGTCTGTAAAAGACTATTTTTGTCGTAATTTTTGGTTTAACATACCCTCAAACAACACGGTAATTGCTTAATTAATATTGATACGTGTTACCCAATAAACCGACAACCGATACAAGTCGTGAAATGTTATAATCGTAATGCTGCACGACAGCAAAAATACAGTAAAAAAGTTTGAAAACTTCTGGTACACCATTAAAAAGAAATACGCAATAATTTTTTGATTATTAATAATAAAAATGTGTTTGATTTACAATAACACATTTATGAGTGAAATCATTCTCAGAGACCTGTTTGTTTTGTTAACACTGCACCTTCGGAAACAATTAACAATAATTGCATTGTTAGTGCAATTTCCAGATCGTTAATTATCTAAATATGAATTAACATTAAATTAATTAAGCATCTAGGTCCGGCCGTGTTTGTAATACTTAACAAATGTATTGTCGATCGACAGTATTCAAATTTCTACACGTTTTTTTTTTGTGTACAACTCTAGGAAGGAAATTGTAAATTCAACCATCAACTCATTATTTTTTTACGGTTGATAATTGATTTTTTCTAATTAATTTATTGATAATTTAATTCATGATTGAGTGCGTAAGGAAATTGAAAAACAATTTAAAAGAGATTCAGGCGATCAACTACAAATTACATCGACAAGAAAAAAAGATAATTCCATTCACCGTGCACGCGTATTGCAGTTTTCTTTCGTATAACATGGAGCGTTTAGTAAAAGGCGTTTTGTCCGATTAATTTATTTGAATTGTGCGAATTTAAGGCCTTCCGTGTAGGCTCGGCGGCTCGGCGTTCTATATGCAAGTCGATCGATTATGAAAATCAACAGAATTGCAACGAAAAATCAAGGACAGAATTACGTTTAAAAAATCCAACAAAAAAGAAACAAACACACGCAATTGATTGGTTTCAATCGAAGGAAGCATCGCTTTAATTGTAAACGGTTGCATCATAATTGCCGAAGTAATCATCCTTGCAGTATTTAATCCGATGGTCTTTGGACTAATTGGGTGTAAAAATTCACATTTGCGAAAAAATCAGAAAGCATAAATACAGATTTGATGATTAATAGTGAACAGATCATCCATCCAGTGAAACACAATCGTTTGGCAAAGTGAAAAGTTTCAGATCGAAATTTTCAGCTTCCCCGTAGAGTTGGTAAAATCTGGCGAGGTTTGTGAAAAAACGTATACTTTTGTTCATAACTTACTTCAGCGGCTGGTAGAGAAACTGTGGGTGCTCAAATCCTTCTTCATCTTCATTCCTTAGGTATGTGGTCGACTCTTTTGGCAAAAGATGGTCATCAAGCGTTGTTTTTGCTCCGTTTCAGCCTGGATGTTTATAAAAAAAGACAATGACAGCCAAGAATGTTTTGTCAACAATTAAAGACCTACTCAGCTGTAGCTGTGGATGTTCAAAACCTTCCGTTCCTATCTTTGATCGGCAGGATTTGGAGGTGTTAACTCTTTGGCGAAGGCGGATTGTCGAAAATCTGAGAATTTTGTTTTTTGCCTTCAAAGGTCTTTGCATTATTGACAACATGGCAGCTAAAACTCGGAAAATCCCCTTCACATCTTCATATGATTGTAAATCACATATTTCTTGCAGTTTGCGTATTCCTGCCGTTTGCCAAAAATTAAACTTGAAGATTTCTACTCGTCTTCTCTACTAGTTACTGTCCTCGTCGATTTTCTTCTAAATCTAGAGCTCAAACTTCGAATACAGTGTCTTCACTCGACTAACCCTCTTATCGGTTTGATCCTTTACCAAAAATCTGAGAAATTACAATTTTTTTCCAAGCAATCGCGCTTTTAGAAGTCTTTAAATTATTAATAACATAGAACCCAGAGAATCCGATTCACCTCTTTATTCGATTGCAAAAAACGCATTTCTTGCGGTTTGCGTAGTTTTGCAATATGCCGAAATCTTTTATCAAAAAAAAATTAAACGGATTTGCGAAACAATCAGAAAGCATGAATTCAGTTTTGGTGATTAATAACGAGCAGATCATTCATCCAATGAAACATAAAATAAGTTAGAATGGAAGACAATCTTTTGGTAAAATTACTTTGAGTAGAATTCTGTGAAAATTCTCTGAAAATTTCAGTTTCCACGTAGACTACTCAAAATCTTGGTAGGTTTGAGAAAAACCGTAATGTTTCGTCCATGACTTATTTCAGCTGGTAGAGCAGCTGTTGGTGCTCAAAATCTTCTGTTGATCTCTTCATTGCTTAGTTGACTCTTTTGGCAAAGGCGGACTGTCATCAAGCCTTACTTTTGATCAGTTTAAGCCTGTTTTGAGAACAATTTACCTGAATTGGGTTCTGTAGAAACTTAATTTGATGATTTCCTTTCTTATCTACTAGAAGGCAAAAAAGCAAATCTGTATGTCTATAAAAGAAGGCAATGAAAGCCAAGAATGTTTGGTCAACAATTAAAGACTTATTCAAGTGCAGATGTGGGTGTCAAAACCTTCCGTTCATAGCTTCGTTCGGCGTGTATTTGGAGGTGTTGACTCTTTGGTGAAGGCGGATTGTCAGAGACCTGAAGATTTTGCTTTTGCTTACAAAAGTCTTTGAATTGATAGACTCGTTGGCCAAAAGTTAAACAATTTCGACTCGTCTTCTTCTAAAAACGATCTGTTTCTCTAATAGTTACAGTCCTCGACCATTTTCTTCTAAATCTAGAGTTGGAAGACCCTCTCCGGCTTCTGGAGCTTAAATTTCGAATATAATGTCTTTATTCGACTAACTCTACTCAAAACTGTCCGTTTGACCCTTTGTCGAAAATCTAAGAAATGACAATTTTTTCCCAAGGAATCGTAAAATTGTTAACAGCATAAACCCAGAGAGACCGGAAAATCCGCTCCACCTCTTTACTGAATTGCAAATCGCGCATTTCTTGCGGTTTGCGTAGTCATGCAAAATGTTGAAAACCACTTGCCGAAATATTTTGTCAAAAATTAAACACCTATTTAGTAATTTGAGACTGTTCCTTTACTGGAAACCTTCCTCTCCCATCTTCTACGACAGTCTAAATTCTAAAAGTTTTCCCATCTTAGCTGGGCGCCAGATGGCAAAAATCAGAGAGAAAGTGGTGCAACCCTAAATTTTCGGTTGCCTTACACAACACTGATTTGCATCATTTTAATCGCTTGTACTCAATTACGTTTCCCTTCACACGTAACCTCTACAGTTTTCCTTTCATATCTTCATCCGGCTCTATAAATCATGGCCCATTTGCTTGCAAGATTCGTCACACAGTTGAATTTTTCCACACGGCCAAACAACATTATTGCTGTTTGCAATTGTTTTATTTTTATTTTGCGAATGTCTACCGACTTTTAGCCGGAATCTAAATAGTACGTATTTGGAAATGTCTCGAAGAATTTTTTTATTGCAACGCTCCTTAGACCTACTAATGACAAAAAAAAATTAATTATAAATCTCGTTTTTTTTTTTAGTTCGGTACCAAATGTGTAGGATTATGTAAGTGTTACGATTACACAAAAAAATTTTTTGAATTATAGCAAACATTAGGGATTTATAAACGGAAAAATTCGAGTTATTTCTGTGACTTTCACTGTAGTTACATTGTTGAAATTCTCAATTAGAGGTACTGAGACCATTACCTTGGCAATTAAAAATAGATCTTGCAACGAAAACAATAGATTTATTCAAGATCAGAACCGATATCTGCATATAAATTCGATTGAACGCAATCGTACGACCTTGTTTGTTGATTTCAATCAAAAATGATTACGTTCGATTCGATTTTTTTTATAAATTGAATGTCAACAATCGATAGTAAATGATTGATTGATTATTTAATTGAGAAATCTGTTTTTCTGGTAATAAATACGTTGAATTATGTGCAAAATTTCTACGAAATTAAATCGGAGAGAAATTATAATTTGGACACGTTCATTTCATGCTTCAGTATCTGTGAAAAATTTCAATATACACAAAATTGACCAGAAATAAATTAATAAATGCAATAATTGTAAAAATTTCGGATATACAGGGTGTGGTAGCGTTTCGTTCGGAAGGCCAGCGTGTGACCGCTAGAAAATCCAACATTCGGTGAAAAAGCATGCTCTACTGACCAGTGTTTCCCAAACTTTCGATATATGTGTACCACTTCTATAATTTTCGTAACACTGTGTACCCCTCGTCAAAAAAAATGCATATAGTTTAATAATGATAATAATAATAAGTCGCTTGTTGCACCAGGCGCAGCAAAAGCCCGGAGCCACATGTGCCCCTTCAAACTCTTCGCGTACCACTCTTTGGGAAACACTGCAGTCTACTCCATCTCTGGACATCCGATTTTCATCGTTTTCCGTTTATAGATGCACTGCAACTGGTTTTCGTAAGAAAGATTTTACTGAGTTGGTGAGAGTACTTTTATGCTTCTAAAGCTGTCTTTAGAACTGAGCCTCAAGGATCAGTTTTTAGCGCCGAATCAAGTAAACAAGAAGATTGCATGGTGCAAATTTTGTCGTCTTTTTCTTAAAGATTTTCAAAATATTGGCAAATTTCATCGATTTCCGTTTAACAGATTTGTTGAAACTGGTTTTCCTAAGAAAGATTTTACTGAGTTGATAAGTGTGCTTGAAGGCAGTGCCGAGGGGAGGGCCATAGGGGCATCTGCCCCGAGCACTGTTTCGAATGGGGCGCTGAACTATTTGTTTGCCCCAGGCGCAATTGAGTCTCGGTCCGGCTCTGCTTGTAGGCTTCTCAAGCTGGTTTTAACAGAGCCTCAAGGGTCAATTTTAGCGCTAAATAGAGTAAATGGTGCAAATTTTGTCGCCTTCTTCTTGATGATGTTTAAGTATTGGCAAATACTGCATTTGCCTCCTTTAAGGGCAGACGGCTTCGAGTCGCTGCCTCAGAACTTAATTTGGAAGTGCTCCTTCCAACGCTCCAATTCTTCCAATTTTTTTCAAAATCTTCCACATCTTCATTCGGCAGCTGTTTTGGTGACGTTGATTCGTTTAAGGGCAGAATTTAATTTTAAAATGCCCTTCAAACGCTTCTAAAGCTCCTACAGTCTTTTTTTAAGCATAACCGTCCCGGGCATTGTAGACTTTCTCCATTATGTGTTTTTGATAGTAGCTTGGAGCTGAATCCGGCAATCGACAATCAAGTTGCTTCCTTCAAAAAAAAAGTATTTTTGCGTTGATTTTGTTCGTTATGAAGAGGCATAAGCTCGTTTTTTTCGCATTTCTATAACTTCGTTACGCCATTTCTCTAAACAATGTCGCAAATAGTCCACCCGGCATATTGCAATTATGTAATTACATAACGCGTTATATAAAAGTGGAAAAAATCGTATTAAAATCAGATATCTGGAGTAATCGATAAAAAATTTTATAGTTTTGTTTTTATCAAATGTTCCAACTTAATAACTTACTTTTTAGTTGTATTTTCAATTCACTTCTAATCTCAATTCATACTAATTGCTCTAATTATTTTTCCATCATTCTTCGATTTTTTTGCGTTCATTTATAACGAAATCAGCAATTCCTGAAACTTTACAGAATGTGAGGAAATTTGGAAAAGGCTAAAGAGCCGGGTTTTACCAAACATAAACTGAACTTAGATAGTTTATTCCACGAATATTAAACATACAAAATTTGTTTTTTACGAGCTAACAAGGTACATGTTATTTAAAGATTTTCAATTATTATTGTCGAAAATTCAAACTAATATAGTTTGAATTGCATCGACAAATGTACAGTATTTGTTACTATATTCAACAAATACGTTAAAAAATTGCACAAAATTCTAATAATAATAATATTAGGGTGTTACGCAAGAGAAACAAACTAATTGTCATTCTACAAATCGTAAAAATACTGATACATCCTCTAGAATACACGGAGATTATTGATAGACTCCATAACAATCGGCTCCAGTTCGTTCTAATTAATCGTAATAAAACATTTCTTCTTTCAATTGAAAATACCAACTGATTACAGATAAGGACTGGATAATATTAAGAGACTAATCTAGAAAAAACAGCCATACAAAATCAGTCTTCGAAATGAAGCTAAGTCGATGATTAAGTAACCAAATTACTTAAGGCACTAATAGTAAGTCTCCCTATCATCCAACCACACTCGTAAATCCATTTTCGGTATCTCATCACAATCCATCAGAACGTTACTATTATTAAACAATCAATTTTGAATTATTCACAATAATAATAATAATAATCATAACTTACAATTCGTCGATATTCCGGAAAACAAACGGTTGCATCTTCTTAATATCATCACCATTATCACAGAATATCCTAGCCAATGTGACTTTATCGATTTCACGTAATTGTGCTGTTGAAAATGGTATCGGTTGATGGGGATTTTTATAAAAGTAACGATCACCACGTCGTGTCCTTAACAATTGATCGGCCACAATACAAGAGAATGTTGGACCGAATAAAGAATCACCTGTCGGTTTCTCCAATATGCCACCAACAATCAAATCGATATCGTTAACATTTGCATACACATCTGATAAGATTTTCACATTCTGTTTTAACAAAAAAATTAATAATTAGTTATAATAAAAATGAATAGTAGAAATATTACTTTTAGCGGCATAACATCGAGAAGATCTTCAAAATCGTGCGCTCCAGTCAAACCACAAAGTGTACGATAGGCATTATAGCTCGGTAGACCGTGATCACGGCCACGTTGGATATCTAAACTGAAGACATCGTAACCGTAGGCGCCACCATTCGAGAATAAGTGCTCCGTTATCTGTAATAATATTGTAAATAAAAACGATTAATTATAACAATAAAATTATGGTTTACATCATCAACGAAATTCGACAATTTCCGACTGGATTGTGTGGCTAATCCACGTACGATACCATCAAAATAACCAGATTCTTCAATGATTTCCGCTTTATTGAAATAATCACGTAGATTCAATGTGATATTAACTAAACGATTCTCCAGATACAATTTCAATTTATCATCCATCAATGAATCTAAAACTCGTAATGCAGCCGTTGCAAAACTATTACTAATTGATGGATCAATCTTCTCATCATAATCACTGAAACGTTGTAATTTATTTGAATAACGTTTCCCTAATATAACCGGTATCCATTCATCATAGGTAATATGTTGGATTTCAGCAATTACAATACGTCTTGCCTCCTGATATAACATCTCATCATCCCAATTTGTATTGAATTGTTTCAATATTGTTGCAATACGATTATGTTCACGTAACCATAATGTATGCATTACAGTTAATTGTGGATAAACATTACAACGTGAATCACCGGATAGATAACAATGTGATTGTTGATCATTAAATTGACAATCAATTGTTGGATGTAATGATATTGGTAAATAGGTTTTATTACCATTATGATGATGGGACACATATAAATGACCATTAATTGTTGAACGTAAACGTTGTGCTTTCCGTTGATTAACACCATAAATTTGTGAACCATCCAAATAATGGGTGGCTTGATTCAATTGTTCAATATGTCCAAAACTACAATCTCTACGGAATGCTGGTACAGATCGTACGTATGTCATACAATCCAAACTGTGTTCTGAATAGTATTCATCATCATATGGTACTGAGATTGGTGAACAGAATGGATGGACGTAACGCGGTGATAGATTACTACCGCTGGTTGCACAGCATTCAATCGGTTTCTCCGTATGCACTAATTTCGAATAAAAACAATTAATTTTTGTTTAATTTTTCTTTAACAATACAACTTACCCATTTTATTGATGGGTGTGTGACTTAAATCGTGCGCAATAAATTGACTCCACTGCATTACGGCTAATGTTAATTCATTGACATCATCAGCAACACTGTTACGTTTGTCGCGTTTAATCACCGACGTACTGATAAAACGCGGTGATGGTAACGGTTTCTTATTGATAGAGCGTCGTGGTTCTTGTATACCATCCAAATATTCCGGATATAATAATCGTTTATAACTTGTAAATGATCCACCACGATTACCATCACTTCTATGATTACACATACCATCAATTGAACGATATTTCGATAGAATCTCTTCAGGTGTACACGTTTTACGTAATTCACGACAAGTTGCTTCTAATGGTGTTGATATCAATGAATATGCTGTGATAAATTTCGAACAATCAGCTAAATTTAAACCATATCTAAAATTAATTGGGGATTAATTCTCGTGATTAATATTGGAATGTTATTACTAATTACTTATAGCAGAAATTATTCATAAGATGAATTGTTGCTTTGATTGCAATCAATGCATCACGTCCCTGTTTCAATGCTTCACGTTCCGGTGAGGATACAATCAATTGTCCATGTGCTGGTGTACCGGGTTTCACATGGATATTCGACCATCCTAGATTCGTTTCTAAACGTAACATACGCGATATAACACCATTACCAAATGTTACAGAACGATTCAGGTCTTTTTCAGGGATTTTTATTGAATGCGGCGATACGATTGGGAATTTTCCTGATGATGATGATGGTGATGATGGTTCAGTTGTGTGTTGTTGCAAGTGTAGTATTAATGAACTATCAATTCCTATAAGGATTTAAATAATATTAAAAACGCAACATCCAATTAACAATACAATTTTCAATGAATTGTATTGTAATTAATCAACCAACACCCCCCTATTGTAAGATTTTTTCTCTCGTCTAATCACACACAAAAATCTTACAAATTTTAATGGAAGTGACTCAAACTACAATTTGTAAATATTAAAACTAAACAAAGATTTGAATCACTTGATAAATGATGAAAATTCGGTGATTTCCTGCAATATTTTTTGTTTCAATCGCCGAATTTTCCTTTTAATTGCACAAAAATCTGGCTACATTATTATTTTGTTACTACTAGAATAATCAGTTTTTGTGCAAATAACGACGTGTGTTAAATTTTTTTATAATAATAAATAAACAATTATATAATAAATATATGATTAGGTCAACATGTCTTACCTCTATTTTTATTTTATAAATTTTCACACAAACAGGATAAAATCCTTTGTTTGCATACGAAAAATAATTTGTATGTCCATTAAAAAATGTTGGGAAAAATTACCACAGAATTTTTTATTAATTTATTTACTTTTTTGATTAAGTATATATTAAACTAGGATTCTGTGACAACATTTTTATATTTTTATTATTATAGATTTTTAAACAACCTAAAAGAGAACGGTTGTAGCACAACTAGACACTATTCAAGATAATTAAAATTAAAAATTAAAACGTTACCAAATTTGTGTCGATTTATTTTTTTTTGTAAACAAAGAGAATTTTCTTTAATTTTTCTCCAGTATATTTAAGGGTGTTTTTTAGATCAAATTGCCGTGTGTGTTTATACTTTGGAATCACCCCCCAAGGATTAGTTAGAATCAGGGCCGGCCCAAGCTCTCCCAGCGCTCCAAGCCCCTCTCCGAAAAAATAATTTAAAAAAAGTTCATATTATCTATCCTTTTTTTTCAATTTGTAATAGTCAAAATACTCTCAATATACTCGTGCAGTTAAGTATAAGACGCGTTAAAATTCTGCTGTCTACTCTGCTGCGACCTCAGGACGGCCCTGCTCATTTTTTTTAATTATAAAAAAATTTGATTGTTTACCAGCAAAACCCCTGATCAAAAAGTATAAACAACACACATTTGTAAGGACGATAAAGATCAAGATCAAAATAGGATTTCAAAATGTATGATGGTATAAGTGCGGCTTGTACCTGTAATTGGACGTGGTAGTAGCGTAGCCGCAGCGAAGGTACCTGCGTGGATGGAGATCACCCAAAGCAGCACCCCCAGCAGAGGCATGGCTAATTTGCGTTTCATCATCTTCATTGATGCAAGATCTGCAACAAATAAGAAACAATTTAACAAATTGTGATCAGTCCCTGAAGTTTCAGCAAAATGATTGTCCGGTAAACAAAAAATTAAGAATTTTTTGCTCTTCCTGGTGTACTGACTTGAAGTGCAAAAAAAGATGCTTGTTTTTCTGGGGAATCTAATAAGAATCGCTTGATGCCCTACGCGGTCTTTAATTATTTCATTCTGTGGGATCGCTCTTGAAAAATCCTTTATTTTTAATTAAAAACAACCTTCAAAGCTGTTGATATATTTTTTTAATCCCAAACAGCCTTGACACGTTTTCGACTTGTTTATAACACCTTCTATAGGTGATGTGAAATATTGCTTTTAATAATCAAAATGCCGTTTATCTTCCCCGTCTAAACTAAGGGAATGAAGTGATGCTTAAGAAATGGAAGATAAACTGGATCTAGCGAAATATTTTTAATAACATCAACATCCGATCCTAGCCTAAACTCATTTCAATTAATGTTTTAAAACATAAAATTACACCATCAAAAACACTATAAATGACAACAGCTCCATTTTTAGAATCGATCAAAATCCTTGATTTTTAAAGTGCAACAATAATAAAAACATGTTTTTATACATTTTCATCGTATAAATTATAAATAAAACATATCTTAACCCTTACAATATTGGTTATAGGTCAGTTATTGTAAAATTTTCATGATTAGCTTTAATTATCGAAAAACAACGAGAAAAAACAAATACACACCGGTATCAATTATCTATCTATAAATAGATTAGGATATAAACAAATTTCAGTTAATCACGAGTTGTTTTTCTGTTAACAAACAAATTAAGTTCATAAAGTCCACGTATACACTATAGTAAAAAAAATTAAGTAATTAACTAGTACATTATGATAAAAGATAAAAATAGATTTATTGGCAACATAAACTGTGCAAACACACAATACAAGCTGGAATAATAATTCTGAAAGTTGTATTGTAAAATCAGAAACGTTCACGTGAACGTATCGTGATTTAAACTAAATGGGCAAATTCTTTAGACTTTCTATAAATGAAAGAAAATCTTACAATTTTTTGATTAAATTTTTACAAATTACGAAATTTTACCCTTTAACTCGATTAATCACGAGCCCAAAATATAAATAATTTAAAAAAAACAGATTTAAATTCCGATCTTTTGATACAAATAAAACAGTCAATGACCCAATATTGCCTCTAATTAATTATTGAAATCAACAATTTCAAGGTGGTAAATTTAGGTGAAGATCAAATTATTGAGGTTAATCGGAAGAACTCACCTTTAATTTAGTGTTATTCCGACAATTATGTTCAAGAATATCGTAAAAATTGTACGAAATTTCAAAAGTGAGGGTAAAAAGTGTAAATGAAGCACACTGCGCTGCACCTCTAACTGCCGGTTAGTTAACTAACTATTTAAACTGAATTCAGATAGCTAACAGCACCAACTTTTATTGAATAAATAAGAATCACGTGGTATAGACGATGCGCCAAACTTATCTTTTATTTATTTATTAACTTATTTATATATATATATTTTTAATTGGAAGAATTGCACAAATTTGAGAAGGCAATTATTATTAATTGATTTTCAATATTTTGAACGTCACTGATTTGGTTAATATCTTTTGATGCCATTCTTATTACAAGTTAAATCTTTAAATAAGCATTATAAATACGTCAAAAGATAAAAGTTGAAATCTCTAATTAAATAACATTAATTGGTACGAAATCTTCTAAATAATTGTAAGAAATCCCATTATACTTTAATCTCTAGTTTAAATTACAATTTAATCTAATTATTGTCAATTTTCGTATTTTATTAATGATAAGATACAAAGTAGATTGCGAATTTAGAACACAATTTGTACCAGATGGAGGAGCATCTTAGAAATAGATAAGAATGAAATCATCTCTCCTAACATTAGAATGTTTTGTTCTTCAGTTAAGTCGAGATTCTTAAAAGCCGTTTTTTGGTTCATTTTGCTACAACAAATCTCCGTAGGTCGCCCTCAAATCGCAAAAAATCCACCCTTAAATTTATGAGTTTAAGTGATAGACAACTTTGGTAAAGGCTAATTTTAAGTCGGTTTTCACGTGGACAAGACTCATATTTAACTATAAAAGTAGAACTTATCAAAAAGACTGGTCTCTAAGTATCGACTGAAGAAGCCCTCAAAAATCCCTTAAATCCTACTTTTTTAATGAGATGTCCAGAAAACTGTGGCGAAGTTGGGAGTCATCCAAACTCGTGTTTACCTAAAAATTGCTCAATTCAGTGGTTTCTTCCTCTGTTGTCTGAAAAACTTCCATTACTCATCATAATTACTCACCACAACTGCTACGCTTTATAATATTTACATTTTTTTATGCAAATTAACAGAAAAAAATGCAAAACAAGTCTAATTTTCACGTTATTTACGTGTTAAAGAGAAAAAATAATAATAAATAAAACCGAATCGAATTACAAAAGATTCATCAAAAAAAAAATTTAAGGTCAAAAACACGTACACGTACTTAGGAAAAAATTACAAAATCAAACTGAAAAATTGGGAAGACGAAAAAATTTGAATGATTGAATAAATTATAATGGAAATTCTAAGAAAATCAATTATTAATATTTTTTTTAAAGAGCACTCAAAATAAAACGTGGTCATACCGAATTGTTTCGATTTTTTTTTTAATACGTAATTGTAAATTATTAATAGTAATGTATTAATGCCAACTATTTTTATTCCATTCTAAATTAATTAAAGTTCAAATAATTTAAATCTTATCAACAATACTGTTAATTATTTTTAAATACTGTTAATCCTACAGAAACCAAAAAAAAAACAAGATAAGACGGAAATTATTGTCATTATGTGAAAATTGTACTTTATCAACAAGTTCGTTATGAAATAATTGCGATTTACGTATGCGAAAATCAACGTCAATCTGGTAGAGCTTTACAGAAATGTATCCTTGTTTATGTACTGTTTGGGCAACACTCTTCAGGGAATGGTTTCAGCTTAGAAAGAGCAAAATATTGTAAGAATTATTACCTCAAGGTGCTGGTCTTAGAGGACAGACAAGGTATCCAATGTTTGCCAATCAAATTCATCCTTTTGTGAGTTACAGGAGAGCAAAAATTCTCAGTTATCAAAAAAATAATTATTACTGGAAAAGGGTTCATTTGTGGAGCAAGCCAATTATTAAATATCCTCTCAAATTCGAGGATTTACAAAACAAATTAAGCCTTTTCTTAACTTGGAAGTTTGTTTTGTAGAAGGGTGAATTTGTAGTGTAAACTAAGCCTGGAAGATACACACCATTTCTAAAAATTGAGAGTTAAAAAAGACCAGAACCAAGTTGTAAGAGATTTCACTTTTTGCGAATCGAATTAACTTGAAGAAGGATGATTATAAATAGAAAAGAGCTAATTTGTGGGACAAAACAATTATCAAATATCCTCTCAAAACTGGACGATTTGCAAATCAAGTTCATGCTTTTCATCACTGAAATTTTTGATTCGTTGGAGGGTGAATACAGCTTCAAACTGTGCAACAGGAGAAGTATCACAAAAGCAAATTTCCTATTGTTGAAAGATTCCACTTTTTGCAAATCGAACTAATCTGAGGATGGCTAAAAAAACGCCGATCAGCAAAAAAAGTATCACTTTGTAATCTAGCAATAAGACGTTAAGAACCCGACAATTAAGTTTTGGACAATGCTAACACGTATAGAATTGTAAACAATTTGCCAGTCGAACATGTGCAAACCAAATTCACCCTTTTCATCACAGGTTAAAGATTTAAAGAGTGAATTGGGAGTGCAAGACTAAATATTGTTATTAATTCACGACTCTATTAAAGTTCATCTCTACTTGCACAGCGTGGCCCATTTTCGATCTTATAGGAAATGCCTTCCAAAACCATCGAAAATGGACCACACTGTAGTATTAATTTTCAAGAATGATGGTGATTTTAGACAGGTGACCTACAATTATACTAAAGAATTCGTATTCTGTATTGTAATCAATTGATTAAATGGACTTTCTACCAAGACAACAAAATTAAATTATACGATATTTACATAAAAACAAATGAAATTTTCATTTTTAAAAGATTAACCGTATAAATCGAATACAATTGAAAACTGTTTTCAATTATTATTGTGGTAAATAGTTTATTTTTGTAATTTTGTCCTATTTGCAACTTCTGTTATAAACGTTTAATTATTAATCATTCTATAATTAACATAAATAGTAATTTACATTTTAAACTTTGTTTATTTCAATCATTGTTGACTAACGCTGAATGATTGATCATCTATTAGAAATCGGTAACAAAGTTCGAACTTTATCAAAAAGAAGAAACGAGAAAAAAATTGTGAACTCGTGCGTCAATAGCAGGTCAAATTGTTAATAATAAAATTGCACAAGAAAATCAAACGAAATAAATAAATCGATTTGATAAATTTTTAGTTGACTATTATTGGGACAATTAATTTGCAGACTTCACAGATGTGTAATTCGGTGAACTTATAATGGATTCATTGATTAAATTTTCCGTCGTCTCGAAGGAAATCTTGTTAATTTATCGAATTGATTAATTGATTTGTTTGTCGTTTTTTAAATGAATTTCATTTTAATCGGATCTTTGGAGAATTTTGTTAAATAATAATAATAATTGTGATTTTCTACAGAAAAACCAACAGACCAATTAATTAATGAGGCTTTTGCGGTCATTGGAGATACCGTCATAGAATTTCAAAGTAATCTTTAACGTGATGAATAATCTAAAGAAATCCCAGTCCGGTCAAAGATTTCAGAATCAAAGTTGTAGCAAAACAACCAAAAGGTTATCAGTGGTGGAGTTTGTTCATATTGTCGGGTGGATAAATAGAGAAGGCGTGGAAACTGTTACGAAAATCGTTGGCAAACTATGACTAGCATTTCCGGAATCCGGGTCAAAGTCTCAACTAAATACCATAACATTTTATGATTAGGATTCTTAAATAAAGGAATAGAAACGATAGTTCTGTGTGCTCGTTTCATCTGCCATCCCTGTATATTGGCCAAACAAGTCTGATTTTTTCTAGATGTTCCATCAGTTATTGTGAGTATAAGACATGGTTTCCTTTATCGTGATTTATGCGTAATGAGAATTGTAATCGAGTCGCCTTTTTCAGCCGATTCTTCTAAAGGCAAACCACTAATAGAGCTGGTTTACTTCAATTGTGATATATTATCTAAGTCTTGAAATTGGAATTAAATTACAGCTATAATTTAAAAAAAAATGTGTATATATGAAGCCTTCTCGTTGGACTAAATTTGTTCTGAAGTGGCAAATACAAAAAAAAACATAAAATATCCTCCCTTCCGTCAAAGTTTTCAACTTTTTCAGCAAGAAACGGAGAATGCCTCCCGTGTTTCATCTTTTTTACCAAAACGTTTGTCCCGTAGTGGACCACATCTTGTGTAAAAGTGTATTTACAGAGTGATCCAATTTTGAAATTTCAGAGCTTCAAGTAGCTAATCTAGAAGTATGAAAGAAACGCCATTAAATTCTGGATTTCGTGCAGTAATTAACAGAAAGCTATTTATGTAGAAGAGCACTTGAAAAATAACCCAAGAAGACACTAATTGCATCGCATGTGGCCTGTACTATAACTGCAGTGAGACCTTTATTCACGGACACTCTTCTGCGGACACTTTTACCAACATAGGGAAAAGTGGAGCCAGAAGGACCCCCCAAAATTTTGATATTTTTTTTTATTAAATTTTGGAGGCGGGCGTTAGGCCCTAGAAAAAAAAAAAGGATTTTTTTTCGAACTTCGGCAAAATGTTCATGAATTTATTCGAGATAGGACAAAAGTAAACTGATTTGATGGTTGAAAGCCACAAAAAGCAAGTATTGGGGGGAGTCCTTCTTGCCCCACACTCCCGAAGGGTGGAGCAAGACGGGCGCCTTCCTCAAAAAAAATTTTTCATTTTTTGGGGTCGTTATGCTCCAGAAAAATATTTTTTTAAACTTCGGCAAAATGTTTATTAATTTGTTTGAGATAGGAAAAAAGTCAAAAAAAAGTAATAACCGGCTTAGGAGGGGCCGTCTTGCACCGGTCTCCCCTACATACTAAATCTTATAAATGGAATTTTTAACTTCCAGAACCTCCCTAATACGGACGGCTCCTATTTTGGGCATTTCCCCAAGTCCTGTGGGTGTCCATATTAGAGAGGTTTTACTGTATTATATTATATTATATTAACTTTGAAAGATCTCGTAGGTCAGGTAACTGGATAAATTTTTGATTTTCTGCTGCTATCAAAATGTATCTGTTGGTGGTTTAAATAGGCTAAGATTGACGTCCCAAGATTTGGCTTTAGCTTAATTTGAATCGAACGTACGTCGATAAAAGTAATACATGTTAGAAAGAGATAAATATATAAATGCTTGCCTAGCTTTTGAAGTAATGTTTAAGTCCCGGTCGTCTTTACGTCTTTAGTTAAACTTCAAGTCATGGAGTTTATTTGGTTTTTAGAAAATATGGTTAATTTCAAACAAAATCAAACAGAATTTGGATAAATTACTTAGAACGAATATAAATTGACGAATAATCGATTTCAAGAAACTTTCAGAATTAATTTCCCTGTAAACGTTTAATAAATAAATAATCTATTATTGAAACATGACAATTAACAAGAAAACAATTGATTATATGCATTGGAACGATTCCAAAATTACACAATGTTCTATTTTCTATACTTAAAAATTGCTACCTATTACGCTACGTACAAATCGTCTTTTGGCATCACCTACAATTACAGATTTATCATTAACATTAACATGCCTATTCGACTAATTTGTTATAAGTACCCGAAGGTTTTTGTGCCGCTACTATTTTCTACTGTTTCGTTTGCCATCCCTGTATAACCACGGAGCTCTTGACAATAATGGGTAACGATTCTATACTAAATTCACCGACCAAAGGGTTACTAGATTTGACAGATGTGTCGTTAAACAAAAATACGTACTCCCAGGATTGTAAGCGGAGATATGGACACAAACAAATAAATCCCCATAAATATCACTATATTTAAGGATATCAACTTAAATCTAGGAACCCTTTTGTCGATGAATTCAGTATGCTAAAGTTCTGTATTGAGTATACAACGCAAACGCGCCTTTCTCTATCGGATTCTACTGGGACGTCCGTATACTTACTTTATTATAATTTTACATAATAAAACTAAAGTCAGTGTTGCATAATCGAAAACTTTAATGAAAGAAACAAATTGAAAATAAAATGAACCGGTGAATAACCTTGTATAGTCAAGAATTTGTTTTAGTTTAAATCAATATATGAACATACTACTTTAAACAATAAAAATAAATAAAAAAAAATAACAACGATAACAAATTAATCAAAGGAGGCTATGTGGAGGAAACAAATAAATACTGATATCAACAATAAACAATCGAATATCGTTGTATGAATGCAGAGACCCCAAAAATAAATACATATAGAGATATCTAGAACTTTCTAGAACATCAACAAATTAAGCTAATTAACGCATATTTTCATACGCATACTTGATAATTGCGAGTACCAGTTTTAATTGATAATTACTTACAAATATAAAGTACATTTTACAATTGATTGATTGTCAATTGTTTGTATACAGTTAAAAAAATACAAAAGAAAAATAAATCATTCATTATTAATTATCGCTATTTTTTTTCTACATCTGTTTTTTTTTTATTTCAATTGTTTTGTATACGTGCGAATTAACCTATCTTCTCAGTGGAAATTTCCACTCCAAATCCGAAAATCCAACGGTAATACGCCAATGAAACCGTACCGTTTCGGTTTCTTTTTTTTATTATATTAATGATTTGTAATTATAATTTATTTAAATTAATTTTAATAAATTGAAAATTTCTCTTACCAAACATTGAATAATTCTCAAAAATGAAATTTTCCCGCATATAAACAAAACGTAGGGACGTAGGCGAGCAGATAACAAAACTACCAGCAGAAGAAGGTGAACAACCTTACCAACAACCGTCTCCAGCGACTAAATGGATGTGTTCGTTGATAGAGGCCGGTAGTGATCGAATACGCACCCAGGCTACTAGATAGAGCACCTTGATAATCGCCATATTTACACCAAACAAGCGGCAAATTCGAATAAACCAATCAGTGAGAAAGATAATAGAGTCGGAGGATAGTGTTGTCTCGTTTTGGCAGATATTCCATTGGTTGCCGCCATATTTGCTTCAAACAATGAAGCGCAATTAAATGCGAACTGTAATTCTAGTGATTTTTTAGGTAGTAAATAATGGCGATAAATTTAAAAAAATTATAAATTTTCGAATTATTTCAATATAATTACAAAGAATTATAGCAATAATCTGGTATGATACATAATAATGTGGTAATTGCTGTGACTTATTGTAGAAATATTAATAAAAATTTGTATTATAAAACTTTTGGTATTCCACCAGTTTGTTTTTAGTAATTTTTGATTTGTAACATTGGTAATATCAATGTGGCGTCTGTCGTAGAAGTAACGTTGTTGTTGTTGGAAAAAATCGTGTTTTTTCCGCAGAAAATTGCTGATATAATTGAAAAGTTGTAGAAATGCCGGCTCTTGAAGTAGCACCGGCGAATACCGACGAATCGGCGCCGATAAATCCGGTGGTTGGTATAATTTATCCACCACCCGAGGTGAGAAGTATCCTTTTTTCCTGCATTTTTGTGAGTTAATAATAATTGCGAACGGTATGTTTTCCTGAATACCAATTCGAATTAATAAAGATATCGTCGACAAAACTGCCAGTTTCGTTGCACGTAATGGTCCCGAATTTGAGGCGCGCATCCGCCAGAACGAGCTCGGCAATCCGAAATTCAACTTTTTGAATACTGGTGATCCGTACCATGCTTATTATCAGCATAAAGTCAATGAGTTCCGTGAGGGAAAAGGTAATTATGGTTTAAAATTGTAAAATTGTTGGTAGATATGATGAAAATTAGCCATTTCTTAGTATTCGGCTTATTCGCTTTGAGTACAATGACTAAAATGAACCGAGAGCGTATTCCTGATACAAAAATAATATTTTATCGATTATTATTGAATAATTCTAGATTTAATAGGGGTTTTGTTTGTAGGCAATGAACCGAGTGCCGGTTTACCGGCTGCAATCTCCAAACTATCGGTGACAGCAGCTGCACAACAAAAACAACAGGAAATCTTGAAACAAGTCGAACAACCGTTTGTCCCCAAAGACCCACCAAGTGAATTCGAATTTGTAGCAGATCCGCCTTCTATTTCAGCCTTAGATTTGTATATTTCTCAATCCAAATTTGAACTCAACAACTATTCTAATTAAACATTATTTTGTAGAGATATCGTGAAACTTACCGCCCAATTTGTGGCACGTAACGGTCGCCAATTTTTAACACAATTAATGAATCGTGAACAACGTAATTTCCAATTCGATTTCCTTCGACCGCAACATTCACTCTTTCAATATTTCACAAAATTACTAGAACAGTACACGAAAGTTTTGATACCGCCGAAAAGTATGCAACAACGTTTACGTGATGAAGCTAAAACCGTTCATTCCGTATTGGATCAAGTCAAATATCGGGCGGAATGGACGAAATATCAGGAACAACAAAAGGCGAAACAAGAGGAGATTTTAGAACGTGAACGTGTCGCATACGCTCAAATCGATTGGCATGATTTTGTTGTTGTTGAAACTGTTGATTATCAACCGTTCGAAATCGGTAATTTCCCACCACCGACAACACCAGAAGAAGTCGGTGCTCGATTGTTGATCCAGGAACGTATTGAAGAAGGCGAAGATATTGAGATGCAGTTGGAGAGTGATGAAGAAGATGCCACCGCAAATAATGTAATAATTTCGAATTTTTATCTATTTTGTTGTTAATTTTAAGGATTTTTTGTGTTGATTAGGATGATGGTTTGAGTGCAATGCAAGATAAGACCAATCACCGTAAGAACGACGATAATCGCGTCCAAGACATGGAAGAGGAGAGTTCTGATGATGAGGGTGGTGATGATAAAGCACCGAATCAATCGAGTATCCAACCACCATTACCGCCAGTACCCGATAAAGTTGTTGTCAAGAAATACGATCCAAAACAGGCGGTTAAAGTGGCACGTCCAACGGTCGGTGATGATTATCTAATCTCACCAATTACCGGTGAAAAGATACCAGCTAGTAAAGTACAAGAACATATGCGTATCGGTCTATTAGATCCACGTTGGGTTGAACAGCGCGATAAACAAGTCACTGATAAAATGAATCAAGATACTGTATATGCAGCGGGTACAGCAATTGATGCTAGTTTGAAATTATTAGCTGAACGACGTACGGATATTTTTGGTGTTGGTGATGAGGAGACAGCAATTGGTAAGAAGATCGGTGAGGAGGATGTACGTAAAGATGAGAAAGTCACATGGGATGGACATACTAGTAGTGTGGAAGCGGCAACACGTGCTGCACGTGCCAATATCACATTAGAAGATCAAATCCATCAGATACATAAAGTTAAAGGCCTCCTACCGGATGAGGAGAAAGAGAAGATTGGGCCGAAGAATGTTGGAAGTGGTAAAGGACAAACGAAAACGACACCGGCTGTTATTACAGCTAAACCCCAATCGAATCCGAATCCAACAGTAAGTGCAAATTTTTCATTTAAAGATTAATGCAAAACTGTCGGGTTTTAGCCCGTCAAAACTACAACACCTATAATTCAGGCTCAACCAACACAACCGACGATGACAATACCCCAACCTTTACCACAACAGACGATGTTAGCACCACAACCGCCGATAATGATGATGCCGACGCCGCAAATGGCGCCAATGCGGCCTCCGCCGCTTATGAGTAATTCTTTTTATTTATATCTTGTTTAATTGATTAATAATTAATTAATTATAGTGGCAGCACCGCCACCCATGGCCGGCTTCGTAACACCAATGCCACCACAGATGGCGCCACCTATGGGTATGCCGGTGAAACATCCCAGTGAAACACAACAAGACGACGAACCGTCCAATAAGAAAATGCGCAATGAAGACTCATTAATACCGGAAGAAGTCTATCTATCACGTAATCCAAGTCCTGTTAGTATCAAAATTGCAATACCCATAATGCCGGAGAAAACAGAATGGAAATTAAATGGACAAATGTTGAGTTATACATTACCATTAGCTGAAACTGTATCATTGTTAAAAGCGAAAATCCAAGAGGAAACCAATATGCCACCGGCTAAACAAAAACTATTCTACGATGTAAGAATTTTCGTATTTTGTGGTAATTTTTATTAAAATATTAATTGATTACAGGGGATGTTCTTTAAAGATTCGAATACGTTGGCTTATTATAATATTGCAACAGGTGCTGTTATACAGTTGCAAATTAAAGAGCGTGGTGGACGTAAAAAATAATTAAATTAATGTTGGATAAGTGAAGCGATAATTTTTCTATAACGTTCAACCATCGGATCATAAATATCGGCAGCATCCGGATACGGTTGGCATACCAAATGTGGTTGTGTTAGTGTCGATGTGATTTGTTCGTAATTTAATTGATTTGTTAATAGACCGTGTTTGGCTTGATAAGCTGCACCCAACATTGCTGAATTCGCTTCATCCTACAAAAATTTTAAAAAACTAAAAATTGTAACAAATTATTTGTTAATTTAATAACTTGAAGATAAACTGGTGCATTAAAGACATCTGAGAGTACTTGCAGTACGGATTTATTAGCAGAAGCACCTCCAGTTGCCAGAATCTTACTACCTCCACCTATTTTTTCCAATCAAGAAACAATCAAATTAATCCTGTCGTTAATGATTTGGGTTGTTTTTTTATACCGATTTTATAGCCGATATCTTCAGCATAAGCACGTTTTGCTATGAATTGGCCTTCGATTAAGGCGCGCACCTCTACTTCTAAACTGTTGAATTTTGTTACATGTTCACCGGCTTTATTATAACGATAATCGCCGCATAAGAATGGCAGAATCTCTTGGACATCGTAGTAGAGACCTGTTGGAATTAGAAGAAGGCAAATAGGGAAATAAATGGTGGAAAATTAAGGTAATTACCCATATTTCCGAAATTTCCTCGGGGCGTACTGTCTAATAATTGATTGAAAATGTTCCAATTCGATTCAGCACAATTATCACGGATCCGTTCTCTTGTTAACGATCCATTTTTGAAGCTAGAATTTTTTCAATTATTGTCTTTCAAGTAAAGGGTCATTCCCGATAATTTTAGATTTTGCTGTAACTTTGAAGTCAGTTAAAAAACAAAAATTGAGTAAAAAACGCAGCTTCACAGGTCCGGCGCTAGGGTAAAAAGCGCCCGCCTGCTAAACTGACATAATTTAATCTTCAAAGCTCATTTTTGCGCCCGCCTGCAGTGCATCCCTTGGAATCCCGTTATCGTCGGCCCTGTATCTTCAGCACTGTGTTATCTATTATTTATTATTATTTATGTCTTAAATAGGCAAATTTTTGCAACTAAAATTGATAAAAAACAACATTTGAAAGTCTTAATTCGAATAGGCCGACACGGCCGCTTATAAAAATTAAATGTGCATAAATTTTGCTCTTTTGGACCCTAAACAACAGTCCCTCAAAGTTATAGCATAATCAAAAATTAGTCTGTTTTGCCAATTTCATATAAAATAACCCCCTAAAATCAAAAAAATTACCATAATAGTGCCATGTAAGCGTTTGGGTCAACAGGGTTACAGAAAATATGACCGTCGAGCACTAATTTCGGTTCTTCCAGCCACAGAAATAGAGTGTCACTAGTACCGAGACTGACAGCAATCCAACCCTCATTCAACTTCATCCCTATGGTTTTTAATAGAAAAAAAAATCGATGATTGATTTTCATCTAGGTACTTACCGATTAATGAAGCTGGATTATCACCAGTAGAAGCAATTATACTACAATTCGGATTGAAACCGTAACGTTCAACGAAATATTTCGAGATTTTTCCCAGATTCGTATTCGAAGGTACTGGTTCACCTAATTTCATTTCTAAATCAGATCCGATTGTTTGCAATAGAATTGGATCCCATTTTTTTGTTCTTATATTCATTAGATTCATACCGGAACCATCCGAAATATCAATCGGAGCAATTCTACCTAACATTAACGAACAAAGAAAACTACTAACTAATGAGATTCGCTGGAAAATTTCTTGATTAATTTTTGTGATGTTACGGGGAAATTTTGAGAGAATACTTCAGTTCGATTGTAGGCATCCGGACGTGTTTGGTGGATTTTAGCAATTTGGGAACCGGTGAATCGTTCGTAGGCTCTAGATCCGGTGATTTCCGCTAATTTCTATTACAACAAAACAATAATTAAATACAATCTTTATTTGGATGATTACTGAGTTACTCGAGCTCCTCCGACGGCTTCTTCTAATTGTCGACATTGTTTCGTTGTACTAGCATCCATCCAAACTGGACTATTTGTAATTGTAAATGCGCTATTAAGTTGTTGATGTAGGAAATCGCTAGAATCTAAATTTTGTAAAATCTGATCGCTTCCAATTTGCCAATAAACAGAACCATGCTGTTGAGCAGATCCAGAAATTGCCGTAATTTTATCAAATTCAACACCATCAACAGTTAAACGATCTAACAGCATATCTAAAGCCTTCACCCACATTATTGTCGGTACTGTGATCTGATTTGGATCGTTCTTATCGATTTGTACACCACCATGGGTACGGAATTCTGGTAGATCACTATCGAAATGTACAGCAACCTCATGGAGTGGATGGAGATTATCATCGACTACGGCCGCTTTCAACTGGAAACAAATTTTTTTTGAAACGATTCCCAGGTGTTGTTAATCATCAACAGGTGGCATTCGTTGTTGTGTAGTTAACCGGAATCCGGAATTGTTCCGTAGGTGTAGTTGAAATAAATACAAAGCGCTTGCGCGTTTACAATTTTTTTTTATAATATATTTTATGGGTACACATATTGGAGATAGCATTGATTCCGAAAAATTTATGTCAAGTTGTTTATTGTTTTATGTAACTATTGTTCGATTTTTTTTGTTGGTTTTCGAGCTTAATTACCTGTTGTGTGCTGAGGTCGAAACCAAGGAAGGTCCTTCCACTTTCCACCGCCATACCGGTTGCTACACTTTACACTGATTGTTTAGTTGAATTATAACTATGTCGATGCTCCTCTACAACGACTGACGAAACCTCCACGACTTCTCGAGGTCAAGGCACGCGATACTGATGGCCTATTGTCCATTTAAACCTTCTTTTATCAATCTAACTTCTGGTTTTATCGTACAGTTTGTTTTTTAATGATAATCATTAATATTAAAATAAAAATAATAATAGTAATATATATAGAAAACTTGTTAGGTTTCGATTAAAAAGGGGTGGATTTGTGTAGATATATCGACAAGTATTTCTTTAAATAGCGACATGATCATCAAACAAAAATAGTTTTTGGGGTCGTCCTTTCTATACAAACATCATGTTGAAATATAAAGTGACGCCAATTCTTAGGACTTTTGGCGTCCCCGGGGTGTCTGGGCGCCACCAACCCTAAACAAAGTCGACGCGAGCGTCTACCATCTATGACGATTGTTGTTTTTTTTTTGTTTTTGTCAAATTAATAAAAATGCACCGGCAATGTCGGTTTTCTTCCGGAACGATTGTCGCACAACAATAACAATTCATATTAACCTACCCTCGATTTGTTTGTGTAACTGAAATCGTTAAAGAAACAACTATTAAAGAGTACGGTGCGGTTTTATTAGTGGCCCCTTTTTTTAAAGGAGTGGCATATGTGATTCATTCGACCAAATTAATGACTTTTGAGAAAAATTCGATTTATTTCCGATTTCCAGTTGACACTTTTGTGAAGGCGATATACAGATGTGGCACTTAATCCAAGCACTCAACCGACTTGGAGCCCAGTTACGGTTATAGTCATTCCTAGATTTAAGTTGGCACCCTTTAATTTAGGGATTTATTTGTTTGTGTCCATATCAACGCTTACTTACCATCCTCGGATTACGTACTTTATTTATCGAGACATCTGTCAAATCTAGTAACCCTTTGGTCGGTGAATTTAGTATAGAAAAAACATACAGTGTTGGCAAATGAACGAGACACTGTATGCTACAAATTATGATAGATTTTGTTGGTGTGCTTAGATCAATTGGCCATTCTGTATATGTAACTGTAATTTTAATTCGTTTGTAACGCTTGATTATTGCCTATTCGATGACGATTCTTAGGCGCCACTCTCTTATTTTTTCCTATTGTCTCGTTTGTAATTTTCCAGTTGACTGATCGTCATCTATCAATCGTATTTATTCGGCTTTAAGAAAAACAATGTCGACCATGAATGGAGAGTGGCTGGCGGTGAAATCTATAAAAACACCATAAAATATATGTTCTATATTTTCATGTGATATAAGAGGGGGGAATTAAGAGTTGTTTGTTGTTTGTCGTATTTTTTTTCAGAAAAATCGGGACGCGTATCCTACAGCCCCTTACTGTGTTTCCCTCGTTCTTGTTGTTGTTGTTCTTATTAATAAAAGAACGGGATGGCTCCAGGACTCCGGTGTTAGCTTGCTTCTAGTTGGCTCCGACTGCTCTGGAGCCGAGTCCACTCTCGGCGCGCCAAACAAGGGCGCCATCCACCCTGGCTCCCCTTGTTTATACCACTTTGATGTCGATATTAATATTGCACATGTACAGATAAACATAAAAATTTAATTTATAATAGTTTTGTTTGCCTTCGATTCGGTCCAAGTTTTTCTTGTTTACCATCCAAGAACAATTGAATGATAATTAAAGCTCTTGATGCGCTTGTGATTTGTAAATTTTCGCGCGTTTTATTCCAGATGCGTACAAACTCTGTAACCACCCCCTAAATTAAACCACACTCTCTCTCTCCCTCTCCCTCTCTTTATAAATGCAATATTAGTGTATTAGTTGTAATCATCTCCAATTGTGTGTGGGTATTTGGTAATCAAGGATGGTGTGTGTATACATAAACGTCGTCCGTCAGGCAGGCGGCTCTATAGGGCGTCGCGACGAAGCTGGGCGCCCGACCGGGCCATCAGCGTCTGTTGTTGGAGCGTCCTCTGGCGCGTCGCCGACACCGCAGAGACGGCGCCTCCACCACAAAAAAGCCAACTGGTCGTGGTGGTGTTTGTATATATGTATGTATGTTTGTCAGTTAAGTTTGTTTGTTGTTGACTTGTCGTTAATTTTTCACCCTATATAATATTGTCCACGATCGCCCCCCATTCCAACCCTGACGTATAGAAAAACATATCAAAAAGTTTGTTTACATGGTGAAGAATCATTCCATTTATTTCTGGAGTTTTTCAGGGGATGAGAACTAATAGTTTTATTTAATACGAAATTAAATCAGTCAAGTCGTCTACGTTTTGATAGATACAGTATAAAAAAAACTAGAGCCAAATCTGTGTAAATTCCGTCAATCTCAGTCGACATGAATCCAACAACATGCATACAAGAATCGAAAAAAAAAACGATGATGAAGCCGGTGATTTCCTTACCGTCGTCCACATTCCGGACAAGCTAAAGAAGCACCAACCATTTATTTCAGGTCATCTTCTGGGTGCATTCTCTCTCTGTCTGGTCCACAATCAAAAACAAATAAAGATAGAGATTATTTAAGATGGAACATATGAGCCACCATCAAATATCTCTATGCAGTTTCTTTCGTTTTTTTCTCTCGTCTTTAATCTGTAAATGTTTTGCTTCGTTGTTTTTTTTCGGTTCTTCAAACCAGATAGAGACTAAAATTAGAATCATGTTAATGGTGTTATGTTGTTTTGTGGCAGTTTAATCTGATTTCTTTTATGGTTCGTTTTCTTTACTTTTTGTTCTGTTTTAATTTGTTTGTTATTAATGAAATATTTGACGCAAATTCATTCGATAAAGGCTACCGTTGCCTGTAAATCAACCTGTTGTTGACAAGGGTTGGGGTTAGTGGTCACTTTTTCTATACCTCTTATTTTTCCAACTATTAAAGAGATTATGAATTATTTATTATGGTAATCGTACGATTTACAAGGGAATTACTAGCAAATCACAAGACAAGGTGATTGGCCCTTTATTTCCAAGATGTTTATCGTCTTTTGTTCCCCTCTCTCTCTCTTTGATGATTTTGATTGTTTATAAGTTTTGTTACATTTGTTTGTTATTAAATTATTATGTTGGTGGAGTGATTTGAATGTCGCCAAGCAAGCAAGCATCACGTTGTCGTCATCATTAATGGCGCGGCCCCCATCAACATAGGCTGTAGAGCGCGGAACGTGTCATTATCTATCATTTGTCTGTTGGGCCTCTGGGCCGACATCCTGCACGCATGGCACGCCACAAATGACAGGTTGCAAGATAATTCGGCTCCGAGTCTGTAGTATCATCGTTTCTCTTCTTTTTGTTATGTGTGTTGTTGTTATTATTATTCAAAAACTCTTCAGCCCACAGTGCCATTTATATACCACCAAAATTATTCTATACCTCTGACCAATTGTGGAAAAATTATGATGATTAGAATTTTTGCTTGTTGTTTGGGAAACGAATCAAAACATTATCCTCAAGGCATAGGAAAATGATAGGGATACGTGTATATGTCGGGACATTTGGTTAATTACGACTAGTCCAACTGTTGTTTAAGGCGAAATTTGCATTATTTGCTAGTTATTTTGTCCAAGTTCAATAATTGCGCTGTAACTGAAGCTAAAATGTCGCCATAATGGGCACGCGACTTAAGATTTTCCCGTTTTGTCATAAACCTATGTAACTTCAGTTGATAAGCACTTCCAAGTTATATTTTCGGCAGATCCGGCGCCCGCCTGCAAAACTGACATAGGCGCCCTTCAGATTATTTTTAATTATTAATTAAATTTAATCTTCAAAGCTTATTTTTACGCCCCCAAACAGGGGCATCCCTTGCAGGCCGACCCTGATTTTCGGTGGTTATAAGACTATGCTGCGGGTTGCCTGAACGAGAAGAACTTTTTTTTTCAAATAATTAGAGAATTATCTGGAGGTATCAGTGAAAGTTTGCCTGGAGCGGCGGAAAAACTTGTGTGACCGCAAAACTTTCTAAAGCAGCCCAAGGTAAAAAAAAGTAGCATAATTTTTAGGCTACACTCCGTAAATTGCCCAGTGGTGGTTATATAGACGTAGGTCTAGGGTTGGAAAATTTGCGAAGTAAGCAAAATTAAACGCTAAATTTTTGTTATCAGACGAGTCAGTGTTTGGCCCAACACCTCGTAATCCGAACAATAACTGAACCAAATCACCATAGAGAAAATATCATTTTTCCGAGATACTTAAGATTTCCAAAATTTCATGATAATTTGGACTAATTATCTGAGCTTCTAATTAGGATTAGTTGATTGAGTTACAGGGAAATATAAAAAGAAGAGGCTCCAACTGTTGAAATTCATGCTTTTACCAACCGAAGAATAGTTGAAATGGAATTTTTGATCTACTTGTAATATGAAAGGGATTTGTTTCTTTTTTTGACATTCGCTCACGAATAAGACAACTTCACTCTGTAGATCAGATATTAGCTCAGGTATTATGAAATTACCCATAACGTTGACGTATTGCTTAAAGTTGCAAAAAGTCGAATCTTACTTAAATCGAACAAAGAGGAAGATTTTACCGAATTAAACTCTTTCGAGAGGCTATCTAGCCTTTCTCGGTTTTTATTCAGGCATTTAGGAGTGGCTGGAAATGATTTTGGGAAACTGTATGGAACCATTCGTTTATTCCAACAAGTTGCTGTAGTCTCAAATTGTCGGTTTTTTTGGAAGTTGCGTCATCATGTCCACCAGTTTTTCCTTCTGCTGTTGCAGTGTTTTTGGTAGTTTTTTATTGACTGAAATGTATTTTTGTGTTAGGCAATCACGAGGTTCTCCGTATAAAACTGTATCTCTCATAAGTAAAAGGCGGTTTGAAGGTCATTTGGCTAGAATTACAACGCTTGAAATGCACCATTAACGTAGTTTAATTTAAATCAGGCATGTGCAACTTGAACAAAACCTCGGGCCAGGAAGCAAATATCACTCCATATCGCGGGCCGGAATCTATATAATACCGGGTGTTTTTTCTATCTGTTGAGGGCTGCCAGATCTTCTATTAGCGTTAAGTAAGAACCTTTTTAGGATCCTGGATCCTCCCTATATCCGCAGCTGTACATGTTCATGGAACTTGGATTCCTCTTGCTTAACGGCTAACGGGAGATCTCGCAGTCGTCCATACTTAGAAAAAACACCCTGTATATATGATATATACTAACGTAATAATTAGCAAATTAAAATATCTTTGAGCATCTGAGGGCCGTGTTTAATAAGATTTGAAAATAAGTACAAGGGCCGGAAAAAGTCACATCGAGAGCCGGATCCGGTCCGCGGGCTGTACGTTGCACATGCCTGATTTAAATGCATACATAAATTTATAAGAAGATAGATTATGCAAGTACAACAGCTGTAGCCAATACGCTCTCTATACGAATTTGTCAGGAGACTAGAATTTGCCTTGCTCCATCTTGGAGCAGATATCCGCCCTTTACTCATAAGGGTACGTCCATATCGCAAATACCTGACGATCTACCAATTCACTCACTCGGTTGATATAGCCATATATTTTCCGCCAATCATTGCTTAAAGGTGAGCTATTGTGATCGACCAATCATTAACAAGCTCACTTCACTACGTAGAGTATCGATTATAGGGAGATGGTTTTGTTTTTCGCTAAAGATCGCGAGATAGTGCAGTGAAGCATCCTTGAATATGAACACTTCCGTCCTGAAACATAAGCTTGTTTTGGTAGCTTGTCAGTGATGTAAACAATGAGGCAACGAGAAAAGGGGGTTTCTTATTAGGGCGTCTTCGACATGAACGCACCCTAAGTGATGTTCAAACAATTCAATGATTTGGGATGCTATTTCGATATAAATATTAGTTATAACACCCTTGAAATGTATGTTTTTATACAAAAAAACCTACCAAAATTTTCTGAGTCCTTTAATTATACACACTGCGGAAAAATTTTTAAAAAGGCAACGAGGAAGGGAAGTTTCACCATGGGACGTCTTCAACATAAACGCACCCCAAGTGTATACAGAAACGTAGCGGATATTCAAGCAATTCAATCATATTTCAATAATGTGAATATAACGCGACCGTGTGCACGTTGCCTAACAGCTATCTTTACTTTCAAATTTTGAATTTATAACGATGTTATGACGAACATTATTTTTTTCCTTCTGCGTAAGCTCCACTAAAACTGCATAATTTGATAATCATCAAACGACCTTGTCGCCGATCTTTTCTATTCCTGGATATTATTTCCGAAACCGTAACGATCTTTAAGAAATCGACAAAAAATTACAAGAAAAACACACAAATTAATCCAATTAGATACGGATGCGATTCTATTTCACCTTGTAATTTTCAAAGCATGTCTAAAGAATAAAAAAACTCTTAATAATAAAAAAGAAACCCTTAAAAAATTGTCAAAATAAGTCCGGCGACCGTTAACAATTAAATGGGGTGTATAATATACAACAATACAATTTTTTTAAGGGGACAAATAATAAAGATCACATTTCCTTTTATTTTGTAGAACGGAAAGGTTCGGAATATAGGGCGAGAGTAGGGTAGATACACGGTTCCCATGTTTGATGATGATAATGATGACAATGATGATCGGAATCTAAAAGAATAACAATATGTGGCGATTGGAGCCTTCTTTAGCGCCGGGAAGTACGTCTATATAGTCTAGACCGCTGGCGGCACCAAATTCTGTTGGTATTTCGGCCACAGGACCGGCTTCAATAATTATTTTGTTTTTTATTTAGTGAAACATGCGATTAAATCGGTGTATTTTCTAGTTAATTGGCAAAGCTTGTTTTGTAATAAATATAATCGACCGCAACTTGATGGCAATTACTTTTTCTTATATTGAATTGGAACGATTTTTATTGGTTTATGCCCATTTATCTTAGATTAATTCTATTACCGGCAACAATTCATTCAAATCCGCGACTTTAATGAGGCCAACGAAATTCTTGAAAAAAACTGGTTTACAGTAATTATTTCCAGTATTTTTGGCGATTCGTTTGTACTGTAGCGGAATAATAATTATATGCAATTTCCAACTGGTAGGTATTGTTTTTTTAATTTATTTTGCTGGTTCGTTTTTAATATGCAAGGTGCGTATTGGTGGTTGTTGGTCGATTGGGCATGTCTCGCCCCGAGCACTCGCAGAAAAGGACCATGCCGGTAGGTACGAAGTCCGGGCCTGGCGCCAAGACGGCGCCAACCAATATCCCCCCTACTTGGTCTAGACCGGTTCGCCGTGTAGCCGCTATGCGCCGATAGCCAACGACGACTTCTCCATCAGTTTCAATGTGCACGTTGAGTTGATAGTTTGTTGTTCGAGATAGAGAAAAAAAACAAAATTTTTTTAGAATTTTTTCAATATTTTTAGATAATTTGAAAATACCGGTGTGTTTTTCTGTTATTATTATTATTATTATTATCATTTCGATTTCTATATGTGTTTGTGGTTTTTATGTGATTTGCATAAACGTACGATTATTAATAAAAGTGTGGAATTGTGTGCGCCTTAGCGTTCAAACTCAAAAATTTCGAAGAACACTTGTGATGTTCGAGTGTGATGGTCTTGGTGTTGGCGAAGTGTTTTTTCCGGCGACGACGACGACACTGTCACCATTACAGAGTGCGGTAACAGTGCGCGATATTATCCTTCGAACATTGCTAACGGCGGCGGTGACGATACCAACAACAACAACAACAATAATCAAAACAACAACAACAACAAGGAGGAGGACGACGTTCCAGCAGTGGCACCCAAATGCTGGTCCGAAGAGGCGTCACAGGCCAAAGAGTGCTTGATGTTCATGTTTCGGAGCAGACGGACCACATTGACTAAACGTTTATTAAAAGCACGTAAAAAACGTACAAATGGAGATGATAGACAAACGACGCGTTCTTATATTAATAATAATAATCCATTTGAGAACCATACGATAATAAATCAAAACAATGAAAATTTAAGTGTTATAACAGTGTTATTAAAACAATTACAAGAAAATCAATTGGGAATGCTTTGGACGGCAATCGAGAGTCGTGGTAGGGACGTATCGAATTGTGTTTTATTATCACCTGAACAACAGCCGCACGTTGTGTGTTGTCGTGTATGGAGATGGCCGGATCTCGTACAGGATAATGAATTAAAACGATTACCTGTGTGTAGATCGGCCAGCGACCCTGTCTACATTTGCTGTAATCCGTACCATTGGAGTCGTGTTTTTCAAGTCGGTGAGTTTACCATTTGATAATCGGTGTCGATCGAATTTTACCCACAAAAAAAACAATGAGAACAGTTTAGTTAAATTATTAATCCGGCTACGGCGCTCGATTTATCGATCCTCTCCAACAAATCGAGCTTATTTCGAACGCCTTCTCGGTATATGCGTGTGCATATATTAAAAACATTTTTCAACTCAAATATCTACATGACCTCTATTTATAATATAAACATACAAACATGTATAAAATTGTCGTACTTTTACATAGATTAAAACAAAAACATTTAATTGAATTTATGCTTAAACACAGAAAAATGATCGACCATCAAGAGTTGATTGGATTGGAAAAAAGGGGCGTAAATCTGCAAATTCGTTTTTTTTTCTCTCTCTGAAAATACCGATTAATAAAGCTATTAATAGAAACAGAATTGTTGGCGAATTCCATTTTGATCTATTAGCAAATTTCTTCTTAATAGTTTTGCTGTTTCAACAAACCACGACTGGAATAAAAAGAGGAATGTGTGCTGCAGCAGCAGCGGCAGCAGGTATAATTTTTTTCCTCTCTTTTTTCGGCTGTTGCTGCATTCTTAAAATCATTTCAAATCTATTTTTAATATATAAAAAAAATCTGATGATAAGCGCGCGCGATATTCATTAATTATTATAATTGATAACAGATGTCGTAGAATTTTTAACTGATAACAATTGAATCATGTGCTTTTCTTGCAATTAAAATCGGAAATCTTGTGTGTATTTCTATCACTGTCTAACTAACTAAGCAGATGCTTGTTGACAGTACAATCAGTTTTGAGAAAGAATCTTTAAACCAACCAACCTACTAGATTCCAACGCGATTTCTTAGAACTACATCCGATCTATATTGATCTTAAACTAAATTATAGATCATTCCAAGTTTTAGGTACATACCGTGGGAGAACTTTTTATTAATATATCAATTTGTGGGTGGTAGATTTGTCATCGTATTTTTCTGTTGAATTAAGGAATTTTTCCGTAATTACGGTTGGTACTACTGTGTAATCACGCCATCGCGTTTTCTGCTCTATCACAACAACAACAACAACAAAATAAGATTATAAGCGAACGAGCTAATTGTATAGAATAATGCAACCAGCCCACGGATTCTTATTTGAAGCCCCATAATTATTTTAGGCTGAAATCAAGTCGGGTTATTTCAATGTTCCTTCTTTTTTTTCCCCCCCGTACTTAATACTTATATACATGTGTGGCTTGTTGTTGTTGTTTAAGAGACTAAGAAGTTGACCGTCTGGTTTGGTTTTCTTATAACAAAACCAGCCGCCAGAAGATAGCAACGGCGCCAGGCCTAATTCCACCGGGTGGTAGTCAACAACAGATCTCGTCTTGTTGTTGTTGTTGTTGTTGTGTGTATAAACTACCAGTACCTGTTTATATATGCGTGTGTTGTTGGTATAAGCCCCTTTGCTTTTTTTCGAAAAACTGCAAGTAGTTGTGCGGTGGATTTGTTGAGCGGTTCTTTGACTCGAAACATAGGGAAGAGCACGAGCACGACAAGCACTAACAGAACACTAATGAAACAGAAAATGTGTGCTTCTACGGAAATCGCAACTAGTAACTTCAACAGTTAACACCTGGGAACCAGGAGACATTCGGAAAGCCGAACACGGCAGGCTACTGAGCGGAACAATTGTGGTAAAGGCTCCGGAAATTGGAGGTGCACACAATGGGCCAGAAGGCCTCAGAGTGTGTGGCTCTCAGCAAAAAAACAACAACTTCAACAGTGTCTTCCAAGGCTATTGAGAGTCGTAGGAGAAAGCCCGTGCAAGACAAGTACTAACCACGGATTGATGCGAGTCGAAATGAAACAGAGAATTTGTGGTTCTCAATCAGGTCCAGTTTTGTGTGGTATTTCCTGACATTAGGGAAACGATTGTTAAGGCTCTTTAGCAGATCTCTAAGCTCTACCTCAGAAATAGTGTCTCGCAAAAGATGCTCAATAATTTCGGAAAGAATCCCAACCAACAACCGATAATGTTGAATGCATTGAGAAATACGACGGAAGGGCGGATTGGTAATTTGAAATTTTGCAAGACAAGCACTAACCACAAAGCTGTACGTGCCGGAACGAGACAGAGAATATGTCCAGTTTTGTGAGAAATTCCGAATATTATCAAAGCTTCATTTGTGGCCTTGAAATGGTGATTGTAGTCTATTTGCGCCGCCAACCCTATATACGACCAACAATTGAATCGATTTACTAGCCTACACTCTTCTAACTCTCCTCCTACACCCGCATTTTATTATTTTATTGAAACTAGCGAGATAATAAGGAAGGAAAACTTGTATGTGTGTGTGTTATCATCATCTTTAAAGAATATTTTTCTGTTGTTCCACAGTCGGCGATTTTCAAAGTTAAAACTCGACCAATATTGTAGTTGAAGCAATTTATCAATAAATTCCCGATAATATTGTTTAATAAATAAATTATTTTGAAATTTAAATAATTTGTTAGTTTTTTATTATTTAAGAGAAAAATAACAAAACAAAACAAAACAAAAAAATTACAGGACCTGAAACAAAAATAACTTTCTCAACTCTCTGGCACTCCCTCAGCACCTCATTTTCTACATATATTCGAGATTAATTAATAGTTTACTAATTATGTGAAATGAAAAACGTAATAAGACGTAAATGTAATTACAATAAAATGCTAATAAATTACAATTATTATTATTATTATTAATGGTAATAATGATGATGAAAAAATCCAGTTGTAATATTACATTGGCGCCGTTTTGCTATAATAATAAACATTCATCATTTTTCTTTATGTTTGTTGGGTATTTTCATATATAATCATCTATTTTTATAAAATTGTATGAGCGAGATAGATTTAGAAAAATATGAAAATTAAATAGAGAAAGAGCTGGTTTCTTTAATCGTATAAATCGTAGGTGTTTACATCTATCTTTTTCTCACCATCCATATTTTATTCAAAATATTCACATAATTATTATAAATAAGCTTAATTATTTTATTATATCGTAGATAGTAGATGGACATCTATCATCTTTCTCCCACACATCTATATATACTTACTACTACTAGATCGTCTTCGAAACTTGTTCGCCTCTATCGGCCAAATTGGTGTTTTTCAAATCGTTCCCATTTCAGGAATCCAGGAAGTCTCTATTTTGCTATTCCAATTATTACCTTATCAAGCTTTCGCCTTATAATCAATTTTCCTACAAATACGGCTCTATTGTTGGTAATTCTAATTGATAATAAATGGCGCCTAGTCTTATCATTCATTCATTATCGAAAGTACTTATCAATTGTTATAATAAATGTATTTTTGAATGTTTACAGAAACACCATTATCACCACCGTGTCCGCCACCTTATATTCGTGATCCTGCAGAGAATCTAAGACCTGAGGGTAAGTTTTGTTTTTTGTTTTTGTTCAAATAAATTATCAATACACAGATGTACATAAAGAGACCACTTGTTGATCAAAACTATCCGCTTTCTCTCGATGTCTCTCCAGAGATTCACAGCATAAAACACATGATGTGATGATAAATATCGGATGCCAGGGCAACAAGTCATTGCCTTTATTGGCCAACTATTATCATCATCATACACACATACAGTTTCTGTGTTGTTTTTCTGTCAATCAATTGATTGCTGTTCTAACGCTCTTATTGAACGGATTTGGATTTCAATCGATAATATCTGTTCGACATCGTTTGTTTGAGGTAATTTCAGTTTTTGCAGATTTTAAAATAATGGCGTTGTAAGTCACGTGGAGTGATTTTACAGTTTTTCCGGGTGATTTGTTGTATTTGTGTTAGCGCCACGTAAGTCACGTGATCTGTGATTCTTTTCTTAGTTAATCAGGCTTTTTCTTTGAGTCTCTGACTCGATATATAGCGTCTGTTCGAGGACATTTCCACTGTTTTTTTTTTTTTTAGGATTTTTTCATTTTTCAACGCCATTCAGCCACGTAAGCCATTCTGTAAGTTTACGAAACTTCCGGATTGATTTATTGTTGTGTTAATCAAATTGGACGACGTAAGACACGTGATCTGTAAGTTTTCTTTAGCTAGATGCTATATTCAGGCTTATTAGGTATTCGAATCGTCGATACAGTGACGTAAGTCACGTGATCTTCTATTAAAACTCCTTATCTGATTATTATTATTGTAATCTTAGTTTAATGATTATTATTATTATTTGAGGTACTTTTAAAATGGTTTTCTTGCATACTTTCCTGTCTGAATCACTCTCCAATTATCATCAAATACTTTGAATGAAATTTTCAGATTGTACGGTAACGTAATTTCTATTTTAATAAGCTTACACTACGTAAGTCACGTGATCTGTGATTTTTCTGTAATTTTATTATTTTATTGTATTATTTTGAAGACTTTTTCGGATGCAATTATTTCGAGTACGTTATCTGTGGAACAAATTCTAATGAGTGACGTAAGTCACGTGTTCTTCTATTTGGGCTCCTCTTTATCTTAACATTATAATTGATTATTATTTTAGATCTGAAGTGCTTTTCCTGCATATTTCCTTGTTTAAATCACTCTAGAAATGCAATTTTCTTATTATATTTAAGTTAAAAATTTAAGATAGTATTGTAATTTAAGTCACGTGATGTACGATAGTTTATATGCAAAAATGTCAGTTTTAAGACCATACAAATCACGTGATCTACGGTTGCTTTATTGTTCGTACTTTTGGAATCCTTTTTGTAATTTTGTCTAGCTTCTGTTAGCCTCCACATGTGAGAAGTCACGTGATTACACAGTTTCTATTGTTTCATATATTTGGAAGAAATTAAATGAGGGTAAATGTTCGAATCCTACCTTGTAAGGTCTAAGCCGAAATTTTAACACAATCAATCAACGTAAGTCACGTGTGATTGAAAAGATTATGTAAGTCACGTGTTGTTTTAGGAAACCCGCCCGTTACATGACTTTTATGTTTGTTTTTCTTGTATTTTTCTGCAATATTTTCATGCATGACAGTGATTCTCAACCTTTTTGAAGTGAAACTTCTTTAGGCGCAATAGGGTAGTAAATTTGTTCGGAGCGTGACGAACAGACAGCTGAGAAGGAAGAGTGGGAGCGTTGCCATAACATCGCTTCTACTCTCTCTGTCAGTTCTACTAACTGTGTAAAATAAACACTAGGGTCTAAAGTTGGTATCATTGATCGATGTACAGTGCCATCTGGAACGAAACTAAAATTTCCTGGCCTACCGCGATTTATGATTTTTGTATTTATAAATTAATTAATAGGCTTCAATTATATATGAATATTGTTTTGAGATAAGTGAAATGAAGAAAGAGATAACTACAGAAAAAAATCGAGCCTTCAGGCAACGACAAAAAGAAAATAAACCCCAATAACAAAATGAACTTCATCTCTAGCCTAAGAAGTTTCACTTCTAAAGCTGTTCCACGCACTTTTTTTTTGCTACGGTACACTTTCAACATTTCTAAAAATTTGGCCGTACACAGTGGTTGAGAATCACTGCTCTATAGAATTCTAATTATCTTGTTTTAGTTGCGCCAATTCTGAATCAGGGTTTAATAACACGTAAGTCACGTGATCTCATTTTTATAGTTTTACATTTTATGTTTTTTCCTCGTTTATAAAGTCGAATAACGCAAGCTATTAGAAAATTAGATGTTACGATGTCGTAAATCACGTGGTTTTCAACGAGAGCTGTTCAAGGACGTTTCATTCTTCCAATTTGTGTTTTAATACTATTTCAAGTATCTCTGTCCAGCATCCCATACGTAACTCACGTGATCTTCAGAGCTCATCATTTGTTTTCCTTTTCTGTAAGGTCGAGTTATGCAAGTCACTTCTGTTGCGATATCTCTACAATTTGTGTATTAGAAATACGAGGACGTAAGTCACGTGCTCTTCAATTTCAGCTATTTAAAAGAGGTTTCATTGTCCTACTTTGTGTTTTATAGTTTTTTTTCTCGAGAAAGTCACGTGATCTCCAGAGTTGATTCTGTATTATTTTCTCCTGTAGAAAATTGAACTACACACAGGTCACGTGATTTACGGTTCCTCTATTATTTGTATATGAATAAATTAGAAATGATACGACGACGTAAGTCACGTGCTTTTCAACTAGAGACATTTAATGTTTTTATGTTTCTCTCCTTTGTGAGACCGAATTACGTAAGTCACATGATCTGCGGTGTCTCTTTTCTATTTGTATTCGAAGATATAGCTCTTCAATTAGAGCTATTTAAAAGAGTTTATCTGTCCCACATTGTGTTTTTTCCAGCCTATCGCGGCTATTTCTCTATTCAAACACTTGCGGCATCCGTAACTCACGTGCTCTTCTACAAAATTGCTTTTTTTTGTGGATTGTCCACGTTTGGTTTTTCGAGTAATTTTGGAGTGTTTTTTCGAAGACATTCTCCTCCTGCTTCAGATACAATCATCATCTGTATGTTTTCTTTACAAACGTTGTGTTTATCTTGTTTTAATTGTCTTCAAGTAGTAAGAAAATACGGCTTTCTGTTATTGTTATCTCGTTGTATGTGTACAGCTGACGCAACAATCTCCACATACACACGCCAAGGACCTTGCCATGGTTGGTATTATAGTTGTTGTTATTGTAAAGAAAAGTATGCTTTTATTCTTCGGTTAATAGGAAATTTGAAAAAAAAATAATTTTTTTTAAATTCTCTCCCTTTGAACTCAACTCTCTCACATATAGAGTCGTCCTCAATTTTTGAATTAATGCCAGAAACTTAATGGGAAATATTATCGACACACGAGACGACAACAACAACAACAAAAAAAGAAGATATAAAACATACAGGATATGTCCCCTGTTGTTTGATAAATGGAAATAAATCTATAAAATGAGTCATCGATGAAAATTCTATATAGATATTTTTTTCTGTGTGATGTGTTATTGTTAAATAGTAAAGGGTGATCCCTTTATTTTTTCTAATAGGAAAAACTGGCGCCTATCGCATTGATGGCGACAGGATGTGGCGCCTCACGCAGAAAACGAAGGGGGCTCTCTTTTGGTGATGATGCCAAAACCATTACTACTACTACTACTACTACTATGACTACTCACCACCCCTTGCCTCTAATATAAAATAAATTGGAAACGGCGACAACACTGACGCCACGACGATTACTCCCGCCGGGCCTCCCCCCTTAATTTTTTTTTGTTTTTCCGAAAAAATATTGAAAATTTTAAATTGGTGCGTGTTGTTGTATATAGTGGCGGCGACATGTGTATGTATATGTCGGCGGGTCCTCCAAGAATAGCGAGGCGCCGGTTTATTTAACTTTCCACTTTAGAAAGGTCAGACGTCGTCGTCGTCGTACTGGCGCTAACCAAATTCCTAATAAAATGTTGTCCGATTAACTACATCATTATACGGGGAGAGTGAGTGTGTGAGATAGAGAGATAGAGAGAGAGAGAGTAAAGTATAAATATTTTTGCATGAAAGTTCGATCTTGTTTTTCCTAATATCTCTCATTCATTTGTTGTATTCGATTTCCTTTGATGTAATTACTGGATTTTTTGCCTACTAGCTTTTGAGAGAAAGGGGCCAATATGCGTACATGTGTCTGTTGGAATTGTTGGCATTTTGGCACACGATTCTGTAACGTTAATTTATTACAATTACTTTACAAAATATTTATTTTGTCGTCTATCATGTTATTTTTGGTCCATATTCTAATATGATTACAACTTTTATCTTATTTAATCAATTTTTTTCCTAGACAAATACGCGATAAAAATTGTGTTAAATTGTTGAGAAAGTGTCAAGGTGTTGTTTGGATTTGTTCAACTAAAGATAAGATCTTGCGCTATTATTATAATTTTCTAATAATTTTTTTTTGTTGGATTACAGATCGAGCACCTAGTGAATTACGTGAATCTCTAACGACGAGTGCTGAAGGTATGTAACGCTGCTTATCAGTTATCGGAAAAATTAACGTAAAATTAGAAGAAAAAAAACGTATGGTGATTGCATATGACATCATAATGCCACACTCTCTCAAACACTGGGGGCCCCATTCAAGGTGACCAACAATACTACAACAACAACAACGGGGACCCCACATTTATTTCGATGTCCTGGGGGCAAATGATCGTCTTAGATTCTAGGGTGTGGAACGAATCAAAAAAATTACACACACAGTATATGTGTTGTGTATACGGAAATGCATACACCTGGCGCCTAGCCTTAACAAATCGCCAACTTTTCTTAAATTATAGTCGGTTAAATAATAAATGACATCATTACTAATTACAGTACTGTTATTAATTGTTTATTAACAATTGATTAAAATTAATGATAAATTTAAAACGATTATGGATAAACATACACAATTCTCTTTTAACGATTTTTCTTTTTTTGTTTTCGAAAGATTTGTTAAATGTTACACACACCAATGTAATCAATAATAGCAGATCAAGGATAACAGCCGGTGTTGTAGGTCCAGACAGAGATAATTGAAACACGCTCAGTACGGTTTTTTTCCATTCCAATAATTATTAAACAGTTCAATAATAATAGTGTTAATAATTAATAATTGGAAATATAAATAATAATTTGCATTGGTTCGATTTTAATTTTAGCCGGTTAGGTCATTGCGATACGACCAGTCAAAACACTGGCGCCGGTTGTCGTCACTTTTAACAGCGCTCTCACACACTCACTCTCTCGAAAAAGTTGTATGTAAATGGGGGGGAATTTTCTAAAATTCAAAACGCCAGATGAGTTTTCACACAGGCTGGAACTTTAGAACTAATAAATGGTCACAGTCCGGTCAAATCTTGTGACTCGAAAAGGCCCCACCGTTTTGTTGTTGTCAGACAAAAGATTCACGTTCTAGGCTACTAATTCGTGCGTCTTAGTTAATCTACGCGTCATGAAGCTATTTCAAATAAGCTCCTAAAAAGTCTAGCCTATTTTTTCTTATATGACTTAAATGAGAAAAGTTTTATTGGGACAAAGGCAATAAATGGATCAGGCAACGACAAAAGTACATTCTACAGAATCGTGTCTTGTCTTGTTTAAATCAGTTCCGTCAAAAACCTAGCAAATGGTAAATACGTAGAGACATATCCGACCTGAGGCTATAGTAGGAATCCGCCTGGAGCCGCGTTATTTTGTTGATTTCTAGCGCAGCACTTTTAAGATATTCTGACTACTATTAAAAAACCTGTAGGTGCTATATGTCGTAGATATGTACCATGATCGTGTAGCAGCAACAGGAAAGTTCTGTAGCTGCCACAGGACCAACACTGCAACCACCAACAAGACGAGTCTTGTAGTACCAACAGGAAAGATCTGTAACTAAGAGAGGGAGGGGCAAAGTGGACCCCTTCAAATTTTCGAAGTTTCAGAAAAATATGGGGACAAATTTTTTTGAAATTTCTTATATAATAAGGGGTAAAAGGACCATCCATTTATTGAATATTTAATAATTAATTGTAAAAATAAAAATACAGAATGAAAAATATCAATTATGAATTTTTTTTGGGAGGCCCACTTTGCCCCAAATTTTCGATTTTTTAATTTTAATGGACGCAGCATAATAATGTTAAATAAGTATCAAGGGTCTAAAAAATTTTTTCCTTAAAGGGCTCACTTTGCCCCCCTTCCCCTACAACAGAACTAATTCTGTTGCTGCTACAGGATCATGTTACAGGTCGACGGCAAACTAGCCAGCGCATCGATTTCATTTTTACTAGGGTTTCTATTATTTTCCTATCGGAGAAAAGTTAGTTTGTCTGGAGGGCTAGATGTGTAGATAGCTACTCAACTTGCCTGCACTGTATACGTAAAGGATACGTCACGGATGGCAATGATTTTATTTAAAAAAAATAATGCAGAAATCAGAGTATTTTTAATCAATGTTTATCTGTTTTTATTTTATTTTGCTGTTTTTTTTTAATTTAATTTATTAATTAATAATAATTGCAACTGTTATTTTATAAAATTTTAATTTAGTGAATCAATGAAAATTGAATCTTTAGAATTAATTTATAATTAAAAAATAATAATAATAATAATAATCGAGTGTCATATTGCGATAAAATTGTGTTTTTCTACAAAACAGAAAAAAAAAATTGAATTTATCAATGTAATACGATTTGAATATTGTTGATATTACGATTTGAACAAAAAAAAAGTTATAATTATCATAATTTCGTCATTAATAATGATAAAAATTTGAACGTTAATTATTTACAAATAATCTACATGTAATTTAACAATTTAGCAACGATTGTTATCGTTATTTTTGAATTTGATTAAGGGATATCCTCCCCTATTGTTATTGTCTTTTTTGTTGTTGTTGTTGTTATAACTCGTTTTTATTCACATGGAAAAAGGGGGCAGGTGTACGTTGTTTTTTTTGTTAGAGAGACAGCGTATAATGTCTGCCTGGCGCCGACAATGTATTATATTGGGCGCTTGTTGATAATACGGCGACAAACATGATTAAGACGCGTTTTAGTCGGAGTAGGGCGCCGCGCCCCCCCTTTTGATGATGATCGTCATCAATTGATCGAAATTTTACCAATTCGATACCCGTTTGTTGGTGGTGTTGTGTTTATTTCCAGTCATTGTTTGATTGTTTTAAATTATAGTTTATAGGCACGATTGGATTGTGTGTTGTTTTGTTGTTGTTGTTGTTATTGTTGTTGACAAGCGCCGGCGCCACTTTTTCCTATTAAAAAAAAATAAATGTAAATAAAAAGAGACAATATGTTCTGTAAATGTTTATTTTTAAAACTTTTTCGGAACTTACTAGTTGTAGGCAAAGGCCATGTGAGTTTATAGCATATATATCTCGATTTCGGCGCCACCAGATCTTTATACATACCGGTAAACTAATGTAACTAGGTACATTAGAAGAAGAGTGGGAGGAAGTCGCCTCCTATTCACGGTATACGATAGAACTATTGTGTGGTCACAGTAGAGGAGTTTTTTATGTTTATTATTTAGTTAGATTGTCCACTGTTGTTAAGACAGCAATATCAACAAACATGTGTTGTCTTGGTCGTACTCATAATGACTCTTTTCAGAATCAAATTTCAATCTATATTTATTTAAAAAAAAGAACAACATAGAATTACGAATTAAATCCGCACACAAGTAAATCATCGAAAAATTTTTTTTTACAAATTTCCGTTTTCATTATCTTGTTGGAAATTAAATTCTCTACAAAAAAGGTTTCTTCCATTTTTTGCTCAGCCTCATGGTAAAAAAGTTAAAACCATAAATTTTTGGAATTTTCATTTTTTTCCACTTTTTTAACGCTCTGTAACTTTTTTACCATGAGGCTGAGCAAAAAATGGAAGATACCTTTTTTGTAGAGAATTTAATTTCCTATAAGATAATGAAAATGGAAATTTCTAAAAAAAAATTTTTCAATGTATTTTAAATGGGAAAGGGGACCCCCCCATGCGCCAACTCAATTTTTAAGATATCCAGCTCAAGTTTTAGGAGATGTTTTTTTATCTATTAAAGAAACTTTTTAGATGTATATATTCAAAAGAAAACAAAAATTTTTTTGTTTGACACAGTCTAATCCACATCCCTCGAAGTGTCTAAATAATAAACATAAAAAACTCCTCCTACTGTGACCACTCAATTGTTCTATCGTATGCCGTGAATAGGAGGAGACTTCCTCCCACTCTTCTTCTAATGTACCTAGTTACATTAGTTTATCGGTATATACAAGTCGTGTAGTAGTAGCAGAGATGCAAAATAGATGTGTTTATTGTAGTTTTCTTGGTTTTTTAACTATAAATACAAAAATTTCACATGTGGCGACAAATATTTGTAGAAATCTTACAATAATAATAATAATGTCGGTAATATTAATAATAAACATATAAAAGGCGACAATATTTTTAATAAGAATAACAACATAATCAACACGGAAATTTCCTATTTATTTTTTATTTAATTTTTTTTCTTCGAGTAGAATCTAGAATTTCCGGCAAAATTGGCTTGTACTTCTAGTGTGTAACTTTTTAGCTCGTCTTAAATCCTCCGCATAACACGCCTACCATCAAAATAACACGAACGCTTCTACCAGTATATCGATTTATTTACATGGTGATTACTAAAGGGCGGATTGAAGGTCATTTGGCGAGATTTACAACGCTCGAAATGCATCATTGGCGTAGTTATTTTTTAATGCATGTATTTATATGAATTTATAAGAAAAGACACAACATTTTAAAGCTTTTTTTTTAATTTATTTTTGTCAAAAATTGTTTTTTTAAATTTTCTGTGGGAGAATCATCAGTTTGTTGTCTCTGACGAGCCGCTTTTAAAAAATGAGAGGGAGCGACCAGAATTTCATAGAAATTCGGTACAACTAGGCACCTGTTTTTTCGTCGTAACATCACGACGTCACGGTAGCAGTTCAACTGATCCACTGCTTCTCTACGTTCGGACACTATTTGTAAAGAAAAACGTTTCACAAGAAAAGATAGACTATGCATGTACAACGGCTGTGGCCAATAACAACTCTATACGAATTTGTCAGGAGACTAGAATTTGCCTTGCTCCATCTTGGAGCTGTTATCCGCCCATTAGTGATTACACATGTCTGCTACGTAAGTCACGTGACAGTTGAGTTTCTTAATTTTTAGTTTTTTCGTACTCAGAGTTCTCCCAACGCTTTCATTAAAGTCGCCAAAATTTTTCAATAAATAAATAATTGTGATAAAGTTATGTGAAGAAGAAAGATTCATACACAGGATCGGACTGGCTATACGCAGGATTATGTTTTGTGAAATCCTTTTTTTAGCGTAAAGGGAGCCCTTGTTTAAAACAACTCGACAAATGCTAATCCATCCCTTTTTTTAGAGACATTAAAACTTCTCTATTATGGACAGCTTGCAGTAGAAGGTGTCCGTATTAGAGAGGGTTTGAAAGTTGAAAATTCCATGTATAACATTTATGTTGGCAAAAGTGTTTGTATTAGGGAGGTGTCCAAAAATAGAGATTTCACTGTACTTTAAAGGACCAAAAAAAAATAGTTCTGCAGAAGGGAAGATTTTCTTAACTACAATGTGACTCTTCGGACTTTGAAGTTGTAAATGGGAAGATTCAGTCGATTCCAAAAACAAAATAATGGCATAAAAGGTCGACTGTTATATGGTTCCTGCAGAAACTCTGAAAACTTTTTCGTTGCCACAGAGCTTTTCGAATTCCTTGCGCCTCTAAACAAGTGTGGAAGGCACTTATCTTAAGCTATCAAACTTCGCTAGAAAAACCCTTTTTGGGGATTAACATATTTACAAATGCATAGCCAAACAGTTTGTTGTTCCGGCCACAAATTCACGAAAGGATTTTAGCCCAAAAAATAAATAAAATTAGTCAAATACTTTCGGTAACCATTCTATTTTTCTTTCACTTCCTCTTTGTGACCATATCTTATCGAGTGTAGTTTTGAAAAATCTTGGTCTGTCCTGGCATGGTCTTATTTGCCAATTCTTCGTGGAAAATGATTCTTACACAGAGGCGAAATTACCATAAAATTAATGAAATTTTAGCTTCAGGCTCCCGTTTCACTAACTTTTTCAGTTTTATCAAAGAGAAGCAAGAGTTCTTGACGTATTTACCTTCATAACTGTAGATTCGCCCAAAAATTGGTGCACAGATGCAAAAAAAGGGAACAGCTCCTACAAACTCTTCTGGAGAAGGAAAAACTGTATCTTTTTTGCATCGGATTGATCTTCAGGGAGTTATACAAAATCGTTTTTGCAGTCGTGCAATGTTCTTTCTCTCATCTGCACCGTTAAAAAATGACGAATTTCAGGCCTAATTCTTTATTAAATAGCCTCTTTTGACCTACCTAAAACACGCTTATAACTGGAGACAACTCAGGAAATGTTTGTAGTGTTTGTGATGTACTTCAAAGAAAAAAAATTTGGCTGAAATCGTAGTGTTGAGCGTTCTTTTCTTCCTTTTAACACAACACCTGCATTATGAGTATTTTTATCCGAAATTTGTGTAAATATACACGTAAGTCACGTGTTTCGTTTGACAAACGGCAATTCCATTTTACTTTTCCTTCATTCTTTTATCGTATGATTTCCACGAATTTCTTTCGAATTTATTTCAAGATTTTATTGCAATTACGTGTTCATCAACACGCCACATAATAAATAATGTCATTACCGTGTGTCTAGTCGATATTTATTTAAATTACAATGTTTTTATGTACATATGTATTGAAATGTTGTTTATTTTTTTTTCATATTCCTTGGAAATCTAACAATTTTTTTTCCGCCTGCTTGTCAATTCTTTGGAATTTACAAAAGCCGTTGTCGATTTTAATGAGAGAGTTTCTTTGAACTTGCTATTATTATTTATAAGTAATTTCCGTATAGTCGATCTATTTAAAAATGATCAACTTTTCACTCGAAATTTCGTGCAAACCGCACACAAGCGTTTAAATTCTTGGCTAAATTGGAAATGTGCTGTCATTGAACTGTATTAAAGTGTGAACGAGAAAAAGATGAAAAATACCGAATTTAATGAGTAAGATTGAGATGATTGATGGTTTTTAATTAAAATTCCACTCCAATTCTCTCGATTCCTATTACCGAAATTATCAAAGAATCCACCAAAAAAAAACAAAAAACAAAAGTGTAATTGCTTTTAATTACAATCAAAGTAGTCTAGCGAATAGTTGATTTATCGCAACAAGATATACGAGAGAGAAAAAAACAGTCAAATAACGGTACGATTGTGATAAAAAGACAAATACACGTCATCTAGGTGTAATCTTATTAATGTTCCATTAGATAAGCGATTAAAAATAATAAAATGGGGGAAAGGTGCCGCCCGGCGCCTTGTCTCATATTCACTCTATCTCTTTCTACCATACACACACACACACATAACATATAAACGTATACACATACATTCATAAAACGAGCTTATCTCGGCCTCTACGGAAGGCCAGAGAAGGCCGTAGGAAGGACAACATATGACAACATTGCACATTCTCTCCACACAATAATAACAACAAAATGATTGTTGATGATGATGATGATGTGATAGTGGCGATTTTGTGGCGTGCGGTGGTGGCGCACCTTAATCTTTCAAGCCTTAAAGGCGCTTACTACCCACATATTTTATTGTACATTCGATATATCGCCCAACTTATTAATTATCGAATCGTCCAGGTTTTAAATAAAAGCCATCTTCAATTTGTTCACAAATTAAAAACAACAAAAGGGTGGCGATTGTGTTCGGTTGAGGTTTGGCCCAAAATTTGTGTGCGATAAAATGGGTGTGTTTTGTTGTTTGATTCTCTTATTTGTGTTTATGTGTGTGTGTGTGTGTGTGGCAAACAATAATTTTATTATAATACGGGAGAGAGACGGTTGGTTGTGGCCGTACGACGTTTTAAAAATAGACATTACGAGTTCAGTGCTGGCGCCAAGATTACGGCCAATCGTGGTGGTTACGTCACATGAACACTCTCTCGAAATGTTGCCGCTATTCCACACCGATACGGTAGTTTTTTTTTGTTTCTATATAGTAGGCTAAGATTTCGCACCCATAACTTCCCGACATCATTCTAGTTTGTCTTTGTTTGTCAGTAACCTGTTGCTTCACGACATCTTTTAATATTATAGAAAAAATGGTCGTTTAATCTGAGCGATGCGCAACTATTTCAACAAGTGGTGTGTATTTCGATTTATATTTAAACTTCTTCTTGTCATTAATGTTTCGGATTTTTGTTGTTGTTTTCTGTTCTTTCTCTCTCTCATTTCTTGTTTTATGTGTGTATTTATATATGCCTACACTGTTATCAGGTATGGGGAAAAACCCACGCAAATCCATTAGAAAATCACATGGATCTTTGTATATTTACAAAAAAAAAATGAAAGAGTTGGGGGCACAAAAAAGCGTAACATTTCTCCGACCGGGTAATAAATAAAAGGTGCGTGTTTTTCTTATTCGTCCCAACATGAGATTTATTCAAATTTCAAGATTGTTTGATTTATTATTTCATCCTGGTGTGTTGTTGCATACTTTGCAATTCATTGAGCGTGAAGTTTGCATAGTTTCCAATAATTAAAACAACCCTCTTCCGTGTAATTTTTAATTAGATTCTTATTTATAGGGGGGCGAATGAATGTCGAAGCTAGGGGTGCACTAAATAAATTTTGCACTCATGACCTTAACTCTACGACACTATGGGGAGAATTTTTGACCCGCCCATAAGTTAGGGAAAAAACACCCGATAAATGTGTGAGAAAAAGATACAATGTAGAGAAAATATTTGACTCTCTCCTACTTAACTTGGCAAAAGTTTTAATAATTCGTGGAAAAACAATTTCAACAATTCTGATGAAAAAACTATTTTTTCTACAAAAAAATAGCCGCCACACCACAATCTTAGATCTGGCTACAATTCTGGTCGTTTTCTGTTAATTATTCAAAGCTTTGTGTCGGTGTGTAATTTCCTCAATTTGAAAGGTTGTTGGTCCATGATTCCGATCATGTTGTTGTTGTTTAGGTTGGGTGAATATTAAAAGTAAGCGCCACTATAAAAGGCAAACCAATTGTATGTGTTGTGTATATCTCTCTCTGTCTCTGTAAATGTGTGCATTTGTTTTGACCCACATTCAAGTTCTCTCCCAACTTTAATTATTTTCATCGTGTTTTTGATGCCGTCTAGTTGGCGCCATCGTTGTTGTTTGACAACGACGACGACGACGACCACAACGACGACGGCGGCAATCTCGTCCTTTATACCCATTACATACTAAGTCCATTCTCTTTTAGCCGGCCCGCATATTTAACGTTAACAAAAAAGTACGCAACGTTTTGCATTATTACCACCAACGACCATCAAATGTTGTTGTTGATGATGATTGTCACTTTTGATTGAATGAAATGTTGAAATGTTTTCGGTAATTTATGTTGACAGGCCGCCGTCTTAGGCGTCACACACTATTCGGGCATGTGTGTGTCTGTGTGTGTGGGGAGATTTTTAAGTGTTTTGCGGCCGACGACCGCGGCGACAATGTCATACCAGTGGGGGGGCGCCTTTAGTCGGCGACACCAAAAAAATATATATATAGCCATTTAATAATTTCTTTTTTGCCTTTCAAGAAAAATATGATTTAATTAAAAAAAATTATAACCACCCTTATTGCTGCTTACTACTGATGGGAAGAGGCGGTCTTTACATCCATCATATAGGAGATGGGAGAAATAACACTGCATACCATAATCTTCGTTTAAAACTGGATGGAAGTAAATTATGTTTTTTTGTTTTGTTTTGTTGGTTGGTGGTTTTCCTGCCCCATCGATGATGGTAAAATGATGATAGGTGTGTTATTCTAATTCTTCCCATATAATCTTGAAGAATTGATAGTTATAGTGAAACAATTTCAACTTGACTTAAATAGGCAGGTATATAATGGAACGCAATCATCTTGGCGTTACTATTTGTTAATATAGATCAATGTTTATTCAATATTTTGAAGCCTTTTATTGCCTGAAATGTTCAGATATTTTACAACCAAGGGCTTCACCTGACAAAGATCTAACCTGAGCTAAACAGTGTAGGACAGCTGGGGAAGGCGAAAACAGTCAGGAGCTACAAAAACGACAAGACTTTTGCAGTTTTCTAGATGACGGATTCTACAATACGCCGCCGACATATATACAATGTGGCAATTCGAACAAGTGTACTATTATTTGAATGTTTATACTGTTTATAGTCTACTCGTTTTGCAGACTCTGTATGTCGGCTTCTAGTTGTTTCTCAGTTTCCAATTTTGAACATTTTTTTAGAACACTTACTATAGTCGAACAAAATCAACGTGGCTCATGGAGGAATAATTTGGACTTGCCTATTAGTCTAGAAATATTAGATAATCAGTTCTACAGTGGAACGAAAGCGGCTTGACGCCACAGTTACTCTCCACTTTCTTATACTTTTGAATAGATAAATATATACAGGTGTGGCAATTCGAATTATTGGGCACTTGTAAGTCATGCTTAAATGTTTATAGTCTACTTGTTTTGCCATCTCAGTATATCGTGGCAGAATACTCGGCTTCTAGGTCTTTCTCAGATTTCAATTTAGACCGTTTTTCTTCAACAATATAGTCGAACCAACGTGACTTTTAGTGTACTTTTAGTGAAACAATTTCGACTTGCCTATTGGTCTAGAAATGTTAAATAATATAGTGGATCAAAAGCAGCTTGGTGTTATAACTAGTCTCCACTTTCTCACACTTTTAAATAGGTCAGGTCGATATATACAGATGTGGCAATTCGAGCAAGCTTAGCTACTCTAATTGGTCACTTAATTTAATTCTTCTAATTCATATAAGTGTTTATAGTGTTTACTTGTTTTGCCGTCTCTGTATGTCGTAACAGTATAGTAAAACAACTTGATTCCTAGACCATTTTCATATTTCAATTTGGACCGTTTTTCTTCAGTAGACACTTAGTATAATCAAACAAAACAAAACTAGGCTAAATTTTTTGTTTCGCAACCATATTTATTGTGGAACAATCTCGACTTGACGATTAGTCTAGAGATATTAAATAATCATTGCTACAGTGAAACGAAATTAGGTTGGCGTTACAGCTACTCTCCTTTTTTTTGAATATTGTACTATATACAGATGCGGCAATTTAACTATATATACTCTACTCGTTTTGCCATCTCTGTATAACGCGTAACAATAACTTGGCTCCTAGATCTTTGTCAATATAGTCGGAACAAATATAAATTGTGGCTTTTTCCTGTAACATAGTTTAGGCACTCTTAACTTTTAACTAAAACAAATATATACAGGTGTGGCGATTAAAACAGGTAATTTTGCAACTAATGCCACTCGTTATCGGTATTAAAATATTGCATAGACAAAGGCAACATCTTTTTCTGGTACATTTAGCAAGGTTTGCTCAAATTTTAAATTCACTTGAAAGACGTGGCTTCATTGCACGGCCATGCCTGTATATGGTACAATGTAAACTTGACCTATTGCTTTAAGTGTGTTGAGTCAAGTTATTTGAATTCGATTCGTTTGATTGTACAATTTAGAAAAAGTTCTATTAAACGCACCGAGTAGAGATGTTGGGATAATCTAAAGAGCCATCGACCTCACAACATTTTCTCTCTTTCTCTCTCTCTATATATATATTGTGTGTATGTGTTGTGCATACAGCATAAGATATGTTTTTGTATATGTGTGTGTATATAAGTTTCACTCTGTTGAAATCCTCAACTGTTTGAATGCATTTAACTGTTTTTACTTTACTTGACTACTAATAAATTAATAAATTATGAACAGTAATATTCTAATTTTGTAAATTAATAATACAGAAAAAATATATAGAAACGATGACTATTTCGAATCGAAATTCACACAATTACTCATTAATAATGTATTGATTATGACAGGAACAGAGAAAAAAACAACAACATTGAAATAAAATTAAGAATGTCGCAGTAGAAACAACGACACAAGAGAGGAAAAACGACATTCTTCAATTATCTGGTATTTTTCCTCATATTTAAAAGGAAAATCTTTTTCTACGATCTAATAAGCTATTGGCTATACTAATAAATATTGAATTATTCACATATATATATTGATAATCCGAGAGATATTTTAATGGTGTGTTGGAATTTACAAAATACCAACACCATACATGGTGGAAAACATTTTTCTTCTCTCTTTTTTTTTGGGCATTAACGGACTACCGTGGGAAAAATTTGGTACCTATATCGTTAATTAGAGCGGGGGTGGTTTTTTTTGGTGGTCTTTGCAACCGTTATTGTGAAATCGTTTAGAATTGCTTTTATATTATAACTATGTATAGAGAGTAGGCTGTATAGTGAAGGCGGGGGGACAGGTGTCTGATCGATCAACATGCACCTCGCGGCGCCGGCAGATGGACGCTTGGCGCCACTACCATGACGTCACTGTCGTTGTTGATGTTACGCTTACCGCACCTGTCAATGCCACACACATTTCGCTAAATTAATCACCAATCAAACTCTTTATAACGAATCATTAATTTTTGTTTTTTTTTTTGAGGGGTGAAGGGGAAATATTTCGACAACATTTTTGATGATCGGTTTTTCTCTCTTCTATTTATAGAATCGTTGAAGAATCCAAAGGAATGGTGCAAACTTGCCTATTGGGAAATGGCTGAACGTGTAGGTCCATTGTATAGTGTTGATACGCCGGCTGTGAATATATTGGGTGATGTGCCCTATGGTGATGGTCTCTCCTTACAAATATTAGCTCAACAGAATTGTAATCCACCCGAATCGGTCATCCGGACGCGGTGTAGCATTGGATTAGGTAAAATCTATACATAAAATTTATGTAGGGCATCAATCTAAAATTTATTGATTATTATGATTACAGGTGTGACACTATCGCTGGAAGGTGACCACGTATGGATCTATAATCGTTCAGATAATCCAATATTTGTGAATTCAGCATCATGGGATCTACGTTTACCCCCTACTCGTGTACCTGCCGAGCAGTGCCTATGTATATTTGATAAGGCCGCTCAAATTCATAATAATAATAATAATAATGTTAATAATAATAATAATAATAATAGGGACATTTCAAATAATCACCTAGGCCCTATCAATCGAAATTCCATACAAATTAGTTTTGTTAAAGGATGGGGCCCGGGTTATGCACGGCGCGAGATCTTCTCGTGTCCGTGCTGGTTGGACGTGTTATTGGCGCCATACAGGTGATTAAAAGACATTGAGTGGTGTTACAAAACAATTGTTTTGTTGTGTGTGATCTTTTATACGAAGAAAAGTCTGAATTATTACAAGAATGAAGAAATCGCGCGTACACAAGGAGCGGTGCTGTGGTGTTTCCATCCTTAATTTTTTTATTAATTTCTTTACCAAAAATACCATAACTTTCTTGAAAAGAAAGCGATTATTTCCGGTGGTTGTTGCAACAAGAGCCTGGGCACACAGGGTAGTACAGAATGATAAATTCTATGGAATCCAACAACAACAACAGCAAATTTTGCAATAATTCGTGTCTTATTGTGTGTATTTCTAAATTGTAAATTGTTGAACGACAAAAAAAAATGGCCTTATATACATCGTTCTGTCGATGTTATATTATATAATGGTTAAATAGATGTACTTTTTGGTGCTTGAAGGCTTCTAACGGCGCTGACACAAAAATAAACGATTATAAAAGAAATTTTAACTAATGGGGGACCATATACCAAATTGTAATTTTTTCTGTTAATTTCAGGTTATTTTATTATAAATTTTAAGTTAAAGCATTTTTATTTTTATAAAAGCAGAAAGTTGGATTTGATTTTTTGCAAAAAAAAAAACAGCGAAATTCCTGTCCTGTACTTATTTTATTAATTGCGTTCCACAGCAATTGGTAATAATAATTCTAATTAATTTTTGTAAAAATTGTATTTTCAATTCTGTATTATTACATTTTATTATTTAGATTTATTGTAAATCTGAGAATCATTGATTTAGAGAAGAAGTGGAAAAATACAGCTACTAGTCATTAAACAGAGAAGAGTTTTATATAATAATTAATAATTAATTGATTAATTAATAATAAAAGTAGGAATTTAGGGTCACGCCTGTACAATATGTGAATTTATTTACTATTAGATACGAAAATTGTGTATAAATGAATTGAAAACATTATTAAAAATTTCAAAAAAAAAATTAAACATAAAAATAGCAGTGCCTTCGTAGCAATCAATAAATTGAAAAAAGAAACTATTATACAATTGTTCTTTGAGTTGTATTGTGAATATCCTTTCATTTATTTATTTATTATTGAAAAATTATACATTTTTGTAAACAGCCAATAAAGTTGTTTTATAAAATACAAATTTTGTAATAATTCAAATTTACCGCCAAATTCCCACCGCTCTCAACCCATGCTTGCCAACCAATCATACTGAAACTGTAGCTAAATGTAGCGCAAGTTTCAAATTATTAATCAAAGAAATTTTGTTTGATTTATTAGTTTTAATCATAATTTAGCTTATTACCGCATTTTTGATACGCTTTGAATAATTCTAGAATGTAATTAATGATTTTAATTGCAATAATTCTTAAATTGTTAACATTTGAGATCAAGTAGCTTTCGTTCTCCTGAAGCGATTGTCTTTTGTTGCAATCGCCATATTTTCGCTGATTTTCGCCATTCGTTAAGTTTCCGTCTATTTGTAAACAACGTTTTTAAGTTTTATTATCATGAATTTGGTCATATTTCCAAGTTAATTAGCCGCACAGCTTCTATTTCGTAGAATTAAGAGGTAAGTCAATCAAAATTTTATTGATTAGAAAATTTTCAAAATCGCTAGTTGCAATTTCATATTATTGATTGATTTGATTGATTTTTACGTATTCATCATAGGTATTTATGAGAATTTACATAAAATAGGGCAATTTTCGATGATTCTAGAAATTCGCAATGAGTCCGTTTTTTCCCCAATCGATCTTTTGTTTTTTATCGCCATTTTTCTAGGAGATCGCAGCCTACTTGCGGGTACTCGCGCGATTTTTCAGCAATAACAAACGGAATCGTAGTGTTTTTTCTGATTTTGTTTTGGTAATAATTTCAATTTAAATTTGTCACCAAATCGCCATTTTAAATTCAAGTGTACCAATGCAACGTTCTCTAATATCCCTAGATGAGGCGCGAGTTTTAAATAATAACGAAACTTTTTTATAGATTGATTTTGTTTATTATCGAGAAATGTGCCACAATTTAATTGCAATAATATTCCAATCCTCAACGTTTGGTATCCAGTAGGCTTTTTTTTAAATAGTTTTGATTTTGTTTTTATTCTGTTGGTACTTGTAACTGTGGTTAATTCTAATTTGGCAAGTTGTTTACTAAAATTATAATTGTACAGAATTATTGTCCAATTTGTGTTAAATTGTGGAAATTATTTGTTGATATGATTTAATTTCTAAAAATTTGGATTAATTATTCAATAAAAATCGGAGTGGTGACGTCAGTGCGGTTACTTGTGGTAACGTGTTGTAAGATAAAATGAACAATTGAAAAACAAATCTATAAAATTTCCGGACATCCATAGCGCCTGCGCTGTATCATTTCTTATCTTATTGTAAACATCACTGGTCGCTTTGTTTATGTTGTGTACTCGGAAAATAATAATTAATTAAATATTTTCAATTATTTTATTGACTTAAAAAAATAAATTAATTTATAATTAATTACGGTATAGTAGGACTGTAGTGTTTCTTTGGAAAAAAAACTTAGTGAATCTGTGTGTGTGTGTGTAAGAGAAATAAAAAATGGATGATCCAGCTAGGATGATGGCACATACTGGTAGTGGCCTGATGCCGCCACAGCCCTACGGCATGAATCCCCAAGGTGAGGGCCAGTCTGGTGGTGAGAATGAGCCCCGCAAACAAGATATTGGTGAAATTTTGCAACAAATCATGAATATAACCGATCAGAGTTTAGACGAGGCACAAGCTAGAAAACATACATTGAATTGTCATCGCATGAAGCCGGCATTATTTTCAGTATTATGTGAAATTAAAGAGAAGACCGTGTTATCATTGAGGAATACACAAGAGGAGGAACCGCCGGATCCGCAATTGATGCGATTAGATAATATGCTGATTGCTGAAGGTGTTGCAGGTATCTTGATCAAAACAAGAACTAAAAATCATTAAAGAATTGTTTTACATAATTTAAGGTTTTCTAGGACCGGAAAAGGGTGGTGGTGCTGGAGCTGCAGCATCCGGATCAGCGGCAGCACAAGCTGGCCAACCGGATAATGCAATTGAACATTCAGATTATCGTGCAAAATTGGCACAAATCCGACAGATTTACCATCAAGAATTAGAGAAGTACGAACAGGCATGTAATGAATTCACAACACATGTTATGAATCTACTACGTGAACAGTCACGTACCCGTCCAATCACACCGAAAGAGATTGAACGTATGGTGCAGATCATTCATAAGAAATTCAGTTCGATACAGATGCAATTGAAACAATCAACATGTGAAGCTGTAATGATATTGCGTTCACGTTTCTTGGATGCACGACGTAAACGTCGAAATTTTAGTAAACAAGCATCGGAAATTTTAAATGAATACTTCTATTCACACCTATCGAATCCATATCCTAGTGAGGAGGCGAAAGAGGAATTGGCACGAAAATGTGGCATCACTGTCAGTCAAGTATCGAATTGGTTCGGTAATAAACGTATACGTTATAAAAAGAATATTGGTAAAGCACAAGAGGAGGCGAATCTATATGCAGCGAAAAAAGCAGCCGGTGCATCACCCTACAGTGGCACACCAACACCAATGATGTCACCAGCTCCACCACAAGATTCGATGGGTTATTCAATGGGATCGGCGTACGATCAGAGTTCAGCCTATGATGCCAGCAGCTGTGGCTATGATCCAATGCACGCACAAGAATTATCACCATAATCTCAGTGATAACAACAATTTAAACGAAAACAAAATATGTATACGATTACAAGCCAACGTATACTGTTATTTTTACTTAAATTGATTCGGTTCTTCTTTTTAATTTCTTCGATAAAAAGTGCAATAATTCTGTTATGATCGTATCTTGTTTCTGTTTGATTTAAAAAAAAAACAATCAGTTCAATTAATTTTTAGATTAAGTCATTTTTTTGTTGACTCGAATATGGGAACTATTGCTTCCATGTTAAAGGAATCAAAATATTTGGGGGGCTTTTTAACGAAAAAAACAATTTTGATTCCTCTAATTACTCGATTCTCCAATTGTGTATTACACAAAATGTCAGGAAATTGCATGAATTTTTCTCTTGATTCTTGTGAATATTATTGTATTTCATGCTTGGCAATTTGAATAAAAATTAATTAAGAAATGGACATTCGAAAGTAATCTAATTTTTCTACAATTTATCCTTTTTTTTATTATTTTCTTCCAAATTAACAAATAATACAAATTACGATTGATGAAAATTGGTGATTTTTCTTGTAAAAAATACCAAAATTTGCAACAACCACAGCATTTTTTTAAAAAATCGTTCTAAGATCGATCAGAGATTTTCTTACAATTTATTTACACCTGGGATGAGAGACATCGATTGGTAAAATTGACCAAACAAAATTAAAACGGATTTACAATATTTACAGGCTTCAGTCTCTTTAAACTAGTTACAAAAACAGACCAAAATTAATTAATTAATTGATTAAATTGAATAAAGAAAATAAAAACGCCTTGGTCTGTTAGTTCCAGTTTAAATTGTTTTAAAAATTAAAAAAAAAATAGTAATAATAATAAAAGGCAATTGTGGTCAGTGAATGCCGCTAACTAGACTAGAACTTAGAATAGAAATTAAAAAAAAACGAGTCGAGATAACAGGCAGATTAGATGCTAATGTTCTAAATGAAATAAACTAACTTAAAATTATTAAAATAATTAACTAATTGGAGCATTAATTAATTAATTAATTAGAATACAATTGTTGACAAATACTTAATCAAGTAAATTGGCAGTGACTCACTGATTCATTTGGCAGTTATTTTTACAAAGAACAAAAACAAGAAGCCCATCAATCCTTAAACATCTAACAATTATTTTAAATTATTACCAATAAATAAATTTGAAAATGATTATTCTAAAAATAATTGTGTGGAGTATGCCAAAATTATACATTTAATAAAAATCTTTGGTTAATTTGTTTTTGCTTAATTGTTTTTTTTTATCAGAAATTTTGCACAATTTCAAAATAAGTACAGAATTTTTCTACAATTTGTATCACTTTATCCAGTCAATTAATAATAATAACAACAATAATAATAATAATGAAAAGTCACTGCTTAAAATACATCAAAATCATGTCATCCCATTACTACCACCATCCCATTCGATTAAAAATTCTAATTTACCATTCGGTCCGATACGTTTTGCTTTTATTGTAAATTTCTCACCAGTTGCAATACGATTTGCAGCACCAAAATATATATTAACTGAACTTTTCAAATCAACCATATCTGTACCATTATTATTACTATTATTATTATTGTTATTATTCGTTTTGGTATTATTACCATTGTTATTACTATTGTTACCTTCCTTATCGGTTTGTATCTTATCAGGTCGTTGGCGTAATTTGCGCCCATTAAAACTATAATCTATACTACTACTATTATTATTATTATTACTAGTGTTGTTGTTGTTGATGTTATTTGATGTTGTTGTTAATTGTGCCCATTCTTTTGCGTCTGGTTTTACTGGTAATACTGTTGCTGTTTTACTTGCCGTTATTAATCCACAATTATTCGTTGAATACGTGTTATTATTATTATTATTACGGTTGCGACGTAAACGTTTACGTTTCACTTCACCATTCGGTCCAATAAATATATCTTTTTCACTTAATTGTCGTTTAGTAGGTCGCATTATTGGTTTACCAGGTATCACAGCTGTTAATGGTAATGGTAATGATGTTACTATATTATTATCTTTCTTTTTATTTGTTTTATTTTTATTTTTTTGTTGTTCATTAGTAGATCGTAGTAATGTTAAAAATGGATTATTTTTACCTTCAAAGTCTTTCGGTGGTGGTATAATTAAATCTAATGTACTTTTCGATGATGTTTCATCACCTGATGTATCATACGGTGTATTATGATGATTATTACTGTTATTATTATTGTTATTACTATTTAATTGTTTATCTAAACTATTTGAATCACCAAAATCATTACTAACATCTGATAATAACGATGTTGTTGTACTTAATGCAGGTGGTGTTGGTGGTGCCGATACTGATGTTGGTGGTGTTAATGGCAGTGTTGTTTCTTGATTATTTTTCTGATAATTTTTATTATCTAAACTTAATCTAGTAGGATAAACACGTGTTGTATCATCAATAATTGTCGTATCACCACAAATACCATCATTTGTATTACGTCTTTGTTTCGTTTTCCTTAAACTACGACCGGTTAATAAACGTTTACGTCTCTCTGTTATTGTTGCGGTCTTTTTAGCACAACCTCTAGTATTTGGTGGTAAATTATCGTTGTTGTGATTATTATAAATATCTTGTTGTTGTTCAACTTCAGGACTTGGACACGGTGAATCAGTTTCAGATTGATTATTACTGTGTTGATATGCCACACCCATCATAACATTCTTCATATGTTTATCAAATGGTATTAATTTCTTATTTTTATTACTATACAATTCATAATCATCTTCATCATCTTCATCATCATCATCGTCTTCGTTTCCATCAATTTCATCATCTTCATCGTCATCTTCATCATTATTTTCTCCATCATCGTCACCATCATCATCATCATCATCAGCATCATCATCATTATTATTATTATGATTTGATAGAAATTGTAAACGTCGATTACCTTGCCAACGTTCACGTAATTGTTCTTCAGTTATAGGACCATTGAAATTTAATGTAATTGTTGGTGCTGGTGGTGGTAAACGTACACGTAAACCCCAAATTGTTACACGTTTCTTAATTTCACGGCCACATTTAAAACGATTGCGATTATTTGTTAAGATTGATAAGATGTTTTCACGACGTTCCGATTTACTTACAGCTGAAATCTTTTGAAAATAAAACAAAAATCAGTAATTAATTATAGTGTTGAATTATTTAAAAAAAAAACACATATTAACAATAATTAAAAAGTACTTATGGTATACTTTTAAATACTCAATCATTTATATCAACCCTTGTGGTATAAAAGAAGAGTACTTTATGATAATTTCAACCCCGTACTGCTCCGTTAAGCTCGGTTATTTTCAAATACGTTAAAAATTGTTTTGACGTGGATTCATATATCTGTATATATTTTATACTCCTAGTTATTATTACACTATTATTATTATTATAATGATATAACAACTGTCTGAGGTTACAGTAAAACAGGCAGCTGCCTGAAGCGACATATCTTAGGGATGGCATTGGACTTTATTACTATTTAAAAAAAAGCGACCGAGCACTCTTAACTATGATGAAATTGCGGTATTTCCTGAGAACTCTTTGGAACTATTGCTAGATGTGGAGACTTTGATTCAGTTTGGAAAATGTTATTTCTTGACGAGTTATTTACTGGTTGAAGGTAGAAATCCAAGGATAAGGAATTGATCATTAGATCTTCAGACGTCGTAGATCTTAAGAGAGGGTTTTTATTTTGAAAGTACACTGAATTCTCGATAAAAGCGAGCATAACTGAAGCGATATTTTCTAATAAGTCTCCTATATAAAAAAGGTCGCCTACAACGAAAAATCGGACTATATTACTTTTAACTTAAGAAAAGCATGACAATGTATAAATATAAAAAATTATGCATTATCAGTTAATCGCATTTAAATCAAATAATTGGAAAATGGAGCAAACCACCGATATAATTGATTTTCGATTTCAGTTAATTATGTCGGTTTGCTTTTTTAACAGTTTTCGGCATGATATATATATATATATATTTTTGCAGACATACTACATTGTTTATAATTTCGATTTTTTACATACCGGCAGCATAATTTTTTTTATATTTTTTATCAAAAACAATAAGAAAAGTACAAAAATTTATTCTATTTCATAGATTATTAATTGCACGTCTTATGAGATACAATTATAGAATGAATTCTTAGTTCTACTGGATTGTATGAATAGAAAGGATAGAAGTTTTGTATCCAAACTATTTTCTAAAGATTTCAGATCCTACTTACTGACCTGTTTCATTTCTTCCGCTTTATCATATTTTTACTAAAAATATTACCGTAGATAATTTAAATAATCTTATTGTATAAAAAGTATTGCTATTCCATTCTAAGTCGTTCATATCGAGGACGCCTTTAACGAGAATTCACTGTACAAAAATTGAATTCTGCATAGGACCTGCAATTTTCCAAATCCACCCTTTGAAGGTTTTTTTTGAAGTTTCAAATTGTATTGAGATCTTTATTTGGTAAGCCATATTTTCATTTACAAACGACATTTATAATAAATTTCCATCTTTTTTCGTTAACCGCATTGTACAGAGAGCTCGTATAGAAAAACCGGAAATTACTCGAAAACAAAAGAACATAACAAAAATCTAATTACACCATTTGACTATTCTTGAAAAAGTAGGACAGGAATGTATTATTCTATACGAGCTCTCCTTATAGGAGATACCCTGCAAAACCTTCGAAAATGGGCCACCCTGTACAATTTCTAGATAACATCCGAACAAAGGACACTTACTTAACACCTTTTCTAGGTTTATTTGTTCAGTTTAGTTGTCTTTGAAGTGTTAATGTCGTTTCAAAAAAAAATTTTTTAAACAACTAATTAATTGTGTCTAGTGTTAGTGCGAGTGACAGTGTCTTAAGTATAAAAACAGGCTCCAGTATTTCCATAAGGATAGTAAATTTTCAAATTATTATTTTTTTTACAATACTAATGATTTTTCTTTCTATTTTTGTTACAGTTATACAGTTATTCAACTGGAGCCAAACTGTAAGTCTGATTCTTATTTTTTCAATAGTCCCCATACGAAAAGGTCGATTTTTAAATTATTTTTAATTGTTTTAATACGAAATGTTTTCTGATACTTTTTGGTAGGACAACAGGCGTTTCCTAATTACGTTTTTCCAAAATTTGACTAAGAATTATCGAGATTATTTGGGAATATTAATTTTTGAGCATAAAATGACGTAACGCGATTGATCATTGCTTTTTTCTGTTATCAGAAAAACACTGCTTTCGATCAAACAAAATTTGGATAATTTACTTTTTTTCAAAATATAGTAATTCATTTATTTTTAACATTAATAGAAAAGCAATTAGCAAAGATGTCAAAGAATTCGGTTACGAAGTATATAAAAGCAGAGCGCTCAATGATTATTCATTTTTGGAGAAGGTAGCCGAAAATAAGCTTCCAGGAAAGCTTGGGCCGGCCCTGGAGATAACCAATAGAATAATCGACTGAGACAAATATGGCTTCAAATTCCATAGAATAAAAAATTTCACCATGGACATAATTTTTCGCGTTTGCACTCTGAAGGCGCTCCTCTCTTTCACTGTTTATCGGGGCACTCACGCCACTGTTTAAGAATTTATAAGCACTCAGGGGTCAAAAAGTTTTCCAAAAATTAAATCAACCGAAATTAAAAAAAAAACAAACAATTGTCTAGAAATTTATCGAAGGATTTAGTAAAATATTGGCTTTTCAAACTAAAAATTACTTATTAGCGATCCAGAGATCTACAAGAAATCTTGTTCAGCGACTTTGAAAACGGTTTTGTGAAACTAAATAATAATACACATTACGAAAATAAAACAAAAAACATTTTTTTTTAAATCCTGACTGCATGTAATCTCTTGACCGGATTCTAGTGCGTAAGAAAATTATTTTTGTTCATATATTTATGCATCTATCTACGACTACGATAAACAAATAAATTTGCAATACCTTTGGTGGTAATTGTAATGCATGCCAATTATCATTAATATACGGAATGATTGTTGTATCTAAATCATAATATTTCCTACTATTATAGGCGGTCAAATTGAATAACATTAAATGTACTAAATCGACCCATTTCATTTCTAATCGTCGCAAAAACTCTTTACCATGATTACAAATTGAACAGACGAACACATAAAATCTGAAAAAGAAAATAAATTTATTTTCTATATCATAAAAATTAAATAAAATAAAATTAATTTTTACCTATCACCACAATATAAAGGATATTGTAAACAATCAATACATCTCTCATGGAACCATTGCCTACAACGGCCGCATTGTAACATTTGTTTATACCATTCACCACCTTCACCACAATAACAATAAACATGTTCATTGTTAACACGATGATATGTATCCCAACTCAATGAAGTCAACTACAATTTAAAATTATAAATTAATTAAAATTCGATTAAGCAAAGAAAACTATCTTAAAAGATAAGCCCATAGTCCAGTTTAAAATATCAGATTATAAACAAATGTTGCTCAGTTTTCCAACGCGATAATAAAGGGGTAAATCAGTGATTCCCAATGGATGCACGCTTTAAACTTTCTTCTTACAAGGTTTGCTTAAAGTCGCCTGCTCTATAAATATGAGTAAAACAAAATCGGAATTCAGAGCTTACTGAGATAGTTATTAAACGGTTTCTTCGAGTACAAAAATTTTGGGAACCACTGCTATAGAATCGAACATATCCTGCAAATTTGGAATTTACAATATCATTCAATGGTTGTTATTTTTATTCTAGAATTCTTACATTATTGATAAGTTTCTTTAGATAATAGTTTTTGAACTTTTTTTATAATCGAGTCCGTAGGGGTTGCATAATTTTGTAAAGACGAAAAAATCTGGAAATATGAGGTGGCTCAGGTTCTTGTCAACGCCGGCCCCTTCATGTTAAAGAAAAAGACTCCCGAGAAACAAATTTCTATAAAAGAGCAGCGGCTCATCGGGACAGTCGGTCAATGAGTTTTTGCGATTATTTTACAGAACAAGACTTTTTAAAACGGGATTCTTTAACTTTTTTTGGAGCACAGATCCGTCTCAAAGTAAAAACTATAAGGTTGCATACGCACAGGGATCAATAGTGTAGATCTGTCGAGATCAGAAATCGGTGGAAATCTTTTAGCGTTATCAGAAACTCATGTTACACTATTATATATCTGCATTTATTGAGTCACCGTTTAAGAATTCCAGCTTTGAAATGAGAGATAAGAGTGACTCAACCTCTGATAAATAAGACATAAAAAAGATTACTTCATATGGTAGAGTTTTCGTTGAAACTGTGGCATCATTCAATTTATTATGATTCGATTTGGATTTACGATTTTTCAATAATTTCCAATCGGATTTATTCCGTTTTTCTGGATCAACATTCAGACAACGCCGACACAACCAAACTGCTTCTACAAATCAACAATTTAATAATAATTCAATAAAAACAATTATTATTAATGATTACCTTCTTTTTGATATTCTTCAGCAATCTTCGGATGATGGCAATATTGATGATAACCTCTACCACATTGATCACAAATAATGATATCATTTTGACATTTCGGTGATGATTTCTTACATACAACACACAATAATAAATCATCTTGTTCTGATGTATTTAATTTTGTTAATGTTTTAAATTTTGCCCAACGATCTGTATTATCACCAAATTTCACTAAACATTCCTTTATTAAACAACTAACTTCAACAATTGTACCTAAATAATAACGACCATCTTTCTGTTTAACTAAAACATCTTCACCAACATGAAAATCATTCATATCTTTATTTAATAATTGTTGTTGTTGTTGTTGGGGTGTTGTTGTTGAATCAGGTACAACCGTATCGACTTCCTCTTGTATTGTTGATAATTGTAACGTACTTCTTCTACTTTTACTATTCGTATTATTATTATTATTGTTGTTGTTGTTGTTGGAATAGAATGATGATGGTACAATTGTAGACGTCATTTTCTTAACGCTACCATCCAATTAAGCCTAAAATTTCCAGATAGAACAATATAAATCGTACTGTTTTCATTGGAAATCGATAGAAATTGATTGATTTAATTGATAAAATCGTTTAGAATTTGTGTATAGATCACACCCCAAAACTTTTTTCCAAATTTCATATGAAATTATTAAATAATATCAATTTCGTATTAATTTCTAATTGAATCGTAATTAATGAATTAAGTTTCTATTTAGATTGTACCTAAAATCGTTTACCCATTCAACAAACAAGTCCATTTGAGAGATGTTAAAACATTTGCGGCCATTAACAACACACAACACTGCATACAACTCGTATATATGTGTGTGGATGTGTGTGTATGTGTATATGATGATGATGAGAGCCCGCCAATATTACCGATTCATTTCGTTATAATTTCTTATTGATTTCTAATATGAAATTATTTATAATTAAGTTTGCGAATTAATTCGTGAATAGTTTAATACAAAAATTCGGTTTAAATTCTAATAAATTTTTGATTGGTTTTCAAAAGTCTTTTAACGATATTCGTGATTAATAGTAAACAATACTAGATGGCGCGCTGATCGCTATACCAACTTTAGGTAATAGACAGCAAATGTTAATTAGATTTCAGTTGGTACACTTGGATTTAGTGATATTTTTGTTAATTATGTATTTATTTGTTTGTTTTTATATATTCTTATTGGAATTTCAGATGATATTAGTAATTACTTATTTATTATTAATAGTACATAAGGCGTATAATCTGTTGCATATTTATTTGCTGATATGTGGCAACATTGAGATAGTGTCCTCTACAATGACCTTAAAATATGCGGCAAATTCAAATCTAACATTGGTATAAATACCCATCGGATTCGTGGTTTATTTCGAAACAACATTCTTTCGCTGATTCTTCAATAAACTAAGTTTTTGCTATTTTACTATTATTTATTGTATTTTTTTGTTGTTAAAATTCAGACAGTAATTAACTATAATTAATTAGATTAAAGCATTAATTTAAAAGAATCCTTCAAAACTATCAATTATTATAATTAATTAAATAATAATAAGGATGATAATATTAGAACTAATCTAAAAATAGTGATTGTGCTCGTACAATTCTTGTAATCTTAATCTAATTAAAATCGTCAAGATTAAAATAATTATAATTGATTAAAATTTAAAAAAAAAGCATTAAATAATTGATTAATAATTATTAGACAAAAAAGGCACTAGATTAATATAAATATAATCTTCAAATTACAGAGTAGTCGGCTTAAGAATTGTCAGTGACTGAATTTATGCCGAATATCTGATATTAATAAAACGAAATTATGTTGGTGTTTGTACACGTCTCTGTGGTGTAGCCTCATGTTGTCTACGTAATCTCTTACGCAATTCAGTTGGGAATTTCTCATAACACTTCTTACAAACTGGCTTCAGATCGCATTCATAAAATTTCGTTTTTTGATTCATCTTTTGATCACATACTGAACAAGCAAAATGATGTACACACCATGCTTTATTCAATGCGGTAAATACTGAAAGAACGAAATTTATTAATTTATATTTATGAAAGAAAAATAGAGAGAAAATTACCATCTCCTGCAATCACTTGATTACAAACGAAACATAAATTACCAAATAATTGATGATAATGTGTTTCACAATAAGCTAAACCTTTCTTTTCGTAATGGCGATGGCCGAAGAACGGTTTCTCGCATTTAGCACAAACGAAATGCTTTTTTTAAAACACAAAAAAAAATATTAATGAATTATTTTCTTTTAACAAGACAATAGTTTACCTCAACATGCCAATGTTTACCAAGTGCTGTTACGACACGTTCCTCAATTGGCCGACGACATGCTCCACATATCGGTATACCCATTTTATCATGACAACGTAAACAATACAATTCGTTCATATCATTGGCGGCATAACCGGGACGGCTACGTACCTCTCTGGCACTACTATCCAGTTCCACACCACAATTAGCACAATTGAAATGGTACGGATGATAGACTTCACCGCGAAATTTCAATGGTTGATCATCAATTAAAGCACTAAAACAATATTATTATAGATAAAATTCATAGTCGTAAATAATAGATATTTACTGGCATTTATGGCACACATATTTCCCAGTACCAATGGCTTTAACTTTAGCATTACATTCATGGCATAATGCACGATTTGCATTTTTAATAAAACCAGTATCTGCCAATTCTAAACTGCACATTTCACAACGGAAACATTCCGGATGCCAACTATTATTCATTGCCTTTATAACACGTCCAATGATAAAACTACCACATTTGCCACAACATGGTGCGAATAATACTTGAAAATCACGTTCACAATATTTACGATCATCGTATTCATAAAAGACACCATCTTCGAATTCTTGGAAACATTGAGCACAACTGCAACACAAACAAGAAAAAAATTCAAATTAGTCATTCAATGTCCTTGTATGAGACTTTAATTTTTGGTCTTGTTTCATCAACTTTTTTTCACAAAATTGTGCGAAAAACAATTGTTTATACATAATTTGGTGTAGTTATTTTCCGTGACTTTTTGTTCCACAGGTAATTTTTTGGAGGGTGTAAAAAAGAGATTGATATTTTGAATACAACTTTTTTAGTTGTACAGTGGTGGCTAAAGATAGGAGTATCCAATTTGAGGCCCACAAATGGATCGTTTTTGGTTTAGGTGCGACCCAAACTTGGACAGGTCTAGACTTATGTGGAGCTGAAACTTATTACTGTTATCATAATGAAAGAAGATTGCTTAACTAGGGGGTCCCCTTTGGAACGGGTGCCTGAAACTTAAGTTTTATCAATACCTTACAAAACTATCGAAAAAAAAAATCATCCAAGATGATTCTTCCACTGTGGAAGGTGTTTGTATTCTCAGCAAATGTGAAAATCTGTATACGCCTTCCATCAGCATTTGCAACATTAAATGATTGATATTATTTGTTCAATACTTGCTGCTAAAGTCGTACTTTATCGACTAAAAACTCGATGGTAAAGTAGCATTGTACCCACTTCAACATTAAAGTGTTTACTTTACCGTTGAGGTGGTTAAACTCCATAGCAATCAACAGCAAGAATTTGAAGGGCAAGTATTAAACAAAATCTTGTACTGTAAACGGCGGTAAAGTCTCTTTATCCACTCGCGGATATGTCTCACTCGGCCTCCGGCCTCGTGAGTCAAATTTCCGCTCTGGATGAAGTATGACTTTACTTTACCACCTTGTACAGTAAATATCTATCAATTACTTTTCAGTGTGTTTATTTCTAGCAAAAAATGTCATAAATTGCCACAGGAACGTTTTAATAATGAGCAAATCTCATGTCACACGCTAACGAAATTGAGAACTGAAAAGGGTATCTTTGAATTGTACATATCGGCGATACTTTTTTTAATGTATGAAGCAAATAAAAGAGAAATGGGTTGAAATTCCTTATGTCCAGGTTAGCTATGAAGTCTGCAGAACTCTAGACCTTGGCTGATAACTCGTGGAAGATCTCGAACATCGTTGAAGCAAATATTTCATGATAATTTTCTGATTTACTGTTCCAAAGACTCTTAGAACTTTTACATAAAAAAAGTATCGCTGACGCACAAAATTCAATCAATTAACTATTAATTCAATCCCCAGCCTCACTGATTTAACAACAAATTCTACCATTGATTTTTGATGGTTGTTGCTTGATTTTAGTGGGACTTACACGAAACATTGTTGGTGCCATAGTTGGCCTGTTGAGTTCACAATTTTCTCGTTCTTCTCGAAACCATCACCACAACGTGCACAGAGCATATTATCCAATGACATTGCACTGGTGATACTGTAACAAATCAACAAATACACAAATTAATTAAACAATTTAACAATAATTAACTTAAATCGATATACAATGTTCGTTTTTGTAACGATAATGATGTAAATTGTTCAAGAACAACATTATCGAGATTCTCAAAGCTACGATAACTATTCAATTCTTCTTTAGATTCGGCACGTCGTTGGAACAATGTACTTTTGAATACAGGCCCCAATACGGGGATTTTCGGTGATGAATCCTTGTTCATCTTGTTCCCGAATATGCACAAAAATTAATCTATTTAATAGGTTAGACTCTTATCAGAGAATTTGATAAAATTTACATCATTATCTGTTATCATGATAAAGCAAATATCTACAAAAGTACATATATAAACGTAGATTTGTTATAATTTTCTATTTGTTATTTGTTTGAACAGCTACAATATTTGATGTTGGTTGTTTGTATTAGTAAAAGGGTTAATTTTATAATTTCATGCTTACCCAGGCATAGGAGTTGGCGACATGGTTTTATTTACTATTTATTTTTTATATTTATATAAAGCTTCTTCTGGCTTTGTACATGAAAGAAGGCAAAAGCTATATATAGGTATGTATATAACTGAAACAACATATAAATAAATAAATAAACACTACTTATATACAAGAATATGAAAATGTGAAAAATAAGCGAATTTTCAAAAAAAATACCCAAAATTTGTTTACTTTTTGCTACTGTATAAATAAAAATGGGGGACACGCCCAATAATTTTTTGTTTTTCAAGAAATTTTCATAGCTAACTTGATTATTACAATAACCTTGCCGACCACATCCTTTCTGCGGTCGACATTTGCCAATCGGTAAAATTGACCAATCAAATTCAACACTACCATTTTAAGACAATTGAGGTTAATTGGACAATAAAAGGCGGCAACTTTAAATAATTAATAATTTATTTCAATCGAATTGTGGTAAATTTAATAAATTTGTTATTCAAACACTGTTATATCGAATTTGTCGTTTAAATACCGCTATTATACGTAATGGTAAGCGTTTAAATTTTGTCGGTGTGGATATACAGGAGAGGCATTGTGACAAGGTGTGGTCCAGACTAGGACGCCGCAATTGAGCTAAATTTTATGAGCGACTAAAGTTTAAAAGGAGTATCAGGTTAGGTAGAAACATTTTAACTTGTACTCTGTATTATTACTACTTTATTAACACGTTCAAGCCGGTGAATTTTTAAAGTCTCTATGATCGGTTGTTTATTCATTTGGCGAAGCCTGATTTCCATTTTGAATAACTAAATGAAAAAAAAAAGTATTCTAATTTCATGTATCGAGAACATTCTTATATACAGCGGCATTTGCTTTAATGATGATTTATTATGAACTACCACTGGTACACGCCGGGTTCAACGTGTAAATTAATCTCTAAACTGAAGTTCTTGAATAAATCGTGGATTTACTATAAAAAGTGCTGTAAAATTGCGGGAAATTCAAAAATCTCCTTTAAGTTTATTAAAGAAATTTTATTAGTTGCATTAATTACTGATTAATTAAATATTAAAAACTGCATTATGTAATACAAAAAGAAAGAAAAATCAATTAAGCAAATTAATTGAATAGAAATCGATGGAGTAATTCAAGATTCATCATCACTTCCGGCATTTTGTCGAGCCCGTGGTCCACCAGCTCGTTTCGCCATAATAATCTGATCAACTCTCAAGACTGTAGCAGCCGCACTGACCGCATACTTCAATCCCCAATATTTACATTGATACAAATCAATGATATTCTTCTCTAATGCATCACAAATGGTATTCTCCGATTCAATATCAACTCCAATATTCTTCTTACCATTCTAAGAAATTTGCAACAGTAATTAATAATTAATCATTAATAATTGAGAAAAAAAAACAAACCTTATGCGCTTCTAGGATCTTTTCTAAGACAGCCGTCGATCGGTGTCCACTATTATCAGCCAAAGCTTTCGGGAAGCTCTCTAAAGCATTAGCGAATTTCCGAACAGCATACTGTTCTAAGCCGGGTAGTGTATCAGCGTACTGTGTTAATTGATGTGCCAATTCAGCCTCACAAGCACCAGCACCCGGTACAAATCGACCATCTCTAGTGATCGATTTGAATGTATTAACACCATCATCGATGGCCCGTTCAATATCATCCATATAATTATCGGTAGCACCACGTACAACAATTGTCGAGATACGTGATTCTTTACCTTGTAATTTAAATGAAACAATCGGTGTATCACCCAATTCTTCAACACACACCACATCGGCATAACCTAATTCTTGGGGTGTTGGTGGTGTTAAACGTGGCAATACTGTACCGTTTACCGTTTTACTTAAACGTCTCAAATCGAATTTCGAATTTAAACGTACCGCCATCAATTGGTATTTATTAATGAAATGCAATGCCATATCACCGAATTTACCACCGGATACAATCACTTTGGCACCAGTATCGGCGATTGCTTTGATCTGTAATTCTAGCAAATTCTCTTCACCACGACTGAAACTCATCAATTCGTCGGCCGTTTTAATCAGAACAGTACCTTTGGTTTCAGTTTGCATGATATCAACAGCACAACTATACAAAGCAATTTTAGCATTTTGTACTTTATTAATTTCACTTTCAATCTCCTTTTTGAATACCATCCCTTGTACGACTTGTGAATTATATAAACCACCACCTAATACTTTACAGACACGTACATTATCCACATTAAATGTCGTCTGTTCTGGTAATATCGATACACAAGCTTCCCCAACTAATTCCGATAAATAATCCTCATTACCGTACTGTTTCGATTGTATCGATGTACGTACACCGCGTACAACTTGGTCCAAATCACGATAATCTTTAATCTCATAACAAACTAGTGTCGGTAAGATTTCTAAACATTTCTCTAATGCTTGCTCATAACCATCAGCAATTTCCGTCGGTGTTACACCTAAACGTATCAATTCTTCGGCACATTCCAATAGTGCACCAGCTAACACAATCACGAAATTCGTACCATCACCAACTTCAGCATCCTGCATTTGACTAGCCAAGATGATTAGTTTGGCTGCGGGATGTTCAATATCTAATTCACGGATAATTGTAGCAGCATCACTTGTAACGAATTGTTTCTCCAGATGATTGATCACCATTTTATTCATACCATTTGGACCGTATGCTGAACGTACAGAGTGGGCGAATTCCTTACATGCGACGATGTTACGGATCACGGCCTCTTCCAAACCGGAATAGTGCTGAAAATATCGTAAATTTTCAAGATCGAACAATAACAAAATCGGTTGAGTATGACCGATTGTGCTATACACACACACACACACCTACACGCATACACCCCAACCACATGTATTTTTTGGGTGGATTTTATGCAATTATCAACTTACCCGTGCGCCTTCTTTCAGCATCTGTGAAAAACCAGGAGCTTTAGGAACGTGTAAAGCCATCTTTTTCGTATTTTTTTATTGTAAATTTGTAAAAAAATCAGAAATTTTGATACGTTCCGGCAATCACTCACATGAACTAAACATGAAGAATCTAGAATTTTTGGGGGAAAATAAATTCCCCCAGATTTCAATAATACCAACCGAATTTACTGTAGCATTTCAAATCAAAAATGTTGAAATAATAGCAAAATTTCTAATTATTAACCGAAATTCATTATTTTTTAGTAATAATTATCAACTTTTTGGTGTAACATTCGTCGATAGTTGTAAGAATCATGTAGATAATTTGAAACTAACACCAATGTAATAACACAAAAATCCCTAAGATTTTTTTGGTTATCTCTAACAAATTTTAATTTTTCCTCAAAAATCTACCAGAAGTTGCTGTAAATTATCAAAAATAATTGTAAATAATGCAAATCTTCGTTGATGACTATTCATTTTAATAGATTTTTGTAGTGATTGGACATAACCTCAAAATTGGGCAGCATGTACAAAAACGTTATAGAAAGTGTGAGCAAGTGTATCAAACAAATTCTAACTCCTGCAGGTTGAAATTTATTAATTAAACTTATATGTAATCCTAATCTTGTTTCTTGTGGATTAATTTTTTAGTACCAATGAACGGTTATAAAGTGGCACAAGTACAGAATGGTACGAATTTAGATTTAGAAGTTAACCGTATCGTGTGGGTCGATATGGAGGTAATTGTAGCATTAGTATTAGGATCCTGCTGTTTTTCTAATATCTTCTTGTAATTTCTATGATTAGATGACGGGTTTAGACATTGAAATCGATAAAATAATGGAAGTTGCCTGTATCGTAACAGATTCAGATTTAAATATAATTGCAGAAGGCCCCAATCTGATAATCCATCATCCTTGTAACGTATTGAATCAAATGAACGAATGGTGTACGAAACAACATGCAAAAGTAATGATTTCTCGATCGTAAAATTGAGTTATTTATTTTTATTTTTTGGGTAATAGACAGGTTTAACTGAGGCTTGTTTAAAATCACAGACAACACTAGAAGAGGCCGAACATCAAATCATGGATTTCCTATCGAAATATGTAACAGAGAAATTGAGTCCGTTAGCTGGCAACAGTGTCTATATGGATCGTATATTTCTAAGGAAATTCATGCCAACTGTTGATAATTATTTACATTATCGTATCATCGATGTATCAACGATTAAAGAATTATGTCGACGATGGAGTAATGAATTGTATAAGGATATACCGAAAAAGGAGTTCTCACATCGTGCCCTCAACGATATCCGTGAAAGTATTGAAGAGTTGAAGTTTTACAAAAAACACTTCTTTAAAGTTTAATCTCAATTTACAATTTAAATTTATGTACTTTTAGATTAATAAAATCCATTTATTCTTTAAGTTTGAAATTGGCGCCAATCACAGCGACACCTACCCAAATTCGGATCAATTAATTTGGTAACGGAGTTTACCCGACAGCTACATTTTAATAAATAATTCGTCAAGTTTCTACTAGAATAATCAAAATATGCCATAATTGATCAATATTTTTCAAAATTTCAAACGAAAATCTATTAATTTGGTTTAAAATTGATAATTGTTGTATTTGACGCGGTTTTCTAGCGACATCTATGATAAAACGCGTGAACTATGCGGCCATAAGATGGCAGCTATAAATTTGAAAAATTGGCGCCATTTTTTTAAAATCAAAATGTAACTCAAAACTATTACAAAAATTGCTTTATTGTAATTTATTTAACAAAATAATCGATAAACTTAACATAAATTCCTCTAATAATACAAAACAACTTAAACTAATTCTTTGAAGAAAATTTTTGATAATTTTGGTATCAATAAACACAACCGGAATTCTTCCAACAAATCACCACAACACCACCACCACAACCATTTTCTATTGTGTAATATTTTGATTATAGGCAGGTGTTGGAAATACGAAACCATGCTGCGGATGGATTATCGGTGAATACCATGCTGGCGGTGTATTCGGATACACATACGGCGTATTCGGTTGGACGTACTGTATCGGTGGCGTATAGATTGGGACGTGCGGTGTTGGTAAGTACATTTCATTCATCTCGGGCGTTGGGTGAGCGTAAATCACTGGCGTACCAGGTGGGATTTGAATTACCGGTGAATAGACCTCAACTTGTTGTTGTTGTTGTTGGTCATTTGGTGATATTACTGTACACAAAGTCGGTCGTTCGTTTACCGCCTGTTGTGGTGATTCTTCATAGGTCTCATTATAATTTGGATAAGTCGTTGGCTGTATGGTTTCCACGCTAATATCTCTGTCTTGTGTACTGTTATTGGTAGTATCAGTGGCTTCCGGTTGATAATCCGTCTGTCCTGACCATGAATTGTAATTGTTGACACCGTAATTATAAACAAATGGATACGAATTATCTACAATTACATTATTTTAATTAAAATCTATAAAATGAACGGTTGTATACAGTACTGATAAATCAACTAGCTACAAAGCCAAAATTATGCGATGCATCTCTTTCTAAGAGCTAGTTGATTTGGCAACTCTGTATACTCTGATAGGACAGGGCGAGGTAAAAGTTATATAACGCACTTGCGTATCTATCTCTATTCTAGCCAATATTCAATGCTGGCACATGAATTAGCCACATAATCAACTTTTATGAAAACTATTGAAACATCTCATTCTAATGCTTAGTTGATTTGCCAACTCTATATGTTTGGATAAGAACAAACTAGTCTAAATTTTGGTATTCCCAAAGAATTAATGATAAAGAACAAAAAGTAAAAAGTGAATGTTGGAAATTCCCAAAGTGTAGAAACTAATAAAATGTTTTACTGAACTTGAAAAGATAAAAAGTTGCATTAAAGCATCTTATCTTATTGGATCGCAAAGATTTAATACGATTGAGACGGCATACTTCAAAAAAAACTATCGATATTTTAGCAGATACACGGTGTTGGCAAATGAATTAGCCACATAATCAAGAACTCGGATTCTATAAAAACTATGGAACCTAGTATTGTTGGCTAGTTGATTTGCCAACTGTGTATATTTTAGAATGGAGAAATGACTACATTTTACTATTCTCCTAAAAAAAAACGAAAATAGCGGTTGCCTGTCTCGACTTTTATAAAAACTATTCCAAAGAATAGAAACTAAAGTAATAGAAATAAGTATTCTTTAAAAATTATTGAACGTAGTATTGTTGGCTAGTTGATTTGCCGACTCTGTATATTTTAATATGGATGAATGAGTCTAAATTTTAGCATTCTCCTCAAAAAAAAAAACAACGATTGCCTGCCTCTCTTTTCTCGTCAATATACAGTGTTGGCAAATGAATTAGCCACACAAAGTACTCTCATCCGTAAACAATGGAACTACTCAAATTTGTACACGCATTGAGAGGCACCAAGCTCGAACTAGTTCTACTATTACAAATTTATCCAGATAATTACCATAATATGGTAGAATTATGGGTGTTGTTGGTACTGAAGCCACCATAGGCTTAACATTTTGATTTGTCTGTGGCCAAATCACCGATTCCGTCTGTTGTGTCCACGGCGATGATTCGAATGTGAATTTCTGTAATGGTGACGCAACCTCCGGTGTTATCAACAGATTGTGTTGTGATAAGGACGGATCTTCATCTTTCTGTAATTCCGGCGAATAATTCTCCAAATTATTCTGTATTTGCTGCAATAAAACCGAATTTTTGCATAAAATTCAATTGATTTAAAACAAGAAAAAAATACCAGAGGCGCTCCGATATAAGCATTAATATCGGATTGATTGCTTTTTGTTGTTGCTGTTGTTGTTGTTGTTGTTACAGTTGTTATTGTTGTTGTTGTTGTTGTTGCAGCACTAGCTGTTGTGATTGCTATTGTTGTTTTATTCGAACGTTTATCTTTGCGTTTCTTGGAATTCTTTGGACTTTTCTCTAATGATTGATTCTTATTTGAAACGACCAAATTTTTGGTGAAACGATACGGTAACGGCCACGGTTTTGCATCATCTTCCGGTGATAAATCCGTATAATTTACAGTACGTTTCTCACCAAATTTCGTTAAATAAATCACACATCGATTCTGATCTTTTATCATCTCTTGTATATAACATTCATAGATCTCATTATTATTATCATTAAATAAACAACGTGTACCTAATATCAAATTATTATCACCATAATACCAATCACCTAGACGCATCTCTAAAATTCGATTAATGCTACAAAAATTCGGAGCGAATCAATCGACAACTTACGTTTACGCACTTCAGCCCACGAATCGAACTCGATATTACGATAAATCATCGGATCTAGAGCTTTAGCTACTTTGAATGGAAACGGAGCCACGTTCGTTTGTTTCTGTTCTTCATTATTATTAGTATTATTATTATTATTGATTTCAGCAGATGATGATGTAATAAAGTCTTTATCGTATAGCATAGCATGCACGACATTTGCAACATCCGGAATTTTGAAAACTTCCTCGTAGAGTAACCCGTAGACGATTGCTAGAAAATGCATACGTGACGTAACAAGAAGACATGACACGTCTCTGTCTGACTTGTTAGCAAGTCGGAGAGAACAGAGACGCGAGACGTCTTCTGATTACGTCACGCCTAAAATCTATCCTTGTTTCGCACAGATTTGTCAGTATTAGACAAAGAGAAAAGTAAATCAACTGGGGCGATAATGTGTCAGACAAAGATAGAATGATAATCATTAGAAAAAATCAAGCTATTATTGTTAAATGAACTGGCGTGACAAGAAGATATCACGTTATCAGTGTCTTCCTATTACGTCATCTGTATTGTTTTAAATTGTATTGCAACTATCTTTGTCTCAAATATTGGTGCCCTATTAGTAGATAAATGTTAGATAAAGATAGAACGATGACGCAACAAGAAGATTGTACTTCTCTGCCGAACTTCTTAGCAATTCTAAAATCTATCCTTGTTTCACACATGTGTCACAATATAGGTCAGAAACCGAACAAGCACTGTATTCGACAAAGATAGAATGATAATTAGAAAAATTCAACCAATAGAACACCGCCCTGACGTCCCAAGAAGAACTTACGGATGTCTTCTTGTTATGTCGTCTGTAGAATTATAGTTCTATCTTCGTCTCGAATATTTGTGCCACAATAGCCGGATAAAGACCGAAAAACTATACTCATTAAACGCTCATGAAATCTGACTGTGTTTTTCTTTGTTGCATTTAGGAATGTTAGATAAACGTTAGACGGAGATAGAAAAATTCAGCAGTGACGTAACAAGAAGATATTAAACGTCTCTGTCTAACTTTCTAATACACCACGTGTGCTCTAAAATCTATCTTTGTCTCACACATCTGTTCACAGATGTAGCACAATATTCGACAAAGACAGAAAAAGGATTTTTCAGATTTTTTGTACGCAACTGAAGCGATAAATGTGTGCGACAAAGACAGAACCATACTTAATAGAAAAATTCAAGAGATTACTGTGAACAAGCAGTGACGTAACAAGAAGACATCACATCTTCTTACTACGTCATCTGCTTTAGTTTGAATTGTATTTGTGGTACAATAATCGACAAAAACTGGAAAACTACACTTATTACTGTTTGCATTGGGTATTTTGCAACTTCTTTGCTGAATTTCAGTAAATAAACAAAGCTGGCATGATTAGAAACAGTCGACGTTGAAGAAGACATTATGTCATCAAAGACACTAGATGGCTTCTTCTTACGGCATCTGTAAGTCATAAAAACTGGAAAACTATACTCATTACAAATGAATGTGTTAGACGAAGATGAATAGATTAGAAAAAATCGACATTGACGTAATAAGAAGACGCGACACGTCTCCGTCTAACGTGTTAGCAAGCCGGCGTAGACAAAGAGGAGCTCTGTATTCTGATTACGTCACCCGTCTTCTAATTAAATACAGTTGACTTACATTGACAAAAACCGGCATTCTGGATATGTTCCCGTTTATGGATCACATCGTAATGATCTTCATTCATTAAACACAACATTAATGTACCATCGAAATCATGTTTAGTTACATTTATCAATATCTGTTGATTGGCATCATAAATTAGTACATCACGTCTAAAATTTGTTTGATTTAAATTAATTAATTAATCGAATTAGTAATTAAATTACTTATATTTTCTACTAATTATCTGTATTTCGATACTCCCACAAATTGCCATGTGTTTCTCTAATAAATCCAAATGTTGGTGCCATTCTTGTTCGTCTCTTATTAAATGTTTGAATTGTTGATAATTAACACGTGCATAATCGACACATTCTCTACGTACACGTTCATGATGAATTTGACAATCGAACAACTAATAATTTAATTAATTTAATAATTAATTAGTAATTACCAATTAACTTACTTGTTCGCTAATTGCACGGAATAGACACGTTTCATCGTATGCAACATTTTTACGATACAAACCAATTGAATCTAATAAATTATCGATAGCGACCAGACTTCGGCCCTTACCACACGGTGCAGACATCTTCAACTGTTTTTCCCCAGTTTGTTTTTTTTTTTAACAATTATTGCAAAAGGGTAAATTCTGCTTATTTATCGTTTTCTTTTTTTTTTAATTGTAAACGGAACGGCTGCAATTTTTGCTTTGTTGGTGGTTGTTTTAGAAGAGGAAACACGTGGTCAATTTGATACGAAAATCAAGAATTGAAATGTTTGCAGGAGACATACAGAAAAAAAAATTGGTAAGGTGTGCGCATGATTTGTGCAAAAACTGAAAAAGCTGCCGTTTTCAGGTGTCTTCTCGTCAAATTCTCAAATAAACCGTTTTTCCCCTCAAAATTTTGGATTGATATTACAAAATTTGCTTTTACGTGTTTTTTTTTTGGTGTATTTAGAGTATTTCCTAAATTAGCGCCATTTTGGGGTGTTAATTCCTAGTTAGCTATCAGATAAACAATCGAAAATACAGTGGCGGAGTAGTTTTCGTTTTCATACACAAGCATTTTGTTATCTTTACTATTAACAATACGGTGCCTCCGCCAATTTTCACCTATTTATATAAATATCATTGAGGCGGTCTCGGAAGTGCTCTCAAGTGATATGTTGATTTCCTATGGTTTTGGGAAGCCCACTACTAAATATCTTCATGGTGGGTCTTCCTTTCATTTTTAGTATTAACAATACGACGCCTCCACCAATTTTCGCCTATTTCATTTTTCGTTATAAATATCACTGAGGCGGTTGTGCACATGATTTGCACAAAAACTGAAAAATTTGTGGCTTTCAGGTATTTTATTGGCGAGTTGTCAATGTAAACTGTATTTTTCGTCAAAATTTTAGCTTGAAATTACAAAATTCGCTTTTTTCTTTTTTTTTTGTGTTTTTTCTAAATTTTGGGGTTTTATTCCTATTTAGCTATCAAATAAACAATCGAATATACAGTGGCGGAGTATTCTTCGTTTTCATACACACAGTTGTTGTGTCATCTTTACTATTAATAATACGGCGCTTCCGCCCATTTTTGCTTGCTTAATTTTTCGATACAGATATTGGTGAAGTGATCGTGGGAGGGCTCTCAACTTTAGTTTCTATGATTTTAGGAAGCCTACTACTAAGCATCTTTGTGGTAGGTCCTACTTTTGTTTCTGCTATTAACAATACAGCACCTCCGTGAATTTGCGCTAAAAATATCGTGAGGTGGTTGTGCACATGATCTGTACAAAAACTGAAAAAGCTGCCGTTTTCAGGTATTTTCTTGGCGAATTCTCAATGTAAACCGTATTTTTCGTCAAAATTTTGGCTTGGAATTACAAAATTCGCTTTTTACGTTTCTTTTTGGTGTATCTAGTTTTTTCTAAATTTTGGGGTGTTTATTCCTATTTAGCTATCCGATAAATAATCGAATATACAGTGGCGGAGTATTCTACGTTTTCATACACACAGTTGTTTTGTCTTTACTATTAATAATACGGCGCCTCCGCCAATTTTTACCTGTTTAATTTTTTCGATATAAATACCACTGAGGCGGCCTTCGAAGGGATCTTAACTGACTTCTTACGATTTTGGGAAGCCCACTACATCTTCATGGTAGGTCCTACTTTTGATTGTATTATTAACAATACAACGCCTACGCGAATCAATGTTGCCATTACATGATTCGCAATAGATAAACAAACAAATCAGAACAACTGGTCCTCTGGATGGCTCGAATTTTCTGAGCAATGGCTCAATGCTACAAACAGAACTAGTCAAAACGGCTAAAGTCTCAACAATCGGTTCGGTAGTCAGTGTAAAAGTTAAGATGCCACTCTTGAGGCTCGTTTGCAACTTAACACTAGACCCTATTCTCATTATTTTATTTAAAAAAAAATAAAAGAAAATTTAATAGATTGAAAGATTTTGTAACTATTGCATTACAAAAATGAAACCAACGAAAAAAAAACCAACGTAAACATCGAGATCAAGATCATTTCTTAAACCACAAACCTTGATATTTGTTTGCAAAATACTGTTGAGTAACTAATCATATTTAACAATTGCAATAAAGTAATAAGACAAAGATAGTGATAGAATATCACGTGATTTACGTATATGTACTTGATCGATTGATCTGTGGCTTCTCTCTCTGTCTTATTGCAAATCATAATATATTTTTAAAATTACTATATAAACTAGACAAAGATGTGAAATCGTCCTATTGAAGGCGCACAGTAAAGATGAAAATTAGGAACCTAATTAGGTCGTTATTTACAGTTCTATCTTTTCCTAATTTCTACTCTATCTAGTAGGCCAGAGGTTCTCAAAATTAGAACTACGAATGCCCTTTGCAAGCTTTTTTGTCGTTCCACAAGCCCAAAGAGGTAAAAGAAAGACATCTGCCTGCAGTAAACAAAGAAGCAATATATCCTCTGATTACGTCACAGATTTTGTTCGAAAACCACACAAACTGTTGAGCAGTCTTTTTGAAAGTTCTGGCCCGAAAGCTTCATTGGTTGACGAGGAAAAGAGCGATTTGTATATAAATGTTATTCTTCCACCTTGCTGTAGGCTATTTGGTGCAAGAAACTGAAAATTAACGAATTCTCTGATGATTTACACAAAAATTCAGAATCAATGGAGACGACGGAAATCTCCGGGAGTCGCTGAAGAGAGCACCTTGGACATGGCCGTAGCTACGATGTGATAAACGGGGCAAACGAATATTTTTCTTTATGCAAGATAATCCCTACGCCCATGATATTGAACTTCTCGACTTTCTCGTCTTCACGATCATCTCGTATTATTTCTCTCTATTGTCTGTAGCACAAGCCACGCTTTCGAACGGTTAATATTACATGAAATACCAACTAAATCATCGGGAAAATCTCAGAATTTTCCATTTTTCGTATTAAATCCTTAAACAATTGATTTTTTGTTTTTGTGTGTCTTGATAACTGTCGATTGTTGAGAAAGAGAAATCTTTCATGTGATTAAAACGTGAAAGTTTTTCTTTAACAATAATAATAGTAATAATAATAAGTGGTAATAACGAAATAGAAACTGTTTGAAATTCAAATTTAATTCAATTTATTTTCATTGTCAAATTATTTTTTACTATCAAAGGTCTTTTCGAAACATTCACGTTTAACACATTCGAACACACAATTTGAATACAAAATAGGCTCTAATTTACGCATTACGAATCAATTATTTACTTAAATTCTAATTTTATAATGATTTATCATTGAAACAATAACAATTGTTGAAATAAATATGTAAAATTAATTAATTGAATAAATAAACAATAATTAATTATTAGTTGAGAAGACGCGGCACGTAGCCGGTTTAAGTTCAGAATTCTGTTGACACAGTCGAAATATTCGAACAGATAAAGTTGATAAATATGTAAATTGAGCAAGTGATTTGTTTATATTTATTATAATAAAGTGGGGAACTAATGTACATCTACAATATTAAAATTGTTACTACCGCTGGACGATAGTCAGTTTTCGACCAGGTAACCAACAACATTTATCAAATAATAAATAGAAGAAAATACAATTTAATCAATTATTGTTTAAATTAATGGTGAGTGAAATTGATTTTTTTTACTTTTTTATCAAAATTTGCAACGCAAATATTTTATAAAAATTATCATTTGATTAATTGTTTAATTAATTTTATTGCTCCGTTGCGGGAAAGTGTGTCATTTGGCATGATTAATTGTCCATGGAAAATTGCAATATTTTTATGTGCAAAAAATCCGGAAAATTTGTCTACTGTTATTGTTTATTTTGCATAAATTCTTGCATCGACTACGTCGAAATACCGCAAATTTTTCCCCGTATTTCTTGTTTTAATAGCAAGAAAATCAAATTTTCAAGACTCGGTCAAGATGGTCGTTTAAAAACTATACAGCTACGACATTCCATCTAGGCTTACAATTGGGCTTTATACAGTTACGGCATTCTGTCAAGGCCTACTCGAACATTCACTTGTGACGTTAATCGTCAATTAGAATTACGATCAAAGTGGTTTTTGAATTATACAATCAGAGATCGACGTTTCCAAAAATTGTTCAAGTTTTTTTGTAGTATATACAGCGGTGGCATTTGATTTAGGCGACACAGGGAGAGACAACGAGAAAGACTGAAAAGAAATGTAGACAAATTTTATACTGACTGACGATTGACGAAATTATTCTGTGAATTCCAAATAGAGATCGATGTCAAGATCACCCCTACTTTCATCCAATTATTGGATTTTCTAAAATTTAAATAAACTTGTTCAAGTTTCTTTCTTGTATCTAAACAAATTTATCAATTTTTAATTGCACTTACGTTAATTGTGTTATAATTGCCCAAAAAGCGATAGATATCAAGACTATTTGCTTCAGAATACCACATACTTGTATAAGTCGAAAATTTGTAGAATTGACTTGTAATTACGGCTTACATTGATAGGGGAGGGAAAGAAATCAAATAAAATGTTCGTAATTGTCTCTTTTATACAGTTGGGGCATTCGGTCTAAGCGTCTAGAAAACATTCAAATTACACCCTGTTAGTCTCCGTTGTACCTAATTGACGATCAGAATTACGATAAAAACGTTTTTTGAATTACACAAATAGAGATCGATATTAGGATCGAGAATTACATCGTCTTTAAAAACGCAATTTAGTAATTTGCACGAGTCGCTTGATAGCGATCAAAATTAAGATCAATATTTGTTGTGAATACAACTTATTCGTGTTATAATTGCACAATAACATGGTCACGGAAAGAGATCAAAATAGCGATCATTTGCTTTAGAACACGTCCTGTACCAGCCACTGTTTGTTGCTGTTGTTGTTGTTATTGCACCGAAAGAGAAAGAAAGAAAGAGAGAGAGAGAGAGATATCAATTAAAAAAAGTTGACACAAAATTCAATCATGTTTGACTTGTTTTGTTGTAAAAAACCATGAAAACGACTCCTATAAAGTTGCGGCATTTGGTCTAAGCCTCTATAAAGCATTTAAATGACACCTTGTTAGTCTCCGTTCTAATTGACGATCAGAATTAAGATAAAAACATTTTTTGAATTACACAAATAGAGATCGATATTAGGATCAAGAATTACATCGTCTTTAAAAACGCAATTTAGTAATTTGCACGAGTCGCTTGAAAGAGATCAAAATAGCGATCACTTGCTTTAGAAAACGTCCTGTACCAGCCACTGTTTGTTGTTGTTGTTGTTGCACCGAAAGAGAGAGAGAGAGAGATATCAATTAAAAGAAGATGACATAAAATTTTGTTTTGTTGTAAAAAACATGAAACCGGCTTTTATACAGTTGTGGCATTCCGTCTAAGTCTCTATGAAGCATTTAAATTACACCTTATTAGTCTCCGTTCTAATTGACGATCAGAATTAAGATAAAAACGATTTTTTGAATTTCACAAATAGAGATCGATATTAGGATCGAGAATTACATCGTCATATACGACGCAATTCAATGATTGACACGAATCGCCTGATAACGATCATAATTAAGATCAATATTTGTTGTGAACAACACTTACTCATGTTATAAGTATGCGGTGACATGGTCACGGAAAAAGATCAAGATAGCGATCATTTGCTTGAGAACACGTCATGTACCAGCAACTGTTTGTTGTTGTTGTTGTTGCAGCGAAAGAGAGAGATCGATATATCAATTAAAAGAAGTTGACACAAAATTCAATCATGTTTGACTTGTTTTGTTCGTCAAAAAAACCATGAAACCGCCTTCTATACAGTTGCGGCATTTTATCTAAATCTCTATCAAAATATCCACCTTCTTTATTTCTATAACAAATTGACGATCAGAATAAAGATCATTTCTTTGAGAATACCTCTATTTTATCATTTCAAAAAATGTAATTATTTTTAATAGAATTTTCTAGGTATTCGTTCAAATTCCTTTTTGTAGAAAAAATCCCTATCTTCAAACAAAAATGCAAGTAATTTACTGATTCGTACAAGTCGCCGGAATTGTGGATAAAGATCAAAATGGCGATTATTAATTTGGGAATACTGCTGCAAGCAACTTGTGTAAATTGACAATTTGGCAAGTAGATCGAAATCGAGATTATGCAATTCTAATGAATATGATTTGAATAACATCAGGTTTCACTGATTTGTTTTACAAATTAGCACAGTAACAAGTCTAAAGCTTAAATTTGTGATTGACAAGCGCTGGAAACAATAACGAATTGATTAATTCTACCGTTATTTCAGGCTAGAGAACAAGTTTTTATTATTTACAAGAAGCAATCATTGATAAATAATTCATAACTTTGTTTATTAATTCCTATAATGAAAACGATTCTAAAGAGATTTGTACTGGAGTGCCAAGTTCAATAACCCACAATTCTAAACCGATTATTCATAAATATTTTTTGTTTTGTTTTGCCAACATTTAGGTCGTCATTGTAGCACAAAAATGTTCCAACTGACAGCGTTTTTGCTAATTTTCTCGGCTACACAAAGCCTAGTTGTGAACAGTTACCGTTTACCGGACACCATCCGTCCGGAACATTACAAATTGGAAATTTTGACGTATCTGGGCGAGCCGGACAATTTCAATTTTGACGGAAAAGTGTGGATACAGGTAGGCTAGATTTTTGCCCGATTTTCGGGCAAAAACTGTTTCGCAACGATTAGTGAAATCCGTGTCCTTGATTCTAGACAATTTGTCAACAACCAACGCAAAACATCACGTTACATTCAAGAAATTTAACAATCAATAAAGCCACATTGAAGGTGAACGAGATTACGGGTAAACAACCGGAAAGTTTGAAGCTTAGCAAAATCGATTTGGTCGTTGATGATGATTTTCTAATTATTTCGCTGGAGGAATCGTTAAAAACCGATCATAAATACGAGATTTTTATTGAATTCCATGGGGTCTTAGATGAGGGCTTGGCCGGTTTCTATCGCAGTAGTTATATGGAACAAAAAACGAAACAAAAGAAATGGTTGGCGGTTACACAATTCGAACCGACGAAGGCGCGCAAAGCCTTCCCGTGTTTTGATGAGCCCGCCATGAAGGCTATTTTCGATATTAAAATCGGCCGCAAAGATGGCTACACAGCAATCAGCAACATGCCCCTAAAAACAACCGAAGCAATGTAAGCTTTTGTAGGGTTTTCGGCAATTCTTGGTCAATAAAACCATAATTTTAGTGATGGTAAAAATGGGTGGTTTTGGGATCACTTCGAGGAATCCGTACCGATGTCCACCTACCTGATCGCTTATATCGTCTCCGATTTCGGCTATAAACAATCGAAACCGTCCCGCTACAATAACGTAACGTTCCGAGTGTGGAGCCGCAAAGAGGCCTTAAATCAGGTGGAATTCGCACGGGAAGTCGGACCGCGCGCACTAGAATTCTTCGAAGACTTCTTCAGCATCAAATACCCGCTACCCAAACAGGATATGGTGGCGATACCCGATTTCAGTGCCGGTGCTATGGAGAATTGGGGCCTGATCACGTACCGTGAAGTCTATCTACTGTTCGATCCGGATATCTCCTCAACCACCAGCCAGTATAATGTAGCCGAAGTGATATCGCACGAATTAGCCCATCAATGGTTCGGCAATTTGGTGACGATGAAATGGTGGACGGATCTGTGGTTGAATGAAGGCTTCGCCACCTACATGGCCGGCTTGGCTGTCCACCACATCTTCCCACAGTGGAATTCGATCAATGAGGAGGCGGTGAAGGCACTGTTGGATGTGTTCCAGTTTGATGGTTTGAAAACGTCACATCCTGTTTCGGTGCCGATCGGTCATCCCGATGAGATCGACGAGATCTTCGATACGATCTCGTATAAGAAGGGTTCGTATCTGATACGGATGATGGGTTTGTTTTTGGGCCAAACAACGTTACGTCAAGGTGTTAGCAATTATTTGAAACAACACAAATACAATAATGCCGAACAAGACGATCTATGGGAATCATTAACGAAACAAGCACACGATAATCATGTATTGCCGCAGAATTTAACTGTCAAAACAATAATGGACACATGGACACTACAAACTGGTTATCCGGTCGTTACAGTTTAACGTAATTACGATAAGAATATCGCTGAATTAAAACAAGTAAGGCGCGACAAAAATCCGGGTTCGATTCTCGTTGAGAGTCGAATACTTTTTTTTGTGGTATTAATTATAATTTTGATCAATTATAGGAGAGATTCTTTCGTGATATGACAATAAGAGATGGTGAAAACTGCTGGTGGGTACCATTGAGTTATACAACACGTATCGAGAAGAATTTCAATGATTCCCAACCGAAGACGTGGTTGTCGTGTCCGTCGAAACAACAAATCATTGACGGTTTACCAGATCAAGATAATTGGATATTATTTAATATTAATCTTGGTGGTATTTATAAAATTAATTATGATGAAGCAAATTGGAAATTATTGATAAATGCATTAAAACAAGATAATTACGATAATATACCAACATTGAATCGTGTACAATTAATTGATGATGTATCGGATTTAGCATGGACTGGTCAATTGAAATACAATCTATTCTTTGATTTAATCCAATATTTACGTAATGAAAACGAGTATTTGCCATGGAAGGCGGCGTTGGGTAATATAAATGCGTTGAATCGACAATTGAAACGGACACCGTTCTATGGCGATTTTAAAGTAAGTTTTTGCTATTTGTAACCAGTCTGAGGCGAAAGATGGAGGATTCTAGTCCTTCTGCCAGTTGCTAATTTTTAACCAGAAAAAATGTGGAATCGCTTCGTAGCTAATTTGGAAGCCACCAACTACTTGTCTTATTTTTTTAAAGGCGCTATCCATTGAAGAGTTTTTCATTTTTTCAAATAGTCTATTCTTTTGATTCTCTTTGAAGGTGAGTTCCGAATCTGAGAAGGCAGTTGGAAGATTCTAGTCCAGCTCTATCGGCTGCAAAGGTCTCTCTGTCAGTGGCTAATTTCAGTAAACAGAATTTCGTACTTGTTTCTAAAGATTTATTGCTTGTTTCTCTAGCCTACACTATCTTTTAGCCACTTTTTTCATTAATTTTGTTTCTCTTTTGAGGCGATTTATGAGAATATGGCAAATGTTCTATCGGGCTGTAGAAAGTCAAATGCTTTCTTTGTTCCTGCCTTTCTTCCAATTGCCATCTTCAGTAGTTAGAGTTTCCTATTTGGTCCCGCTTGCCATTATTTGTTCTTTGTTTCTCTATGCTCTTCTATTTTTTGAAGAGCTCTTTGTAAAAGTAGTCTCTTCGTTTGCTCCACTTTGGAGACAGATTCAGAGCTAAACGTTGGGGATTATAGCCGCCTTCTCCAAAAGATACAACATTCCTGCGTCCGATGGCTCGTCTTCTGAATAGAACCAAATCTGCGCCTCCATTTTCTGCGCTTCTCTTTGAAGCCGATTTTAGAGGCTGCAAAGTGTAAAATTTCTTTGTTTTGTGTATTTTCTGCAGTTGATATCTACCGTTGTGAGAATTTCGTTTTTGTTGTTTTTCAGTCCATTCTATTTTTTGAAGAGTTTTTTGGAAAGATTTATTGTTAATTTCTTAGGTAGTGTCTTCTTTTGCTTCTAATTTGTAGACGGCAAATGTTGGGGATCGTAGTCTCGCCCTTGAAAAATTTTTTGTTCCTTTTTTAGATAACTCTTCTTTTGGATCTCTTTAAAGGCAACTGTTGAGGCTCATAGGGTCTCTCTATCAAACTGTAAAAAGACAAATTGTTTACTTTGTTTCTGTCTTTACTCCTTCATTATTTTAGCGTGTTCGCGTGCCAGTTGTTATCTCCAGAAGTTCGAATTTCCTCTTTGGTCCTAAATACCACTATTTGTTTGATTTTCTACTCCTCTCTATCTTTTGAAGAGCCCTTTGTAAAGGTATTCCCTTCTGTTGCTCCTCTTTAACAAGTTTTAGAGCTGAAAATTGGGGATTATTGCGGCACTAATCTTTCCGAGTTTCTTTCCAATTTGCAATCTCCACAAGATACAATATGCCTACGTCCGATGGTTGGTTTTCTTCTGAATACAACCAAATTGGGGCCTCCATTTTGATTACTTTTGATTATTTCTAAATTTAGCTACAAAAACACTTTGACTATATTCCTCTACAGTATTTATTTTTTAGATAGTCTCTTCTTTTACGTCTCTTTGAAGATGATTTTAGAAGCTAGAAAAAGTCTTTGTTTTGTGTGTTTTCTGCTAATCAGTAGTTAGAATTTCGTATTTGCTTGTTATTTTTCAATCCATTCTATCTTTTGAAGAGTTAATTTCTTAGGTAGTCTCTTTTATTTCTAATTTGTTGGGAATCGTAGCCTCGCTCCATCAGGCCGTAAAAACTCTTGTTTTGCCAGTCTTTCTCTCAGTTGTTGTTTGTTTTTGTAGTCTATACTATCTTTTGGAGACCTTTAGGCAAGTTTTTTGTTCATTTCTTCTATAACTCTTCTTTTTACCTCTCTTTAGAGGCAACTGTTGAGGCTCATAGTTACGGTCTATCGAACTGCAAAGGTCAAATGTCGTTGTTTTCTCTACTCCTGCCTTTTGCATGCCTTTTTTCCAATAGCCATCTTCGGCAGTTTAGTTGGTCCCTAATCCTATTATTTGTTGTTTGATTCTGTATTCCTTTCTATCTTTTGAAGAGGTCTTTGTAAAGGTAGTCTCTTCTTTTGCTCCTCTTTGAAGACACAAGAAAGTTGGAAATTATAGCCACAATCTACAATCTTCAACCGTTACAACATCTTTGCTGCTTCCGAATTAGCCACAATAACACTTTGACTATCAAAACATTTCGGCTATTTATCCAGTTTCCATCACCAAGTAGCGGAATTGTATTATTAATTTCAGATGTATATGAAACAAATCTTGACACCAATCTACCACAAAGTGGGCGGCTTAGGTGCCCAACAATCCAACTCAAAGAATCTCGACGCCATCAAACACCAAATCTTAATCTTGCACTGGTCATGCCGTTTCGATGTTGCCGATTGTATACAAACAGCACGCGATTTAATCACTGAATGGCAACAATTCCCACAAGCTGAAAATCCGTAATCTTACCAAACAATTTCTAAGAAAATTAGTAAACTAATTTTTTTTTGTACAATTTCCAGTGTACCTAAAGATCTACGTAATGTTGTCTATTGTACAGCAATTCGGCATGGTGATGAGAATGTATGGAATTTCATTTGGCAACAGTACAAAAAATCAAATGTAGCAACCGAAAAAAGCTCAATATTGAGCGCCTTAGGTTGTACAAAAGAATTATGGTTATTGAATCGCTATCTAGATTGGTCGATACAAAACAATAGCAGTATAAGACGGCAGGATTTATCAACAGTTTTCAGTTCAGTGGTGGGTAATGATGTTGGTTATTATGTTGCTAAAGATTTCTTCTATCACAATATTGCAAAAATCCACAAATAGTAAGTTTATCTGTTATTTTACAAAACAATTGATTAATTTCCAAAAGTTTGGGCAGTGCTTCACGCCGTCTCTCACGATTCCTTGCCGGACTCGCCAATCAAATGACCACCGAACACGAATACCAAGAAGTAAGTAATATTAACTTAAATATCTAGACAGAATACCGCTACTGTATATGTTTTATAGTTACAAAAAGTCGTGAGTGAACAAGCGAGTTATTTCAAAGAAATTAAAAAAGGCGTCGAACAGAGCCTAGAAAACGTCCAATTGAACGCACAATGGCGCAACTACCATTTAGGACATCTCAGCGGATTATTGCGGAATTATCTCAAAGAGGACGATGCCGATTTTTGAACAACAAAACGAATTGTTTTATTATTTTGAAAATAAACTGCAATTTAATTTATAATAATAATAATAATAGTAGTAGTAATAATAATAGAACATGTTACGTACTTAAGGAAGCAGCATTAATTGAACCGTTTGCGATTCAATCCGAACGGCTCAATAATGAATTATAACTATTCAATTCAATTAATTAATAAAAAATAATGAGATTTTTAAACGTTATTTGGAATGTTTTTATATAAATAAGTCCCTTATACCAATCGATCTAAACTATACAAATTATAAATAAATACAGATTTTTATCACAATTTGATAAAATTTCGTGAATTTCATCATTGACGCAATGTGATATTTTTTTTTATAAAATGATAACATTCATAGAATTGGATTATTGAATAACAATTATATCGTGTTTTTTTTTGGGAAAATAATTTGGCAAATATCACATTTAACCACTAAACTTTTGTACTGCCCCCCGTTTTTAATCGATTGTAGTCTCTGTAATTTTCGAATAGAATAATAAATATGGAGTGGATGTGGAGTTTGGTTTGTACGATAATTCATCTTGGAATTGGCGTACGGTAATCGGCCGTATATTCTCATCGTCGCACTCCAACCATACATCGATCTTTCGATTAGTAGCCGCCGTTGCCGCCGCCGCTGCTGTTGTTGTTGCCGTTTTATTTATCGTATTCTCAAGAATATTACGATTCAATTTGATACCACAACAATCGAGACTTTTACATAAACGTACACCATTCGTTAATGTTTTATTAATAAATCTCGTATTATTATCGATTTGTTTTGGTTTGAAATATTTTAAGAAATTCAATGATTTCTCGCTACTACTACTCGATAAACTTAGACTTTTTGGTAGATTCTTAGTACAATCGATATAATCGTTCAAATGATCGGATGCTTTAATATAAGAGATATAATGTCCCGATGCCATTGTACCACCTAAATGCATTATTACACAACATAATTGATAGTGGTGCGGTGGTAATTGATCGTTTAACGTACATTTACAACATGTCTCACAGAAACATTCCAATTGTAACGGTGTCGGTAGATAGGTATTGACTTTTTGTATACCCGTCGTTGTTGTTGTGAACCGTTTCAATTGCAACACCATAATATTCGGTAAACGTTCAAATAATACATCACGTACCGCCTCATTATAATGTGAACATTGTTCACATAGATATTTATTTGTATCACACAATTTCTCCGATAGAGAACAAGCCCTTCGGAATATCTCGCTCGTATTTTTCAACAAATCCAAATCACTATCGTCCTGTATCGGTATCGCTACTGGAATATCATAGAACGGTTCTTTACGTTCCGTTATACTCTCACATTCTAGACAACGTGTACGTCTCAATGTTATCCCTTGGAAATCTTCCACAATAAAATTATAAACGACACGTTTTTTACCATCATTACCACCACTATCAATACTACAAGTATCATCAATTTCAGTTGTAGTGGTAGTTGGTGGATTACCATTATGTTGTTCCTCACAAATCACATCTTTTTTCTCCTTCTTCTTTTGGACTTTCTTCAACGATCTACTAACACTCAATAATTTACTATTAATTGTTGTTATTGTTGTTGTCGTCTCAATATGATCATTTAATAGATCCGGTTGATGTGTAACTTGTTGTTGTAATAAATCACAAGTTTCACGTAAATTATCTAATAAATAAACTAATAATTCATGGGCGTCCTGTTGATGGTTACCATCAAATATTGAATTTGCATCTCGGATCGCCTGTAATAAAGCATCCGGTTGATAAGGTTCTTGTGTATCTTTCATTTCATATTGATGCATTATACAATACAATTCATGTAATTTCTCTGTAACTATCTGATATTTCGATTTATTTATAAAATTCTCATTTAAATTGATCGTTTGTAATGATAGAAGATCTTTACTACTTCTACTACGTGACGATGTTGATGCACTTGTTCCTATTGTACTATTATTACGGCCTAATGATGATGTTTTTATTTTATTTTGATTTAAACGTGTATTAACTAATTGTAGATCACCAATTAAATGATGTAAATTATGTAGAAATGTTGGGGCGAATCGTAACGTATATAAAACACTATTCAACCAACATGTATTACCCATATTTGATAGGGTGGCAACTGGTGAATCGTGTACATGATCACCACCACCACCACCACTACCGCTACGTTGATCTGTTCGGTAACCATTCAACATATCGCTCAACATTGGTCGTTTGGTTGCCACCAATTCGTCAATTGATAATCTACGTTTATTCTTAATTATATTATTATTGCTATCTATATTCTCCTTATTAATACAATTTATGTGATTCTCGACCGATTTCTTCTTAATAACGCAGCCTCCTCGATCGTTTCGTTTTCGAAATGACATCTTCTTCACCAAACCTACAAATAAACATATATACAATCAAGTAGGCATAGACACCCCACATTTGTGTCACACCAATTGTTTTACAATAATTTAACAAACACAAATCGACTATTTACACATAAAAATGCAACAAATTTCGAATATTTTAAACATTATAACCTAAATTATAGAAAATAACTTACATGTGTAATAATAACGTTAATACTGCCTTTAATTCGATAATATTAATTATTAATAAATTATTTGTTAATAATCGTTGGAATATTCGATTTTAATTACAATTCGAAATTATTCGAAACAATTCTTTTGCATTCGACACAGAAATTTACCAAATAAAAAAAACAAGTGAACATTGTAATTATCGTAAAGATGGCAGCACTGATTCGATACTAGCGCCACCTATTATCCAAATATGATTCAAAAATCAAATTCAAATTCTAATTAATTATCAAATGATTAATAATTGTAAAGATTTTGGAATATTTTTTGGATAATCTACCAAATTTCCAATTATTACAATGTATTTGGTGGGAAAAACAATAACAAACATTTAATCTAGCTATTTGTGGATTCATTTGTTTGTTTCTCCAAAATTTCAATTGTTTTCAACAAGTAGCCACCATTATTGTAACCAGTTGTAATTGCGCTAATTTAATTATTAATTGTAAGTAATTTTTAAAATTAACCAATTTTGGCATATTTTTTTGTTGTAGATAATTTCTAGTTAAAAATCTTATTAAATTGAGATAATTAACAAAATTATTGATTTCTCAAATATTACCGATAGATGGCGTGGTTGTTGGTGCGCGGTCTTTTCAAATTGCAAATCGTCTTAATAGTGAAAGTAAAGTTCAAGGCACCTGGCTGAGTCAGCGCCACCGTTACTTAAGTCATCAAAAAAATAATTGTCTTAAGTACAGTTATTTTTTTGCCCGTAAATTATTTATATTTAATTGTAACAGAAATGGCTACATTTCAAGATAATGGTAATTTGTATTGATTTTAAATTGATTATTTTTTTTATGAATTTGTGTTTGTAGTGGTTGTAGAAACAAGAGAGAATATACCATTGAAGAATACAAAAAGACCAACAAATTGGTGGAATTGTTGTACGAAATCTGATGATTATTTTAGTGAAGCGAAATTTATTAATTCAGCATTTGGTAGTTTAACAATCATTATAACAATAGCTTTATTATTACAGATTTATTATGGTGATTATCAGGTAATTTGATTTTAATTAATTTCATTAATTTTTTGATGGTAATAATTTGTAATCAATTAGGTTTTACCGCATGGAAGTGTAGCCACAGATAGTTTGGATTGTTCAAAGATTGGTACGGGAATTTTGAAGAAAGGTGGTAATGCGATTGATGCTTTAATAGCTAGTGCATTTTGTTTAACAGTTGTTGTACCACATTTAACTAGTTTAGATGCGTAATTATTTAAATAATCCAAAATTATTAGTAATTTATTATTAATTTGATTGTAGTGGTGGTGAATTATTAATTTATAATCATCGTGAACGTACATTACCAATAGTAATTGATTTTAATATTGATGATGTGAGCAAATCGAATTTACCAAGACTTGTGATTGGTTTAGGCTATTTACATCAATATTATGGCACTTTACCATGGAAAACTCTAGTACAACCGTCCGCTGATTTAGCCCGGTAAATCAACAGGTGCTTTGTACCAGGACCGGCTCGAGAATAACAGGCGGTATTCAGATTAGAACTAATTGAAAAACTGTCCTAAAAGTGGCACCGAAAACACATTTGTCTGGAGCGCCAGAAATATTTGAGCCGGTCCTGATTGTTACTGTCTTAATTATGAAATTAATCAAACCATACATTACACGAATTGAAGCCCTTGTTCTTGTCTCTTTTCGACTGTTAAATGTCGTAAGAGTGGATAGTTTTACACAGGGGAATTTATAAGGAAACACGCCCTAAAAGGGCTTACTACTCAAGTGAATTTGAGTCGCAGTAAATGTCTATCAGATGTTAATATTATTTTCTTTTACGAGCAGAGCCGGACCGAGACTCAATTGCGCCCGGGGTAAACAAGAGTTTCATGCGCCCTTTTCATTATCTATTAAATCATATGCTTCATACTTAAATAGTTCGGCGCCCTCCCCTTGGACCGGCACTGTTTACGAGCCCTTTAAAAGTAAAATTAAATACTTTCCTGTACCCCTCTAGCTTAGAAAGAACGCCACATCTGTATACTACTAGTAGCCCTATTGAATTACAGTCTATGATCCATAATTTTTATAATTAAGTCAATTCGAAATACAATTACTCAGATTGTAACTTTTGCTTTTGCCCCTTTTTAAACTCTTAAATGTCGTTAAATTGAATAGTGAATCACATTCTTGAATTTAGTAGTTACACCAATAACGCCTGTCTTTCATTTAGTTTTTTGGTAAAAACAAGCCTAGAAATAATTAGTTTCAGACTCCTGCAGGTCTAGATCCACCTCTCGTGTTACCAATACTTTATATGCTTAGATCAGGAGTTAACTTTTTTATCTTACGGAATTCTTTAAAAGTAATCCTGATATTTGCATACCTCCAACTTTCATAATCTCTCTGGCTTAGATGAAATGCCACACGTATATAACGGTAGTAGCTCACCTTAATTGTAATTTAAATACACTTCCAGATTGATGAATCTTATAATTACGACAGTATCGGCACTTCTTCCAACAGTAATATATTTTGTTTTCTTTAATATTTAGTAAAGGTTTTCTAATAACGAAAATCTTAACGGAAGCAATTCGCCAAAGCCAAGCTGACGATCTCTATGGACATCTTGAACCAGGTCAAATTCTACATTTAGAATTATTAAGTAATACATTAGAAAAAATTGCTAATCTAACTGAAACGAATTTATATCAATTAATTAATAATGGACAATTACCAAAACATACAAACAGTTTAAAGGGCAATTTCCATAATTATGATATTTATTTACCTGATTATCCATTAATAGGACCATTATTATTAACGAATTTAGATAAAATTGAAAAACAAAATATTACAATGGATAATTTTAAAGATTTAATTCAAATCACACAAACAACATATAATAATTGGAATTTAACACAATATTATCATGAAGGTGTCAGTTCGAATATTGCTATAATCGATTTGAATGATAATTATGTATCGTTTACAACGTAAGTTGTTTTTTTTTTTCCCTAATTCTTTTTATATTATTAACAAAATTTATTTTCTAGTGGATTGTATGGTCTATTTGGTTCAGGTGAATTAACAACCGATGGTTATATATTAGATCGACGAAATCGTAAACAAACAACACGTATACCATTGATAATAACTGATGGTAATATCATATGTGGACGACGTCTTGTTTTTGGTACAACAAATTTAGATATTGCAACACAATTAATTCTACAATTATTAATTAGTAATGGTAGTCTACGTAATAGTATTGAGTCGCCACGTTTTCATTTAATTAAAAACAATAATAGTATCGGTATAGAAAAATTCCACACACCATTATTTAGTGATGATAATTTAAAATCATTAAATATTATTCAATTATTTGAACCGTATTCAAGTAGTAATATTGTTGAGAAAATTAAAGATGATTTAAATTCGTATTCGGATAGTAGAGGAGGTGGAATAGCTAGTAGATTTTAAATTTTTGATTATTATTTAAATTAAAATATTGTGATAAGTATTCTACTAATTGAACCAAAGATATATATTTTTGTATACCTCACAAATACACACAATTCTAATAATAATAATAATTAACGATGTGTACTTTTTGCAATTTGTTCTTTCAACACTAAAATACTATTCCGTTGTTCTGGTGGTAACATTGCAATCTGTTCATCAGATAATTGTAGTACTTGCATAATTAATGCAGCCTTCTCTTGATCGGAAGCACCAGCCGGTCCAATATTGGCTGATACACCAATATTTGGACGTAAATTGGTTTGTTGTGGTGGTGTTGTTTGTTGTTGTACAACTGGTGGTAATTGTGTTGGTGGTGGCCGTACTGGTTGTGGTTGTTGTGTTATTATTGGTTTTTGTCTTGGATCGATACGTTGCGGTATTGATTGTTGTTGTTGTTGTGTTTGACGTGGATCTGTTGGGAATGGTGTTGAAATTACAGCACCAATGGCACGAGGATCGCGGAGATCACGTGGTTCACGTGGATCACGATTGAAGCTATAAAAATATATAAAAATTAATCTCTCGCTTTCAATATTTAAATTGATTTATATAACACAATTTTTTTTACCTATCGATTTTTGTATCCACTTTAGGAAAACTTGTGTGTGGATCAAATAATTGTTTTTGTTAGTTTAATTTTGAAATAAACTTGAAAAATACTTACTTTTCAACAAGTGGAGGTGGTAGAGGATTCGGTAATGTACCCGGTGGTAATGTGCGCATATCCTGATCACCCATTCTAGATAATCTAGGATCGTTTGTTGTCGTTCTTGGATCTAACGATCGTAAATCAACATCTTGACCTGTAAATACAGCCGATTGATTACTGGTAATTGTCTGTGATGGTGGTGGAACTGGTTGGAAATCATTTCTTGTGATTGGTTGTTGTGGTGGTTGTACTGGTGTTGGATTCGATGTAAAATTACTATTAATCGGTAAATGATTGGTGGACACCTTCTCTGTGGGTGTTAAAGTTGGAGGTACTTGATTTGGTGGATATAAAAGTTGCTAAAATCAATCAAATATTAAATGTTGGAAAATTAAGCTCGATTTTAGTGTACACAAGCAGTATGCGGATCAAGTATTCTCATCACAACTTGCGCTTGGAGTAGAGCATAAGCTAATTGTGGATTCTGCAACAACATCTGGCGCGCCTCTGTTGGATTATTCTAAATTAAATTAAATTAAATTAATTTGTTTAAAGATAATCATTCAATCATCTACTTGTATGCATATTTTCATTTGTTTCATCAATTCAAACATCTGTTCCGGTGGTAATGATGCAACAGCTTTACTGATAGCTTCCGGTGCTTTTTCAGCTTGTATCGGTTCACCGTACGGATTCTCGACAGGTGGTTGATTCAATAAATTCTGCATTTCCATACGTGATTTCTCCGTACATGCATTATCGACACGTAGATTACGACCACCGATCTCATAACCATTCAAATTACGCATTGCACTCAATGCGGTCTCCTGATCGCGATACTCACAGAAACCATAACCTTTGGGTTTGCCAGTTTCGCGATCAAACACCAACCTATTTCCAAATCAATCAAATAATTAATAAATCGAATAATCAGGTAATATAGGAGATAATTACTTGAACGATAGAACTTGACCTACTTCACCGAAAATATCTTTAAGCTTCTCTTCAGTCGCCTCATAGGGAATATTACCCACTATCAAAATAGATTATTTTTTTTTAGAACTTTTAATTGAGAAAAAATGAAAACTTACCGAAAACCGATCGCATTGACTTATCCATAATATTTGCTTCTAAATTGTCCATTTTGGCAATTGTTTTCAGCCTACTAGATACCAAAAATTACGATTGCTATGGAAATTGTTGAGGTTATGTTGTTAATTAGCGAAATGTAACTTTAGACACAACAGTATCATAGATTCTGCAATAAATAACGAATTTTCTTGAAATAAATTGCAAAAATTCGAAAATTACCCCGATTTTGATCGAGAATTACAGAAATATACACGAAAACGTTAGTAAAATTTGATAAAAATAAAAAACATTAAAAAGCTAGGTGGACAAATTGCCAAATTGTTGTTAACGTCAGTGATGCCAAGGCACCGAAAATAAATTCCCCAGAAACAAATTCAGATTTTCCCACGCTTCGTTTTTTAATTTGAATTTGGCAAAAAAATAGATTACAATTACCGAAACAATATACAAATTCCTAAACTAGCATGCGTAAAGTTAATAAAATTAATAGTGAACAAGTTCCCTACAAGGTCATTGGAATATATCTTTGGTTCCCTAGTTTTAGGCAAATCCCCAATTCGTAAAATTAGAGAAAATGTGGAAATCCGACAACATAGATTTATACATTATTTGTATAAACAACGGATAGATGGCGCCGCTATCGCAATTTCTTTCTCTTTATTAGCATTATTGCTGATTTATATATATTTAATGGGTGATTGGTCGATATTCCGCGTTTTAATGATTATTAACAGTCAAATATAATTCTATTTCAATTATAAAATACGACATAACCAAAACTTTTATACTGGAGACACATCCGTGTTATCTAAGTATGGCAACACTGATTACGAGACAGAGATACTTTTATGAAAATTCAATATTCCAGAAAGAGTAAGAAGAATAACAAACATTAGCGCTATCAATATTTTGTTGTCAAAACAACTAAAGTTTAGTAAATGATAAAAATGTATAATCTACAGAATTGCCAAAATATTTCCGATTATAAAATCGAACAAATCGATCAATTTAAAAGCATTATTTTGATTGAAAAACCTGATTGTCGTGTGCAAATTCAAATTTGCCGCCATCAATTTTGCTGGTCGGCCATATTGTTGTGACGTAGAATTTTCTAGGTCGCGCGCTGAACGACCGTTTTTTCTTGTCGAATTTTGTAATTAAAATTCAATTCGTTAACAAAAAAAAAAAACTAAAACAAGAATCTATTTGTACATGGTAATGTACCTTTGATACACAACATTTTACAATTGTAGAAAATCGAGAATAAAAACCACCAAAAACCGAATTTTTCTTCATGAATTTCTAGGACGAGTACAGACGACGCCGCCATATTGTTTGTATGACCGAAAAAATGAATTGTCGAAATTTCTGACGATTGAAAAACGTATCGACAAACATCCGTATTGGAATTATTACGAAAATGTGTGTTTTAATTGGAAATTAATAATTAACATGATGTGTTAATTAATTTGATCGGTAAATTCGGTGAAAACGTTGTAATTAATACAGTAAAAAACAATAGAACATTGAAAACAAGTGAAACACGGGTTGTAGTGGAGGCCATTAGGCATGGCCGCCATTATGATTTTGTGTGGTTGTAGTTGTCGTGTGCGCCGATGTTGTACGTGAGCTTGGCAAGTAGAACTGTGTGGTGTGTTGTGTGTGTGTGTTGTATTACAACTGTTTGAAGGGAAATTTCGTGCATTTTCCATTACAAATAAACAAATAAAACAGGTAAAATTGTTTATTAAGTAATCTTGAACAATTTTTCAGTGTTTATTTACCGAAATCGACAAGTTCTAATGATTGAATTGTATCAAAACCAAAACACACATACAAAAAAAAAACGAGCGAACTAGGTGTAATATAACATAAGAGTGGATAATGTGTGTAACCCGCCATGTTGTGAAATCGACTAAGAAAAAAAGAGAAATTTTGGTTAAAACAAATTTCGGGGGGCAAAACCCCATCAAAATCACTACCATAACATTAGAATGATAAAAATATTAAAATTGATGGGTCATTAATGGGACTTTAAGGTTATTTGTGTTAGTTTCCCGCGTTAACAAACCGTCAAAATACAATTTCCATTGAAACGTCAAAAGCATCGTCGTTTTTACTATGTTTCTCCGTTATTTCTGTTGTAAAGATAACGAGAATAACCTCGAGACAATTAATTGCGAAAAAAAATAATGGACAAGGTCTTTGGATTTCGTCAATTTTCGCTAATCAAAATTGTCCCCCATTTATTTATTTATTATTTTATTTAAAATTGTTAGAATTTCGGAAATTGATCCAATTTTTCTCTTATTTTTGTTACAGATGGATGTTAATTAGTAAAATTAATAATAAAAATGGGATTTGAATTGAATTTAACACAAATCAGCTGATTAAAAACACTTCCATGTGTCACATTTTGATTTCTTATATTTTCAAAAAAATATAATCAGTAAATATATCAAAAATAATAAATAAATTTGGTAAGATTAGCAGAGATTAATTCATAATTCGTCTTTGTTTTTATTTAAATTTGTTGAGAAAAAAAAACAATCAAATATTGCTAATTATTATCTATATTTTGGTCTCGTTATCAGTCAGTGATCAAGTGAAATTTTTCGATTATATAAGGCATTTTATTGTTTTTTCTATAAATTCAAAGACGACGTGAAAACCACAAATTCATAAAATTCTCTCAAATTATTAGAATTTTTTGATTTATTCTAAAATTTTGTTATTAATTTGTTTACAGTGTGACGCAATGCAGCAAGTAGAGAATCCAATTCAAAATAATTCGGTAAGTTGTCATTTTAATTCGATGTTTTTGAATTGATAATTAATTAATGCATTTTTTTTACTTAAGATGACGTTCCTGCAGGCTCCACCAAAAATGAACGATCCAAACAAAGAAAAAGAACCACCACCACGTATGGAACCAGTCACTGAACCAATAAATGGTGTTGTCCAACCACCTGTACATCCACCACCTGATCGACCCGGTCGTGTTACAAATCAATTACAATTTTTACAAAAAACTGTATTAAAAGCTGTATGGAGTCATAAATTCTCTTGGCCATTTCGACAACCTGTTGATGCAAAGAAATTAGATCTACCTGTAAGTTATTTTTCTGTGTATTTATTTATAATTATATTATCACAACAAAAATAAATTTAGGATTACCATCAAATCATTAAACAACCAATGGATTTAGGTACGATTAAGAAACGTTTAGACAATAATTATTATTGGTCGGGTAAAGAATGTATACAAGATTTTAATACGATGTTTACGAATTGTTACGTTTATAATAAACCTGGTGAAGATGTTGTATTAATGGCACAAACATTAGAAAAAGTATTTCTAACAAAAGTGGCAGATATGCCTAAAGAGGAGGTTGTTGTGGCGAAAGGTAAAAAAGGTAGAGCTTCAGGTGCTGTGGGTGTTGGTGTTGGACGTGGTCGACCACCTGCTACAGTTTCATCAACTGTAGTAACACCAATACAAGCAACACAAACTGGCTCATTAGGTTTACCATTACAACCACCATCAACAATACCGGGTAGTACAGCAACAACAACAATAGTACCATCATCAAATCATAGCTCTCTTCCACCAGTACCACCACCACAACAACAACAACAACAGCCAGCACCACCACCACCACCACAACTACCACAGCTACCACCACAACCACCACAACAACAACCACCGCCTACAACAACAACAACAAATTATCATGTAGCACCAACACAACCAATGGTGAATAGTTTAGAAAATAATTTAAATACATCGGTATTAACTGGTAATGTTGTACCACCATCACAACCGGCTAAAATGAAAAAAGGTGTTAAAAGAAAGGCAGATACAACAACACCAACTGCAACAGCATACGATTATAATACATCAATGGAAGCGAAATCGGCAAAAATATCAACACGTCGTGAATCAGGTAGACAAATTAAGAAACCAATACGACCTGAATTAGATGGTTTAGTACCATACCATCAAGGCAATATATCACGTTTAATGTCAAATGTAAATAATATACCACCACATCAACAACAACATAAAGCAAAAGAGAAATTAACAGAACCATTGAAGGCATGCAATGAGATCCTTAAAGAATTGTTTACAAGGAAACATTCAGTAAGTTTTTGGTTTTTATTTATTATAATGATGATGGTAATAATAATAATGATAAAAATATAGGGTTATGCTTGGCCATTTTATAAACCTGTCGATGCTGAATTACTCGGTCTACACGATTACCATGATATTATAAAAAAACCAATGGATTTGGGTACTGTAAAACAAAAAATGGATAATAGAGAATATCGTACTGCCCAAGAATTTGCAGCTGATGTTAGATTGATATTTACAAATTGTTATAAATATAATCCATCAGATCATGATGTTGTTGTGATGGCTAGGAAATTACAAGATGTATTTGAAGTTAAGTAAGTAGATTGTGTTTTATTATTTATTCTATCCGTGTGTGTCCTATGGTTGATCCGTAACAATTCCCATTCGATAAATCAACATGAATGAATGAAAACATTTCGGGGGTTAAAGCAGTTAGGATTTTCGAAATACTGTAAAGAATGTTCAAGGAATGAAGTGCACGTTTTATGAGTAAAAAAAAAGATATTAAAAATGTCTTACAAATGAAAATATGGCTACCCAAATAAAGTGCACAATACAGATTAGGGCTAAGGACAATTTGAAAGTTAAAAAAAAATCCAAGGGTGGATTTGGAAAATTGTAAATCCTAGATAGAATTCAATTGTAGGAATGCCAATTTTTGTACTTTAAAAATCCTAAAATTTTGACTGACAAGTAAAGTATACAAAGTCGAATCTCCCGATTTTCATGATTTTTGGTACATAGATAGATCCATCCATATGTGTTGTTAATTACAATGTTAGCCTTTCTTTGCTGTGTTTTCTTTTTTAAATGTCAAAGGCATCTAACAAATAGCCCTGTCGCATCCACAATATATCTCGGCCTTCAAAATTTTCTAATAAGGTAGGTAAAATGTCACATTTCCATTTATCACAATCTTCTTATAACAAATACCATACCTTAATCGAAACAATTATGCCAAATTAAAAAATAATTCTATATAAAGCAGGATTTATTTAGTACCATCTTTTTCCAATTATCCAGCCATTTAGTGGTTGCTTTGAAATTGAATTCCCCTAATTGCCGACAAAATTCTAAAACCTTTTCTTTAATTAGCCTACGAGATACGGCGTTTTTAAACCAATCAAAAATTGCTTTATCCAAATTTCTATACAGGGAGGGTGGATTATAAAAAACGCCCCAAGCCATAACTCCATTATTTTTAAAGATATAAAAATACTTCTTGGACAAGATTGCACAGTTTATTATCATTTATGTTTTGGGGTCGATACCAAATCAATGCGGCTTCCTGTTTCATCGGAAGTGGCATGAACTTTAGTTTCTTAAATGGAACAGCCTGTATATGTTATTATTTCTGGATACATCGTTAAATTGTCTTTCAAAAAGCTCTAAGGCATCATATGCCTAAAACCAATCGTTAATTAGATATTCGTCAATTAATGTATTTATTAAAGTAGGCATTTTGCATATGCCTACAAGCAAGTTTGATTAACCCTTATAAAAAAATATGGGGGACGTTTTTTGAAAATTTTCTCATTTATAATTTTTACATATTATAATAACCTGACACAACTTTACACATAAATTGTTGATAATTGGTACAGTAAAGGTAATCTTGAAAGAAATGTTCGAAACAAAGCTTTTTCTTGCGCCATCCACAAATAATAATTGTAGGCATTCCACAAATATCACACATACGATTTGTTTTATGTGCATTGAATGACAAAACCGGTGGTGCAATAAATGGTCCCGGTGTTTCATTTAATATCCACTACAGTACCAGGCTCAAAGGGTTAATAGTAAACATTTTAACTTTTGTCGATTATTACTGGCCTTTGTGATTCATTTTATATATGTAACAAATCTAACATTTAAAAATTAAAAATGAAAATTTTTCCATAAAACACCTCTCCTATTTTTTCATAAGAGTTGATCAAAGGGTGCCAAATTATGTATCATTTGAAAGTACATTTAATATTATTGAACGAACATAAGTGGCAAATTAACATTTTGTGACAATAAATCTTCTTACAACTCAACCTTAAACTTACAACCCTTCATAAGCATTACACCCTTAATTATTAGAAAATATCAAAAAATCCAAAAACAGATAGGTTGTATTTTTCAATTTGCTACTTGTATAAAATACGATCTTGATAGGGTTAATTATAGGGCTGAAAGCGGTAAAAACCAAACAAAAAATGTATATTATTAATTATAGCTGCAACCCCAAATCAGATATCGAAAATCGGTTTTCACCATTTGATAAATAGCCCTTAAGTTTTTGAATCGTTAAAACATAAGCCATTTTGGGGTTAAGTTGGAAACACTAATTTTACAGGGTGAACTTCAACCTCCATTTTGTCCTTTAAACTTAAGTATGGGCACGAATGAAAAAATACGCATCTTTTAGAATAGTTTCTACCTATGTACCAAAAATCATGAAAATCGGAAGTTTCCACTTCGCGTACTTGTGAGAGAATTTTTCAAAAACTGAACCTCTTTCACGATCTACGCGGTCTGCAAATCTAATATAGAATTGATCAACTATTCATCCCTGAATTTGAAACTTTTCCACATTCTACCAGTAAGTAACACCTCTAGAATAGTATATTAAAAAACAAGTGTCAGAAGTCGACAATTATTGCACGAGTCCAAGTTTTCTAAAGGACGAGTGCAATATACGACTTCTGACGCGAGTTTTTTATACTATTTTGCCTATTTTGTGCCTTTTTTTACAAAAAAAAAATGAGCGAGATTTGATATTTAGGGAAATTGATGGGAGTTGGTGCTACTGATAAAACCATTGAACATTGTTTGATTTTTTGATTTGTTCATCAATACCAATGTTAGGGGAAAAAAATTCACTACATTTTTCATTTTTTCGATACAGTAGCAAATTTAAAAATACCGCTGTTATTGACGCAAAATAGAAAAAAAGATTTTCAAAACTGAATCAAATTTTGCGCATTTATTTGCAGTTGCCAAAGAGTCCTGTGGTACTACTCCAATCCTGTATTAAGCAAATTTATCAGAGTTTAGACACGGAATACATTAAAATAATCAATTTTTGTGTACCGCTTGCCATCATCAATAGATTTAAAGTGGTGTTTTTATGAATATTTTGAAACAAAAACGTGTACATTCTTTCTCGAACATTCCTTAAATATTCTCGAAGTTGCATGCACATTTCTAGACGTCTCGAATTACGTCAAAAACTATTATTTTATGAAATCAAAAATATCGAAATAAAGCTAAAGTTTGTGACAATATACGAATAAATTTTAACTTTCATAGACTAAAGACTGTCCAGGAAAACCGTTTTTTTTTCCGGGTTTTTATTAAGTGTTAACTTTCGAAGAAGTTCAGAAATCTTCATGTTTCTGGCTGCAAAAATGTCGTATTTTCTAAACAACATGTTGTTTTTTATTTACCCTCTTGATACACTAATACAGATTCTATGTATAAACAGTCTATCACTATTAGCGCGCGTTTAATCCCTTTCAGAGATGGATTTTCAAAAATCCATTCTTAGTACCGACTTATGTAAGGAACTCGTGTGTAAAATTTCATGATTCTAGTCTTACAAGTTTAAGATGTGCATTATTATCAGTTAGTTAGTCAATGTTAGAATTTTTTAAATAGATTTTATTTTATTTCTTAATGTTATTTATGTTTAGATTCGCAAAAATCCCCGATGAACCTCTAAATCGAACAGAAGGCACATCAAAATCCGAATCAAGTTCATCTGGATCAAGTTCGGAGTCATCTAGTGATTCTGAAGATTCAGAAGAAGAGAATCGTAGTAAACAATTGAAACAATTAGAGAAAGAAGTAAGATTGGAAACATTTGATTGTTTTTTGCTTAGAAATCGAATTATTTTGTTTTTTGTTTTGTTTTTTTTTCTCTTCCTCCTATAGTTATTAAATTTACAAGAGAAAATGAAGAAATTAGTTGAAGAAAGTACGAAACGGAAAAAAGAAAAGAAGAAACAAAAAGAGAAAGAGAAAAGTAAGAAAATGATGGCAAATAGTAGTACAATGGGTGGTAAACCAGGTGGTGGTCATAGTGGTTTAACAAAAACAAATTCAGTTTTGTCAGATACAGTTGATGATAGTATAGCTAGTGTTGTATCTGGTGCTGATCTCAAGATGCCTAGTGATATTCAACATACAGTAGCTGGTAAATCTATTAATATGCATCATAATATGTCTACCAGTGCTAATACATCTTCTGTAAAGCCACCCAAGAGTAAAGGTAAATTCATTACATGCCAGATATAATCCAGAGTTTGTTTCGATTTTGTTTTTCTTCTTTTTTTTTATTATTATTATTTTGTTTTGTCTCGGTTTCTTCTTTTATATTTTGGTTTTTTTTATCTAAAAAGGCAATTTCTCAAATTTGAGTATTTTCACTTGGAATTCTCCGCTTTCGTCTAAATAATGGTCAACGATCAAAGATCTGGCATATTCGATACTCTTCTCCAAAATCTGGCAGATTTCGAAAATACTCAACTTTCGGGTGGCCAAACATTCATTTCACATTCTCATCATTTATAACGATTTGTTTATAGTTGATTAATTGATTGAATTAATGTAGGAATGAGAGGTGCTAAACCTGCTGCTGCACCGAATGCACCTCAGAAACGTGGTAAAACTACAACAAAAAGTAATGCTGGTCGTAAAAAATCTACAACACAACCTGCAGCTATGGCTTTCGATTCCGAAGATGAAGATAATGCGAAACCGATGTCTTATGATGAGAAACGTCAACTATCTTTGGATATAAATAAATTACCAGGTTTGATTTTTTTCAATTTTTTTTTAACTCCTCTTTTATTATTATTGTTATTATTGTGTAATTAGGTGATAAGCTTGGACGTGTCGTTCATATAATCCAATCCAGAGAACCATCATTGCGTGATTCAAATCCTGATGAGATTGAAATCGATTTTGAAACATTGAAACCATCAACATTACGTGAATTGGAGAGTTATGTTGCTTCATGTCTACGTAAAAAGCCACGTAAGCCCTACTGTAAGTTCCATTACTTAACGTCTATCGGTCGGCTAGTGTACATACCAGACCGCTGAGACCAAAGTAACATGCTTACAATAGCTACAAAGAGAGCAAAAAAAAAGAGAGAGAGATAGAGATAGTAGGCATGTTACAGGCGTACGTAATTGGAACTACTTTTTTATCATTATTATTACTATTATTATATATATGCAATTCTAAGCATGGTAGTCGTTGGTGCTCGTGGTTTTGGTTGTAACATTTTTATTTTTATTATTTTTGGTGATTTGCGGGATAGGGATGGGTCTAGCTTGGTATTATTTTACAAGTGGAAGAAAGACTTGTTCTATGAATGTTTATGAATTTTTTTTTTTGGTTATTTAATTAGCAATGTTGTATTTTTTTCTAGTAATAGTGCTTGTTTTTTAATTAAAGCTTTTTCTGTTTTAAGCATATTCATGAACATTTTTTAGAACATTAAATGATAAAAATTATAGGATTTCTAATGCTTTAATAACAAATTATTATAGATAAAAAGATGCCTGGTAAATCGAAAGACGAACAAATGGCTGAAAAGAAACAAGAATTAGAGAAACGTTTAATGGATGTTACTGATAAAATAGGAAATACTAAAGCGAAAGCACCTAAGAAAGGTATTTTGTGTACTTTATTACTTTTTTTAATGTTTTATTGAAATAATCTTTTTAATTGATTTATAGAAGAATCGAGGGTGGATCCAACAGGTTCAGGTGGTCCATCAGGTCGTATGTCATCTAGTTCAAGTAGTTCAGATTCGGATAGTAGTAGTTCCAGTTTATCAAGCAGCTCGAGTGATTCCAGTGACAGTGAAGCAGGTTAGCTTTAAATCAAATATAAACAAAAAAAAAAATCCATTTATGCAAATAAACATTTTTTTATTTAAAAAATCCTATTAAAATAATTCCGTAATAATTTTAAAAAAAAACCTCGTTATTTTCTAAGAAATAATAAGTAAATGATGATATTCCAAACAGATTTTTAAAGAGAAATTTCAAAGTTTTTGCTACAATTCTTAGTACCTATATGTAGAGATAGGGCGTTATTGGAACAAATAAATTACCAGATTTCAAATAGGAATAGAGAGGCGCGCCCTATATAAAATGTATTATTGTTATTATAATTATTTATTGTTCCATTATTTCAAAGAAAAATATATATTGACATAATTTAGTCAGTTTTTACGCATATATTGTGCAATTATTTATTCTAATAATTGGATAGAAATCAACCAAGATTATGCTCTGTAAAAATGCGAAAAATTCCCATAAAAATTTGATGGGATTTTGTCCAAATAGAAACAAAAAGTATTCGAAAAACACACCATTGCAGTATTGATTTAGAAAAAAAAATACCCACCCAAATGGTGTATCTGAAATTTTCAATTGTGTTCAAATTGAAGACAATTGCGTAAAAATTACAAAAAAAAAAACTAGGATAGTTTCAGATAATGCCATAATTCGTTTTCTATCTATACGTTGCCATTTTATATAAAAGTAGATTAAATACAGTAAGAGAGCGACAATTATTATTAATTTATATTAACAAAAACAAAAACAGCTTGCATCTTTGAAAAGAACAAAAAGTTGACAAGACTGATTATTTTTATTATTTTATTTATTTTAACGATAAAATTAATCGCAGCTTTTTTGCATTTTTTGATTTCCTAAATATTTGGTGATTCAAAAATAATTCGTGTGTGGAATATCATATTAATTATTATAAATGAACATTATTAAAACTGCTTGATTATGGAATTCTCAGTTATTTGTGGTTAAATATAATAATAATAATAATACTAATTAATTAATAATAATAATCTTAGCGAACCATTGTGTAATTAAATGTTGAAGATTTAGTAAAACTAAACATTTTTTTTTTGTATAAATAATACAAAAAAAACAATCGAAATTTTTGTGTATTTAGAGAGAAGTATGCATCTTTAATTGGTGCTTTTTTTTGGATTTCTATTGTAAATAGATGTTTTGATTTCGATATAATTCTAATTTTATCTCATATAGGTACTATATTGCAAATATTTATTTATATATTTTGTTTAAATTAAAACAAGAAGTTTTTTTCTGTTTTTTGTTTTCGAATTATTTTTCATCACCTATTTAAAAATTGCTAATGTTGCATAATGTCTTAACAGAAATAAGTTATAGGAGCCTAATCTTGGACGTAAATCTATTATTTTTTTGTAGTTCAAATCACTCTAAACAATTTTTATCTTATTTGTTTTTTATATATATATATTTGTTACGTTTTGTTTTGTAATTAATTGATTAGAGTGATTTCTTTTTTTTTTGCTTTAAATCTCTTTTTTAGTAGCCTTGAGTGCATATTATGTGTGGAGTCTGCCAGCAGCGGACCAACCATACAGAATGAGAGGTCTTACCACACCACCACTATATTAATCTACAATCGATCGCGTTTTCATTTATTTTTGAAATATTTTGATTACTTTTAAAAAAAATTGAAAAAAAAAGTAATAATAAGTGATAGATTCGCGCTACAACAAATGCAGACAATGTGTGTGGCGGCTGAATTATTCAAATCAAGTTCTGCAAAATTACACGTTGTGTTTAACATTGTTTTGAGAAAATTACTATCTTCCTGTATGGTTTTTTTGTTGTTTTTTTTTGTTGTTTGTTTTGGCTGGCCTCCATTCACATTGTTTGCACTCAGGGGCGTTGTGTTGTGTACAAAATTTTCTAATCGCGACAAAAATTTAGATAGAGGCAAGTCAGGTTTAGGTTTCTGTCATAATTTATTATTATTATTATGATTAAACGACAGAGCATAGTAGAAAGTACGAAAAGTTGTTCATATCAATAAGACGATTTAAAAAATTCAAATAAATAAAAACAACAGAATATTTTCGTTGTGATGATGATAATGTAAAATGTATATAAGTTTCACGATGTAATTTAATTGTCACTTATTTGTTTGACTATTGAAAATAGTAACTTTCAGAATAGTGTGTAATCATTATTATCATCTCTCTTCTCTTTCTCGCTCCATATAGTTAAGTTTTTTTTTATCAAAAAAAAAAGTTGCAAGACACATTTGATGAAACTATTGCTAAAACAAAATAAATTAAACTGGTGTGGTTATACATACCGAAACTCATTATTAATTGATTGATTTCATAATTTTTTTTTTAATTGATTATTTTAATTTGCACATGTATTTTTCAAATATTGTTCTTTTATATAATATTTTTGTTTCTATATGTACTTGGCAAACTTTTAATATAAAATATATTTCTATTGTAATTTTTTATTTATTTATTGTTAATTATCAACAATTATTTTTGATTAAAAAGTGTGGTGGTGAGATCTCAGGAATACACTCAAGGCTGTAATTATTTTTAAAAAATTAACATTTTCCACGCTAAATTGATAAGTTTTATAGGTGGAAGTGCTCGGCAAGTCAAAAAGAAAACGAAAAAATCACCAAATCCCAACACAAATCTCCCATTAATGGTAAGTTTTTTCTTTAAAAAATTCTTATAATTAAACAAAAGATGGTGGTTGTTAGATATGCTTAAATTCAAGCACTTTCCATGCTTATTTTGTGTGTGATTTGTTCATTTTTTTGTTTTTGTTTTTGTTTTGACAATTAATTTGCAGAAATCGGACCTAACACCCAACACTGCTCTATCAACAGTAAACAACACCACTAGTGTCCCAAATAATCAAGTAGCACCACCAATTAATGTTTTATCAAATCATACAAATGTAATGGATAAATCACAACAACACCCATCGATAATTAGTAATTTAATCAACAAACAACAACCAGCATCAATATTAAACAACGATCATAAACCGTTAACAATGTTATCAACAACAACAACAACATCGAATTTGAATCCAAACACAATCCAATCACAGGCTCCTAAATTAGCATCATTACCAACACCATCACCTGATAAACCTAAACCAAATGTTGTTTCACCATTAACAACAACAACAACAACAACAACAAATACGTATACAGATCCGTTAGAACAATCATTGGCTAGTTTGGAACATGATATTATTAAAAATGAATCGTTAGATGTTATGACAACAAGTACAACAACTGGAATGGTACCAACAATACCACAAATAGTTGCGAATCAACAACAATCAACAACATTACCAACTAATTTAAATAATCCAATGTTACAGTCAAATATGGTTGATATAAAACCAATGGATATGGCTAATTTATTAACAACAAATTCTATTGTCCATCCAATACATAATTCATTACAAAATGAACCAAATATGATGCAAACAAATCAAAATTTATTACATAATACACAAAATAATAATGTTTTTGGTGGTATTAAAAGTGAATATGATATTAATACAAATAATAATAATAATAATACCAATAATAATAATAATAATAATTTAACATCAATGGCTGGTGTACCAATGAATGTTACAATACAATCAATGTTTGATCCATTACCACAACAAATCAATAATCTTCAAACGAAGAAAGACCAACCAACAACAACACCACAATTACCACCATCATCACATATAAAAAATGAACAAACAAATGATTTAATCGAACGTAAACGAACACCAATCGATCATAATCGACATGGTGGACAATCATTAATAATACCATCAACAACAACAACACCAACAACTCCATCATCACAACCATCACCAGTTACAACATCATATAATAAAATCATCAAACAACAGCAACAACAACAACAAGATCCAACAAATGTTAAAAATGCTAGTTCATGGTCGAGTTTAGCTAAAGCACCATCACCACAAAACCATCCAATACCACCACCCACAGCAAATGTGACGAGTAGTAGCCGGCAACAGGTGATGGATAGTTTTAAAGCGTTCCAAAATAAAGCTAAAGAGAAGGCGGATCGTGAGAAACAACGTTTAGAGAATTTAGAATTGAAACGGCAACAGAAACAACAAGCCGAAAAGGAACGTTTACGTGTTGAGAATGAACGGAGACGTGAACGGGAAGAGGAGGATGCATTAGAGAAGGCCAGGTAAATTCTTATTATTTTGATTGTTTTATAATAAATCAATTAATAATTTATTTTTTTTGATTGATAAAAAATAGAAAAGCTGTAGCCGACCATCAACAGTCAACATTATCAAATCAACGTGTTGAAGAGTTGCGTTCATCGCCTGGTGAAGGTAGTATTTCGCCCAATTCACAGAGTTCAGGATCAGAACGGACGGATCGTGAACGGCAACGGTTGCAGGAGCAGGAGAGACGGCGACGTGAAGTTGTAAGTTTATTTCATTATTTATAGGGAAGGCTTAGCAAAGTTTCATTTGTTAAAAGATATGCCAATAATAAATTGGTTGAAATTATAAAACGGCAAATCTTTGATGACGTCTCCCTGGTTTCTTGCGTAGGCCCTCGGGAGACAGTGTCGAAAATTTTGGTCTCCTAAAGGTATCATTTGTTGAAAGATGATGCTTTATTAGGCACAATCAAAAAGCGAATGTGTCTCTTTCTAACACGTACTGAGTTTTTGATTACTGATTTAAACGTACGACATTTTAAGTATTTTCGGGTCCACTAGACCAGGGGTGGCCAACTTTTGTATGCGGAAGATCTACTTTTGATTACGAAAATTATGTCGCATATATTGAGACAACAGACTTTGGCCGATAGCGCGCAAATAATGTAGAACTTTACTTGATCCGACTGCCTAGTTTCGTATTCGACATCACTAGTTGGTCTTCATTCAGTGTTTTGAGTCTTACTTCACAAGCCCATACGCAAACCAAGTGTGCCTAGAGCTTGGAATGATGTTAAACAGAGGAAGGCACTAATAAAAAGAAGCTATCACAAAATTGACTTGGCGATCGACTTGTTGGTCACCCAGCACTAGAGCATCTTACGATTAAATGTTCCGAAAATATTTAAAATTTTTTTTTTGGCGATCTCTTTTCCAGGTCGCTTCTGTTGGTTCCTGGGGAACAGTGTCTGAGACTTTGGCCTGATCCATTTTATTTGTTGTTGGTTGTTCTTGGATTAGACAATCAACAGATAAATCTATTTCTTTCTATCACATACTATCTTTTTGATTCCCTGTTTGGACGTAGAATATTTCTATTATTTTTTAATAATACAATTCGAGACACTATTCCAAGTCTTGATTAAATAGGTTGAAATTATTAACAGACGAATCTTTGATGATATCCGCCCCTCAGATCTTGGGTTTTGCTCCCGAATAAATAGAATCGAAGATTTTGATCACCTCTGATCCATATTATTTGTTGTTGAAAGACATACGATTTTAGCAAAACATCATTTGTTGAAAAATCAACCTGCGGGACTTAGATTAGATCTCTCAGGTCGTATCAGTCATATTAATTACCGGTCAGCATTGTCGAAGACTTTGACCACCCTTGATCTATAATGTTGTTTTTTTTTATTTTTTGGAAAACATAGCTTTTTGCAAGGCATCATTTGTTAAAAGATGCTTCTACAGAATGTCCAATATTTTGCGATTTTTCTGAAATACAAGACGAGCATGTGATTAAATAAGTTGAAATTACAAAATGCAAATCTTTGACGACTTTTTTCTGGTTTCTTATGTTGGTCCCTTGGAGACGATGTCGAAATTTTAGCCTCCTAAGGGCTAAGATGATGCTTTAATTTCTCTTTAGATTAGACAATCAATAAGTGCTTTGGTCTCTTTCTAGTACGTTTTGACTTTTTGATTACTGATTTGAACGTATGATAGTTTAACAATTTTTGGTTACTAGACCATCTAAAAATAGCTATTTACTGTACAAGGTGGTAAAGTCATTCTTTATCCAAGAGCGGAAGTTTGGCCGGAGACCGAGTGAAACAAATCCACGAGTGGATAAAGAGACTTTACCACCGTGTGCAATACAAGATTTTGTTTGATACTTCAAACTCTTTTTTATTTAATTTTAATTTTCTAATAAGTTTTGACATTAACTATTCATACAGTTGTCAATCGTTGTTGGTTGCTATTGGATTTCTCTAAACAACAAGCAATTGTTTTTGTTTATTTGCTGTTGGTGGCTATGGAGTTTGCCCACCTCAACGGTAATGTAAACACTTTACCGTTGAGGTGGGGTAAAGTGCTACTTTACCATAGAGTTTTTAGTCGATAAAGTAGGACTTTAACAGCAAGTATTGAACAGAAATCCTTTGACTCCCATTCGGGTCTTTTGTATTAGTTCAGTGACGAAGACTTTCCATCCCTGATCCATACTTGTGGTTGGTTTGTTATTGGATTAGACCAGTGATTCTCAACCGCTGTGCTGCGGCACTTTTGTGTACCGCCAAATTTTAGAAATTAAATTATTTGTATCACAACAAAAAAAAAGATATATTTGTCTCTTTCTAACACATACTAACTTTTTGATTACCGGTTTGGACATAGGACTTTTTTTCTATTTTTCCATTATACAATTGGAGGCACTAGACGGAGTCTTGATTAAATAGGTGGAAATTATTAACAGGCAGATCTTTGGTTTTGGCTACCTCTGAGCTTTTTGAAAACAAATGATTTAAACAGGGCATCGTTTGTTGAAAGTAGAGCCACTAGGGCTTAGAGTAGAGATTAGATAACTTGATCTCTCCCACGTCTCTCGTGATTCCTGGAAGACTTTGACTACCCTTGATCCATATTATTATTTTTTGTATGACATTTTAACTATTTTTGACAATACAATTGGGGTGGTCATCAACAAATATATTGAAATAATTAAAAGAGATTCTTTGACGATCTCTCCCCCAGGTCTTTGGTATTACTCTCTACGAAACAATATCAGACTGAGTACTCCTGAACTATGCGCTAATTTGGAGCCTTCTTTTATTGTGTGAGATAAGATTTAGTGGACGGTCTTATAGGTCACTAAATTCTATGATAGATTTTGACAAAATAACTGATTGTTGCTAGCATTTGAAACAACTGACTGATAAGTAAAGGGCGGATTGAAGGTCATTTGATTAGAATTACAATGGTCGAAATACACCATTGGCGTAGTTTAATTTTAATGCATGTATTTACATAAATTTATAAGAAAAGGCACGTAGAACAAATCAAGAAAAATGTGTTTATAATTTTAAACTTTTTTTATTTATTTTTGTCAAAAATTGTTGTTTTTTTTTTAAATTTTCTATGATAGAAACATCAACTTGTTGCCGGTAACGAACCGTGTTTTAAAGAATGAGAGAGAGAGCGACCAGAAATTCATAGAAATACGGTACAACTAGGCACCTGTTTTTTCACCGTAACGGTAGCAGTTCAACTGGTCCACTGCTTCTCTATGTGCGGGGTAGTTTGGACTTTATTTGTATAGAGAAACGTTTCACAAGAGAAGATAGAACATGCAAGTACAACAGCTTTTGCCAATACGTTCTATACGAGTTTGTCAGGAGACTAGAATTTGCCTTGCTCCAACTTGGAGCAGATATCCGCCCTTTACTGATAAGTCAATCTACTCTAATTGGTCTCGCACTATACAAATAACTTAGACACTTTGGAATGTTTTGCAATCTGTGGATCACGATATGTCATCATTTTATAAAAATAAGCTTTGTTAAAATCCAATTGCTCTAATTTTGTTTGGATATTAAAAATTGTTAAAATAAAAATCATTTTTCTGTTTATACAGTTGGCAAATAAGATCGATATGAATATGCAAAGTGATGTGATGGCCGCATTCGAAGGTTCATTATAATGATTACCTATTAAAGTGTAAATGTAATTAAGTGTGAGTATGTAAGTGTATCAACAACAACAACAATAACAACAAATTTACTTTATTTACAATAAATTAGTTGAGTAATTGATTAATTAATTCTGACTCAAAACAAAAAAAAATGATTTGAGGCTTCCAATCATTACAGTATCATATTTGTTTTTATTATAATAATTTTATTTCTAATTATATTCGTATTTGTTTTTATACACATTATTGTATATAGAATTATGTTTGTTAAATGTGAGATGTGTACAGAAATCAATTGGGTTGATTAGTAATAATAATAATAATATTAATAATAATTATTATTATAACTTAAGTTAAGGCATTTATATTGAGAGAGATAAAGGTGACATACACCTTTAATTAAATTGATTAAATTGAAAAAAGAAATCATGTATATTGTAATTTAGATGTGTCGTGAAAACGAGAGAATTCATCACATTTACCCCACTTACACTACTTATAGTTGTAATATAAAATTTTGGATATTTAAGGTGGGTTATTTGCGGTTAAGTTCGTTTGTTAATTTTTCTGATTTCCACAACATTGTAAATAGTAGTTTGTATTTATTCATACAAAATTTGATGAATTTTTGGAATTTTCCGTAAAAGTGCTGCCATTTCTCTTTTAATTATCCAACAATAATAATCGTGCGATTATTATTGCTGGTAGTAGAACAGGTTGAAAATTGATCTCAAATAACGTTCAGTTGTGTTTTATTTTTCGTTGTTTTTTTTTTGCTTTCCCTCTTTGTACTTGTGGCGGAGATCAATTTTAATAATAAAATATTTTTTAAATAAATAGTAATAATTGGAAACATTCTGTAATTAATGTTCGATGCATGAATTGCAAGTTAATTTTTTGTTTTTGTACACACGAATTTATAGTAATGGCAAGTTGCAATTACGTTTATATTTATATTAATTATATTTTTTAATTTAAATAATAGAGACAACATTATTGTATATAGTTATGAAAATTAATTTAAAACAAAACACACAAAAAAAAAGTATAAATAACGCTTTCTCTCTTTTGTTGTCTTCGATTAGCAATAATATTTCTTCTTGTTCTTCGTCAATCAAATTTTAACACGAATTTATTTCGATTTAGTCGTTTTTTTTTAAATCTAATCAAGTGGAATTGTCCAATTTATAATATATTTAAATTAAATATAAAACAATTTTAAAAAAATAATAATTAGATGTTATATAGATTATATAACATTAAATATCTACCAAATTTGTTTTTATTTTCTACTACGTATAAATAGGTGATGATTGTTTGAAAAATAATGGTAAAGAAAACGATTTTTTTATTTTAATTCTAAATTTGAAAGAAATATTTGAAATATATCAAAATTTTCGGAACAAAAAAAAACTATAAAAATTGTCTGTTGTGACACAGGACTATTTGGGGTTTCTCCTTTACTATATGTATATATTACATACATTATTATTATTGAAACAGGACAAACAACAAAAAAAAATTGAAATAAAACGACAAAAAAAATTAAATAAATAAATAAAAGCAAATATATATATGTAGTAAATAATTCATTGTAACATAATTTATATTGTATGGCTGTTATATATTTTTTCATTAATTTCAAAAGTAAGTCATAAGTAGTGATGTTAGAATAAATATTTAAAAAAAAAAACAACAAAAACCGACCGATAATTCTGAGTTTGTTTTATTCCTCCTACAACACGGTACAATTTGTTACGCAACAACCTTATATAACACGATTGTCCATATTTTTGTTAATCGCAAGCACTTAGATTTTATTACGAGTCGTTTCATGTAACTTAAATCGTTTGAAGGCGGGGCTTGTGGATTGATGAGCAAGTGAGAAACGATCAGATGATTGTATGAGGCCGAGAGAGACGGCTGTGTACGCACGAATGAGGAGCTTGATATGATCAACAGTATGTGAGGGCACCGGACTACAAATAGCGAGTCAAAAGATTGCCGTTGCCGTTTCAAAAAGCCAAACCATTGGGCGAGTTGATAAATACTGGAAGTTATCAATAAATACAGAATTTCCAAGAAAGTGCAACAAAGATAGCATTTTATTCCACACAAAAGGACAACTCGATCTAGGAGAGTTGAAATATGGTCAAAATTATCAAAAAAATTGTAATTGAAATGGTGTGGGCGAAACAGAGACAGACACACGCACACAGAAAGAGAGAGAGCGATTACAACCAAATCGTAGTTTCCTCGTTCTGTTTCTATTAGAAACATACAAATTTCTAGAGGTGAGACAAGGATCGAATGAGATTCCACAGAATTAAAAACTTTTGGGAAATGAAGTGGAACAGACATAGGAGTCCATCAGATTATCGGGAAATTGGATTCTATTTTCGAGAAAATCGCTAAAATCCTACAATTTTCCAAATAAGACAAAAACGTTTTCCAAATGTGACAAAGTTCGAATGATATACCATTGAAGTAAATTAATAGTTGCCTCAAAATGGCTTACAGTGTAAATAGTGAACCTCCTGCCTCTGCCTAGATACGCCCCTGATTATAAAGTACTTGAACTGTAAAATAAGGGCATAAAATTTTTGTTTTCCAACGGTTAAGCGACTATAACTGAAAACTATCAATCAGTGGCTCAACACCTACTCAATCGGAATCAAAATTATTGGAGATTTTCTTAGCAAAAATCCTACTTTTTGTCGACTGAAACAGTACATAGAAAACCATCACGTACGGCTATGGAAGCACTGTTTAGAATACCTAAGGATTTTCAGCAAAAAAAAAAGGAATATGTGTTCAACCATAATTTAACACTTTATTGATTCACTACCATTAATTCTTTCTACAGCATTTAAATCAACTTAAAGTCGCGATCTTTATACGCAACTTCACCATTCCTATATCTCTGTTCCTTATCGTTCCGACGTTTTTGCAACAAATAACAATAACCAGCAATGGGAATTACTGTGAATAGTATTAATGCACGACCAGTTTTTGCATTCGGTTTGAAATGTTCATAAGTGCTCACTCGCATCGCCGTATAACGTTGTAATGCCGGATCAAACTAGAATAATAAATAAATTTGATTAAATCGAATTTTGAGGTTATCGATGACATAACACTGATTTGGACGGCTAAATGGGACACTTACAACTGTACCACCTTCACCGCTCGCTTGCCGGAAAGGATCGGACGCCTGCTTCAAGAATTCGTTACGTAGAACGGCTCGGCGTTTTGCATTTTCCTCTAAAACGGCTCTTCTTTCGGGACTTACATCATACTGTTGGCTAGCCATTTTTTTTGCAGAAAAAAAATTCTAGGGAATTTTTTAAGCTTCTATTGGTAGCATTAATGGAGCTAACTTCAGGCTATTACCAACTCGAACGTATAACTGTTTTTGTTAATTAATAAAATTTTGTTATTTTCCTAAGAAAATCGGAAGAAACTGGAAAGATTAATTGTAATAGGTCGAGAAATTAAACAATTAAGCTAATGGTACTCAAGAGTCTCAGGATGATCACGCATTTTGTTAGTTTTAGTGTATTGTATTTGTAGTATATTGGCAACATTGGTATAAACAAAAAAAAGGAAGTGCGTCATAATCATCTGATCGACGCATACAAAAACAGCATTGTTATTGTTTTGCCATCAGTACACATCCGTATTTTGTTCGAGTTGAAGCGATAAAATTCTAATTATTTAAGCAATAAAGGTAATGTTATTTGTATTGTTATTATCATCATATTTATTGTAAATTTAATTTAACGCTAATTTATTTTACTGCTAATTGGAATAATTGCATTATCTTTTTGTTGTTTTTTTTTTTAATATTTAGATAAACAATGAAGATTCTTCTATTATTAGCGTGTGCCATTCTTGGTATTAATGCTGTCTCATTTTTCGACTTAATCCAAGAAGAATGGGCCACATTCAAGGTAAATATTTGCAGCTTTTTGTAAACAAATCCTTTGTTTAATATTTCGCGATGATTGCATCATCTTTACTGTGATGATAACTAAAGATCTGATTCTCTATTTAGTATACATTATATATATCTCTGTCTAAATAGACAACCGGAATATAATCAAGAGTGAGTGAGTCATTATCTATTGTCTCATTTTTAACCAGGGGCGGAGGTATAGGCACTTTCTAGAATTCCGGTCCCAGAAGGCAAATTAGTTTAGTTCACCGAAAAAACTACGTAGTCGGCGTCCTAGATAGGATCACGAACTACGCGTCAAAGTATTAAGATTTAATTAAGTCGCCTAAGATCAGATACGCCCCTGATTTTAATTTACCGGATTGTGAAAATACAGTTTTATGTAACACGTATAGTCCATCCAAAAATTAAGTATAAAATTTCAAATGACAGAAATGCAGCGAACCTACGCAACGAAAAATAGGACCTGTATTAAGACCCCAAAATTTTGATTCTTTATTGTATTAAACTGAAAATTGATTCGTAAAGGATTTTGTAATCTCCAAAGAAATATAAAATATTGAACTTCTTTTTAATTAAATTATGTAAACAAAAGCGTAGGGTTTTATGCAAACAGGAGTGCCACAATATAATTTTTCTTTAATGTAAACGTAAAAGATAACAACTTTTCAAACATTAAGTTGCCTATAACCTTTCATCTGTACTTAGAAATTTTATACACAATTTTTGGACAGAGTATAAAAGAGTCCTCTGCCAGCAGTGTATGTTAAAAATATTATCGTAACACACACGATTATGTTTGATTATCCGAGTTCTAGTGATAACAACAACAGATTTCCTGTAATCAAATACTGAATGTTTCATATTTCTAGATAATTCGTTTTTTATTATTCATTCGAATAACATTCGAATTGTTCCCTATAGAAATCTATTTAGCACAATAATAATTTAATGCAATCAAATAAACAAATAAATAAATATATAACTGATTATTCTTATCAGTTGTACTTTGATTCCAACCAAAAAAATAAAAATCAAGCACGTGCTCAATGTTTTGTATTTTTTTTTTTGGGTATTTTGGTTGAAAACAAACAAAAGGTCAAAATATCAGGAAGAATATCGAATTGCCCAATTTTGGACTACGTTCAATTTTATTTATAAACCATAATGATAAGGGTTTTTTTCTTTAGTTCTTTTTAAATAATTGCTGGATTCAAAAAATTAAATCAACTATGCCTAAGTTTTATCTCCAATTATAATAGGGTATTTTACGTTGATATGTTGGTAGATTTGAATCCCACTAACTAGATTTCCCCATTGAAGCGACAAAATTACTACGTTGCCAAGTTTACGCAATTTTATTAGATTTGGTTTCTAAATGACTGGAAATTAAGATGAAAAATCATTGTAATTTATGCTTTTTTTTTCATTTCTTTTGAAATAATTGCCAATACCAGATCTAAAAAAATTGTTATCAATAAATTTTAATAGCCAATTACAATCATAGTAATCTTTAATTTATGTGCCAATTATACAAATAATTTATGAGTAATTATTTTACGTTTTATTTTAAACTACGCCTATGAACTATCTTCATTTATAACAGGGAATTTTAAGATGGTACGTTGGTAGATTTGGATCTTACTAACAATATTGCATTGTTGTCAAGTTTATTAAATATCACATAATCTTGTGATTTGTTGTTTCTTTTATAGGCACCATTTTAAAAGCAATCGATTATTATCCAAATGTCTGGAAATTTTGATGAATAATCGTAATTGTAATTTATACATTTTTGAAGTGAAACTTCTTTAGCCGCGCTTGAGTGTAAATATTTTCCAATGTATTTTCCGGATTTTCCCTATGTAACGAATATGCGAGACGCCGTGAGGGGAAACACTTCTCCTCTAACAGATAGCTGAGAGGTACGAGTGGGGGCGTTGCCAATAGCGTCGCTTATACTATGTCAGTTCTGCCAACTGTGTGAAATAAACACTAGGGTCTAGAGTTGATGTCATTGATCGATATACAGAGCCCTCTGGAACGAAACTAAAATTTCAGGGGTTACCCCGATTTATAATTTTTATATTTGTAATATTACTTAATGGCGTTAAATTGAGATAAGCGAAATGCCGAAAAATACAACTGCAGAACAAAATCGAGCCTTCAAGCAACGATAGAAAGAAAATAAACCAAGAAAAGAATGAACTTCCTTTGTAACCTAAGAAGTTTCACTTCTAACGCGCGGCGTTCCACGTATTTTCAATTTTTTTTAATTTCTCTTTAAATAGCAACACTGGATTTAAGAAAAATCCAGTCCATAAATCGTAGTAACTTCTGCTTTATGTGCCAGTTGTAGAAGTATTTTATCACTCACTCTTTTAATTTCTTTGCTTTAAACAAAAAATTAAATTATACTTCGCCTATGGATTTTCTTCAGCTATTTATATTAGGAAATTTTAAGCCGATAAGTTGGTAGATTTGAATCTAGCTAACTAGATTTCCCCGTTTAAACGATAATATTGCACTGTTGTCAACTTTACAGAATTTCGCAAGATCTTATGATTGTTTTTATTTTTTTTTCTTTAATAGGAGACACATCAAAAGCAATACGACAGTGAAATCGAAGAACGCTTCCGTATGAAGATCTTTATGGAGAACAAACATAAAGTAGCTAAACACAATAAATTATATGCTCAAGGTTTAGTTACATATAAATTAGGTTTAAATAAATATGCCGATATGTTACACCATGAATTCGTACATATTGTAAACGGTTATAATCGTACAACAAAACCACAATTATCATCGAAACAAAAACAAGAAGAATCAATCACATTTATACCGCCAGCCAATGTTAAATTACCAGATGAGGTTGATTGGCGCGAGAAAGGTGCTGTAACTCCAGTTAAAGATCAAGGTCAGTGCGGTTCGTGTTGGGCATTCAGTACAACTGGTTCATTAGAAGGTCAACATTTTCGTAAATCTGGTAATTTAGTATCGTTGAGTGAACAGAATTTGGTTGATTGTTCACAAAAATATGGTAATAATGGTTGTAATGGTGGTTTAATGGATAATTCCTTCCGTTATATCAAAGATAATGGTGGTATTGATACAGAGCAATCATATCCGTATCGGGCTGAAGATGAGAAATGCCATTATAAGCCACGTGATAAAGGTGCCACCGATCGTGGTTTTGTTGATATTGAAAGTGGTAGTGAGGAACAATTGAAAGCGGCCGTTGCTACAATTGGTCCAATATCGGTAGCAATTGATGCCAGCCATGAAACATTCCAATTGTATAGGGAGGGTATCTATTATGAACCAAACTGTAATTCACAAGAATTAGATCACGGTGTATTGGTGGTTGGCTATGGTACTGATGATAATGGTAATGATTATTGGTTGGTTAAGAATTCATGGAGTCAATCGTGGGGATCGTTTGGTTATATTAAAATGGCACGTAATCGGGATAATAATTGTGGAATTGCTACGCAAGCTAGTTATCCATTAGTTTAAAAACAAATGATTATAAGAATTCTCGATGTTTTCCTAGATCTGTAGAAGCTCTCTTGAGATTATTTTCTATAATTCTTGAATATTATTGTTTGTGATATTAACTGTCTTTAAATAAAAATAAGTTAATCTTGAAAATGTTGTTTTTGTCCAACTGAACTAAAAAATTGACTACGCCACTGGGATTTCTTTCATAAAGTCAGTGAATTTTAGGTTCATAAGTTGGTATGAATGTATCTAGATCTAGTTACATTCATACCAAATCAAATCAAAAACTAGTTTTTGATTTGATCTGGTTATTAAAAACTTAAATATCAAATTAAGCGAAATTATTATAAAAACGTATAAATAATTATTATAATTAGACATTGTTTTTTGTTTTATTAGTTAGAGCGAGCTAGGGATTTTGATGATGTTGAGTTGTCCCAACATGACGTCATCTAGTAACCTTCTAGATTTTGACATTACAACAGTTTGTGAGGTTATGTCCAATTAATCGAATCGGATTGTTTATATTAGTGTTGTCATCAGATCAAAATGAGTTCATCGACGAAAAAACGTGAACATTCCCGTAGTCCGGACAGTTCCCCCGATAAAGACAGGTAAATATGCGCTAAATCAAAACGTTCCAATTACTCTTAATTTTTCATTTGTAGAAAACGCAAATACAACCACTCTGAAGATCGCAATCGAGACGTACGCGATCAAGACCGTCACCACCATCATCATCAAAGGTATCGTAACGATCACCGCGACAGTAGAGATGGCCATTATCGATCCCGATACGATCGTAACGATCGACGCGACCACCACCATCATCATCGGCGCGACAATCGTAATCGTCGCAGTCGTAGCCAATCGTTCGACCACAAAAACGCCAAATGGGGCAAATCTGATGATAACGATACGAATGATAAGCGAACGCATCGTGGCGATGATAAGAATGTGGAGAAACAGAAACCGAATTTCGGTTTATCTGGTAAATTAACAGAAGAAACAAATACGTACCGGGGTGTTGTGATCAAGTACAGTGAACCGCCGGAGGCTAGGAAGCCGAAACGTCGTTGGCGCTTATATCCATTTAAAGGTGATAAAGCATTACAGACACTCTATATACATCGTGAGAGTGCGTATTTGATTGGACGCGATCGGAAAATCGTCGATTTACCTGTTGATCATCCATCGTGTTCGAAACAACATGCCGCTTTACAGTATCGTCTTGTATCGTTCCAACGGGACGATGGTACGATGGGTAAACGGGTACGGCCGTATTTAATTGATTTAGAATCCGCTAATGGTACATATATAAATAATAAACGTATTGAACCGAAGAAGTATGTTGAATTATTAGAGAAAGATGTTATCAAATTCGGTTATAGTAGTCGAGAGTATGTGTTATTGCATGAGAATAGTAAAGAGGATGCGCTCGATGATGATGTGAAAGTTGAAGAAGAAGATGATGCGGCAAGTACAGTTTTAATTAAAAAGGAAGAAAACGAATAATTGTGTGGCACAAAGTGGATAGGTATGTTGTAGATTTATGTCAATTTGTAAAAAAGTTTATTTGTAAAATAAGAAATCTAGAGATAAACATCAGTTTTGTCGTTTGTTTTTACCTTATTATCCTAAAATCGCAGTAGGCTCAAATCGCCAAGCCAGTCTCTAATTCAACTGGCATGTGGTATACTCCGTCCGCAATTTAAGTATAAAATTTCAAATGACAGAAATGCAGATAACCTACGCAACGCAAAATAGTCCCTCTATTAAAAACCAAAAATTCAAATTATTTATTGTATTAAACTGGAAATTGATTCGAAAACGATTTTAAAGTCTCTAAAGAAATATAAAATATCGAACTTCAGGGCTATTATAAGAAATAATCACCACCAAATTATTCAAACAGGAGTGCCATAACATAATGTTCTTTTTTCTATTTTGCGTCAATAATAACGCTATTATTAAACTCGCTACTGTATCGAAATGAGCTCATTTCGATACTAGTGCTGAAAAGTAAAATGTAGGATTTTTTTTTCCACTAGGTTGGTAACATTTTCATTGATTTTGACAACTGTCAAAAATCATAAAAACAAGATACTTAATATACCGTTTTTCGTACTGATCTTTGGATTTATCGGGTAGTAAATTGCTTCCTGCATTTTCAGCAATTTCCCTTATTTCAGGTGGAGTACATGAAAATTCTTCACTCATTGTTAAATAAGCAATTTAGCGAAAAAAACAATTGACTAAGAGTGAAAAATAAAACAATTGAAGTTTCCTAGCTGAATGTTCAATTGTTTTTTTTTTAGTAACACCAACTCCCACCAATTTCCCTAAATATCAAATCTCGCAATTTTTTTGTAAAAAAGGGCACAAAACGGGCAAAATAGAAAAAATAGTATAAAGAACTCGTGTCAGAAGTCGTATATTGCACTCGTCTTCTAAACTTGAACTCGTGCAATAATAGGCGACTTGTGTAATAAATTAGGTACGTTTCAAATATTAAGTTGCCTATAACCTATTTGAAATTTTATACTTAATTTTTTGACAGAGTATAGCTTCTTTTTATTATTACTTTTTACATTGTGTAATGTTTGTGAAGACTGTAAGCATTGAATGAAGGCCAATTGGTGCTTCAAATATGAGACTAGGCAGTGGGATCGAGAAAAATCCTATAATCTTTTCACTGGCTATTTTGTATTGTCCAATGTCTATTGTCTCGAGATACGCTTTAAACTACAACAAATCGACAAAAAATCGATTGCAACAGTAGATTTTCTGCATACAAAAGCCGGCCACCCCTGTTGTAACAAAAAAAGGAAGTAAAACTATTAGTATTATAAAAAAAGACAATTATTTGGAAACTTGTCATCCTAATTAACTCTATGGATATGTTGCTGTCTTTGTCTAGCGCACTTTTAAGTTCGTTCTACTAACGTTTCGCTTTATTGGATATGTGGAAAATCATAGTGTTGTCTCTGTCATCTATCTATTATATATATAAAAATGGTGTAAAAAATGTATAGTAATTCATAAAATGAGAACGGCTGGGCCGATTTCTGTAAAATTTTTGTCAGTTGCTCGTATTTTCGAGGAGAAGGTTTTTACGGAAGAAAATTTTGGAAAATCCCTCCGGAAAAGTCGGAAAATTGGAAAAATCGAAAGTTTTCATTCAAAATCCGAGTTGACTTATGTTAAAGAAATTGTAAATCGCACTCTCGGTTGCTTAGGTTATTGTTTTGTTTAATGTTTATTTAGATAGAATATTTAGAATGTTATAGAATTTTTTGATAGAGTTGTGTATTCCATTTGATCTTGTCTACATAATAAATTAATTATCACGCTTATAACTACATAACTAACAACTTAGACTTTGCGCAATCTGACAGGTGTCATTTTGGCATTGTAATTTTTTACAGTAAATGTGCTATTTTTCTTGCTGCGACTTTTGTGTATTGTTAAACTGATTCCGGATAGTAGTAAATTACGCATTCACGTAAAATTGGGGCGAGGCAAAGTTCGCCGGGTCCGCTAGTTTTCTATAAATGTCTATATTTTTCCTATTCTACGGCGTCTAAGTAGTTGAACTATTTATCTACAGTACTGGCAGATGAAATAAACAACGAATCTAAATTTCGTTCTATAGGTTTGTCTTTATCTAACACATCGATTCGTTACGATTTGTTTTAACTCTATTTCTTTTCAATTCGTGTAAGAAATATAAGTTTAACAACCGTGTACATAAATCAATTTAAAGATATGGAGACGAAAGCTAGATTAGAAACAGTGGCGTTATTAGGAAGGTGCAACAGATGCCTAGACAGGGCCGGCGCAAGGTAGGTTCAGTGCGTTCGTCGGAATCCGGCCACGCGTTTAGGGAGGCCCCGCGCTCTACGAAGATTACCCAAAAACCAAATTTATTTGAAATGTAACGATATTTGAAAATAAATAGTTGCTCGTTAAATAATTTAAGTGTCAGATATTGGGTCGCGGACTTCTCAATTCAAATCATCGCATTTAGTGAGCATTCCAGAACCGGAACTACGAATATTCAGAACCTGGGCGATATTCTAGCAAACAGAGCCGTCTCTTCAGGCAAGCTTATTTTCGGCGACCCTTTCCCGGAATCAAAATGATTGAGTGTACTACTTTTATACATTTAATAATCGAATTCTTTGGCATCTTCGTTAATTAGAAAATAGTTTTTTTTTTGATAATAAGAGAGAAAGCTATTCGCGTTATGCCTTGGTGTTCAAAAATTAAAATTCCAGATTAATCGAATTTTAGAGAGCCTTAATAGAAATACGACTAGTGTCCCATCGAAAAGTGTCATAAGAGATTTCGTATTAATTAAAAACAACTACAAAAATCGATCTTTTCGTATGGGGCACCGGTGAAAAAAAAAGACAGACTCACGGTTTGGTTCCAATTGATAACTGAATAACAGTAAGAAAAACAGAAAGAAGAACTTTTATAGTGTTAGAAAAAAAACATAATTATTTCAAAATTTACCATCTCGATAGGAATTCTAGAGCCAGGCGGTATGGGATAAATGTTTTTATAGTAAAGGCACTGGCACTTACACTAACACTGCCACTAGGCGCAATTAATTATTAATAACAAATTTTCGAAACGATACTAACACTGAACAAGAACGAACAAATCTAAAAAGGGTGTTAAGTAAGTGTCCTTTGTTCAGTTGTTATCAAAAACGTACTTATATACGCGATTCATGTAACATTCATAATAACAAAAATGGTATAAAATACGAAATCTTACGATAAAAATAAGTCTTGTCGTTTGTTTTTACCATATTATACTAAAATCACAATAGCCTTATGTCAGCAGATTTGCTGCAACAGTGGCGGAACAGATTTTGACTTTGGGTACTTTTTTAGACTCACTTTTCTGCTCTATTTTATTACTTCACTTGTGCTTCATTTGTGTACTTTGCACTTTTTCTGCACTTCTCTTATTTTATTTTATACTACTATATTTTACTGTTCATGCTTTAGTCGCAATTTGCGGCTTTTGCCAAAACTACACTTTTCACCATGTTTAGTTGTTCTTCCTAAATTCTGTGTTTTATCTTTTTCTTCTTGCAGTCCTTTGCTGCACTCCACTGTCTGTTTAACTTTATCGTTAATCTTTTACTATTTTTTTGTCTAATTGAGTGTTACACTTTTTTGCCTCATTTTTGTATTTCTTTACTTCTGCACTTCTATGCTTCACTTCTGCACTGCATTGTTTTTGCAGTAGGTACTCTTCTACCTTTACGGTTTCTCTACTGCTTTGTTCTATTTGTTTGTCGTATTTTTGTTCTTGGTGATTTGCGTTAAACTTCATTCGTGCTATTGCAGTTACGTGTTTCACTCTCTGCTTAACTTCTGTACTACACTTTTTCTAGAAATTTAAAAATTTCACGCTTTTTTCTTGCACTTTGTTTCACGATTTTTGCGGCATTTTTCTAAGGGTACGTTCATATCGAAGATATTTTCTGTAGTCGGTACTTCGCTGTTTAGTTAGCACAACGGACTTATGTCAGCAGAAGATCTATTACTGCACTATCTTGCAGTCTAAATGATTAAGCGTACTGCCTAGCGGAAAGCAAAATAATTTTTCCGGTCGACATTCATGCAGCGATATGGGCTCGTACGTGATTTGTCAAATATTGTCGTATTGAGCATGATCTTTATAAAATTATTAAATCGCACAGCTATCTAATAGTCTAATAGGTAGCGAAAAAACGCAGTGAGGTATCTTGGATATGAAGGTACTCTCAGACTATGCGATGTAGGGATGTGGCCATGAACGTTGTCCTTCCGAGGACCTTCAGCAGACTGTATCCATAGCCGCCTTCAGTTTAAAAAATAATCTCTGAGGCGTAGCTAGGCTGGTGCAAATGGAACACATGCCTCACCCTACAACATGGGATAAAAGTTTATCCCATGTTGCATACTAAATTCACCGACCATGATTGTAAGAGGGGATATGGACACAAACAAATAAATCCCTAAGAATAACACTATTTTCAAAGGTACCAACTTCAATCTAGGAACTCTTTGGTCGATGAATTTAGTATAACACTTTTTTTTTGTCAAGAAAATAAATGTTCAGTGGAGCAGTCTGTTTGTTGTCTCTTGCCATAGGCGAGTTTACCATGAGGTTGCAGTGGAAAAGGATCATTTAGGCTTCAGTTATACCAATATCTAACAATTCAGGTTCTCAGGTTCTTAAGGCCAAGTTGCCGGAATTCGACGCTCTAGTGTTACGTAGTAAAAATGATAGAAAGATAAACCGGTAAAATTCAATAATGTGGTATAATATTATTATATACGCAGTAATATCATTAAATATTTAATAAAACAATAACTGCATTGCACTATTTTTCCCTGCCAACTGCCAATCGAACAAATTCAGTTCAGTATTGAATCCTGTTTTATTAAAAACACACAAAATGGTTTTAAGAGAATATCTATTAAATTCCTCAATACACGGTTTACATTTCATAGAAAATCGGAAATATCATTTTACTGAACGTTTATTTTGGATAATTTGTATAATTGGTTCATGGACACTATCTTACATATCAATTAATAACATTTATCAACAATTTGTACAACAAAAGGCATCAATAACAGTCGATACAACATCATATTTAGATTGGAATACACCATTTCCGGCAATCTTAGTTTGTGATAAAGGCAATCCTGACCATCTCATGAAGCTATACGGGGAGACACCGGAACATCTCATGTTGGACCAACTACATAAATATGCTATCTTCTATGCTGGTGACCTGAAATCCCCTCCGCCTTGTCTGCCAGGTACACAATTTTTTGAGTATTGTTCATTTAGGAATTTGTCAACGTATCTCGAACGGGTGAGGCCTAATCTGGTGTAATAATAGACGCATAAATTCCTCAATTTCAATTTTTCTTTTATAGGCAAGATACAAATGTGAGGATATCTTCACATCTTGTTATTACAATAACAAAGAATTTCGTTGTTGTAAAATATTCAAATATATCGAATCAGCTTATGGAACATGCTATGTAGCTAACAGTTTGGTGTAAGATACAAGATTTTTTGAATTTCCCGCTTTTTTGCAACTTATTGTTATGCTACATTCATCGACCAAACAGTTCCTAGATTTAAGTTGGCACCCTTGAATTTACTGATATTTTTAGGGATTTATTTGTTTGCATCCATATCCCCGCTAACAATCCTGGGACTACGTACTGTGTTTAACTACACTTCTGTCAAATCTAGTAATCCTTTGGTTGGTGAATTTAGTATAGTAGCGAATTAGCGGGAAATCCAAAGATTCTCTTAAGAGTGGTTATACACTGTATCTCAAGTTGAAGAGAAGATTAATCTAAAATTCGATAAATATGTTCAGTTTTCAAGATAATTAAATAAAATTTAAATAAATTGAAGGTCAATCTATCCTGCAGGGCGTTAGGAACTCTTTTTTGTTTCGTTTAAATTGTTAATCGTTTCCCAGAAAATGGATCTAAAAAAACTCTGATAAATCATAAATATTAGTATAGTTTACCCTTAATTTAACTTGCGGTATTACTGGTTGCCTGCCCTGCGGTATCAAAGTAATTTTTTTTCGGTTCCAATAAAGAATCTTCGACATAAAGTACAGCCCTTAACCATTCTTAAAAGTAATTGTAATTTTTAATTAAATTTAGGACGGATGATGAATTAAAATTCGTTATATCACGTAAAGTCTTAAGTGGTTATGGAAACTTGTCAATTGAGTTGAAATACACGAATGTACGTATTGCTGCGATTAGTCCAGAAATGACTTTTTCAGTCATTGATGGACAAAAATGTGTAGCCATGACGAATGAACAGACACTGCATGACGATACGAATCATAATATATATCTATCTATTACTGTATTTGTTTTAATGTAATTTAATTAATTTATTGTTTAAATAATTGTTATATTTAAGCATATTATGAGTGAGAAATCTGTGAAATTACTCGAACCAGTACAGCGCGGTTGTCGTTTCTCAGATGAGCACAATTTGAAGTATTCAAAAAAATACTCTGTACCAGCATGCTATAATGAGTGTTTCATAAAAGAACAACAGAAACTTTGTAATTGTTCAATACATACGTTTCCATTGATTGATCGGAAAATTGAAGAATGTGATATTTTTCAATTGACATGTCTGAATAAGAGACTGCCACAATCGAAAGATTTTCTTATTGAAACAAATGTACGTAGAAATTGTAGATGTGAGCCGGCATGTGATACACTTGAAATCAAAAAGATCGGCGAAACTACAAAAGAGCCTTTTAAAAAGTATCTATAATTTTCTATACAGATGTGGCATTTTATCTAAGTTGAATTGTGAGTTTCATGTATCGAGAGTACGCTTAGATCAAATGTCCAATCTGTGTATTTGATTGATAAATTATTCAAGAATTTTCGTTATTTATTTATGTTGTGTTTTTTTTTTTTAAACAGTTTTCATAATCGGCAGAGTAAATCACGACTGAATTTCATTGCACACGCACCATCTGTACGTTATATCCGAAAAGTTGTCCGTGACCATTTAGATCTAATAGGTATATTAATTAATTATAATAATTAATTAATTTATCCAATTAATTATGGATTCGATTTTAGTATCGATTGGTGGTATTTTGGGTTTATTTGTTGGCGCTAGTGTATTGACATTTGTTGAAATATTCTATTATTTCACTATACGTCCACTGGATGCTGCACTATTACGCCGCCGGAGGAGGAATGCTAGAAGAATACAACCACCACAATTTCCATTTGTTAATTGATCGGATTTCAAACGGTTTTCCTCGTTGGCTTTGAGTAATGCAACGTTTTGAGAACACTAATTTGTTGGGTAAATGACGTAGGTAATTCCTAAAACCCTACAATTTATCCATAATAGATTCGGTAACTGAAGATTTTATGGAAATGGTGATAGATTGTCCTGTTGAGTACACCTTGTATTTCTTAATAAATTCCACAAAACTCACCTGGTTATTTCCAAACACGATATTTTTGGGAGATTTACAACAAGGCAATCTATCACCATTCCCATAAAATCTTTTGGTATCGAATCTATTGTGGAGTGGGTGAGTCAATCTGCTAAATTCATTTACCCAACTATACACGGGATCTTATAATTCAATGAGGCGCGCTAAAAATGGTGGATGCGCCGGGAAATTACTAATTATTCATTACTTAACACAGTTTTACGTTTAACTCAATCTCTATTTAGTAATTGTATTCAAAAAAAAAACGAGATAAAGATCAAGGTTTCGATTTGTTCACAATACGTTTGTAACTTGCAAATTTCCATTGTTAAACACCACATTTGATGAAATAACAAAAAAATAAATAAAATAATTATGCAATTATTAAAAATATTGTTTTCTACCAAGAAAAGTGACGAAACTTTCCCATAATTGATATCAAATTGTCCTGATTCACAAAAAAAAACAAATTCGTCAAATTACGTAATTTTTGAGAAAATCAACTAAAATTAAAGCCATCATAAGAGACCTGACCTAACCTTCTCGACAAAAGAAACATGAAAACTTTCTCGGCAATGTGACACTACTGTGTACTCGGTTCAAGATTAAACAATTCATTAATTAACAATAAATCGTGAAACTTTCATTTTTATTATTGTATTTTCTAACAGACAGAAAGTTGATGGAAACTGATAAATTCATTTATTGTTTAATTTAAGAAAGTTGTCGTGTTTTATCATCTATCGTTTAATTTGTAATTTCCATATAGGTACTTAATTAAATCAAATATATAATAATGATGGTGCAAGAAAGGGGATTTCGTGCCAAGGCTCGATTAAACGTCCAGAATTCTATTGTCGTTTTCTTTGGTTTCATTGAAACTTTACACAATTGAATCGAATGGGACGATGAAAAAGCAGAACCGGCTCCGGCTTTCCTGGTGCTCCAGGCAAGCTAATTTTCGGCGCCCTTCTCTAGAAAGGTAATGAAATAAAAGTGAAATTTTTTTTCGCTACACATAGTATCAAGTATAAAGGTCAATTTACACGTGGACAGTAACTTAAGCAAGTCACTAAATTTAGCCACGTGTAAAAAGTTTAGTGTTTTAGTACTAAATCAAACGTTTACATAATGCAAGTGACTAGATTTAGTTACTTGCTTTAGTTACTGGCCCTGTGTAAATTGACCTTAAGACATACTAAAAAATATTAAAAAATGTCTGCTTTTGTGTGCCCTCTGGCCAGCCCTGTTCAAGTGAATTTAATTAAGATCTGCAAGTAAAAAATCGACCTTATCGTATGGGGCATTGTTGGGAAAAAACCACAAATAGACTTACGGTTTCCTATTGATAACAGCAAAACAGTAACACAGAAATGGTTAACAAGTCGATCGCCAAGCCAATTTTGGTTGATCACCCACTATGTCTCTATTTAATACAACTGGCATGTGATAGCTTCTTTTTATTATTACCTGTGTACATTTTTCTAACCTGTAGGCACATTTTCGTGGCGTATCAGATGGTTTTACATTGTGTATGCGTTTGTGAAGTGAGACTCTAAGCATTGAATGAAGGCCAATTGGTGATTTCAATATGATACTAGGCAGTGGGATCGAGAAAAATCCTCCAAACGTTTCACCAATGTCTATTGTCTCGATATACGTTTTAACGGGGCCGGCGCAAGGCAGGTTCAGTGCGTTCGCCGGAACCCGGCCCCGCTTTCTACGAAAATTACCCAAAAATAGTTGCTCGTTGAAAAATTCAAGTGTAAGATTTGAATATATATTCAGGCCCCGCAAAAGGTCAAGCCAGCCCTGCGTTTTAAACTACAACAAATCGATAAAATGTCGGTCGCAATACAAAAGTTGGCTATCTCTGTTATAACAAAAAAAAGGAAGTAAAACTATTAGTATTATAAAAAAAGACAATTATTTGGAAACTTACCATCCTAATTAACTCTATGGATATGTTGCTGTCTTTGTCTAGCACAATTTTGCGTTTGTTCTACTGACGTTTCGCTTTGTTGGATATGTGAAAAATCATATTGTTGTCTCTGTCATTTTCTATAAATGTGTATATTTTTCCTATTCTACGGCGTCTAAGTACTTGAACTATTTATCTACAGCACTGGCAGATGAAATAAACAACGAATCTAAATTTCGTTCTATCGGTTTATCTTTATCTAACACATCGATTCGTTACGATTTGTTTTAACTCTATTTCTTTTCAATTCGTATAAGAAATATAAGTTTAACAACCGTGTACATAAATAAATTTAAAGATATGGAGACGAAAGCTGGATTAGACACAGTGGCGTTACTAGGAAGGTGCAACAGATGCCTAGACAGAGCCGGCGCAAGGCAGGTTCAGCGCGTTCGCCGGAATCTGGGCCCGCGTTTAGGGAGGCCCCGCGCTCTACGAAAATTACCCAAAAACCAAATTTATTTAATATGTAACGGTACTTGAAAATAAATAGTTGCTCGTTAAATAATTTAAGTGACAGATTTAGGTCCCGCAAAAGCTCACGACGCCCCTGTGCCTAGATATACGATCGCGGACTTCTCATTTCAAATCATCTTATTTAGTGACAATTCCAGAACCGGAACTACGAATATTCAGAACCAGGGCGATATTTTAGCAAACAGAGCCGACCTAAAATTTTCTGTCTCTCCAGACAAGCTTATTTTCAGCGACCTTTTCCCGAAATCAAAATGATTGAGTGTACTACTTTTATACATTTAATAATCGAATTCTTTGGCATCTTTGTTAATAAGAAAATAGCTCCTTTGATAACAAGAGAGAAAGCTGTTCGTGGTATGTCTTGGTATTCAAAAATTAAAATTCCAGATTAATCGAATTTTAGAGAGCCTTAATAAAAATACGACTAGTGTCATAAGAGATTTCGTATTAATTAAAAACAACTACAAAAATCGATCTTTTCGTATGGGGCACCGGTGAAAAAAAAGACATATTCACGGTTTGGTTCCAGTTGATAACTGCATAACAGTAAGAAAAACAGAAAGAAGAACTTTTATAGTGTTATAAAAAAAAAACATAATTATTTCAAAATTTACCATCTCGATAGGAATCCTAGAGCCGTCTGGTATGGGATAACTGTTTTTATAGTAAAGGCACTGGCACTTACACTAACACTGCCACTAGGCGCAATTAATTATTAATAACAAATTTTCGAAACGATACTAACACTGAAAGGGTGTTGAGTAAGTGTCCTTTGTTCAGTTGTGAAAAACTATTAAATGTGTTTTGTAAATGAAAATAGAACTACCCCAGTAAATGGCACAATCCAGATTGGGGCGAAGAAGAAAATTTGATATTTCTAAAAAGTTTCCAATGGTGGTTTTGGAAAAATCCAGGTCCTAAACAGAATTCAAGGGATGCCAATTTTTATACTTTCGAAATGAAGGCAATTGTCCTTATCCTGAAATTGTGACTGAGAGAATTTTCCAAACATGACAATCTACGATTAGTTGTCAAAAATTATGCCGCTCTAGTCAGCTGAAGTCTAGAGCTGGCCCTGATAAATTCATTCTATGAAAAAGGCGACGAAAAAACTAATCAAATTTCAAATTATTATAAACAGGTACGGATCCAGTAATAATCATTCTTTAACATTTCAGTGCTAGTCGACAGTTTAGAATAATTTTTTGGAGAAACACCCACTTTCACTATTAAAGAAAGTTGACGTAATTAGAAGACATCTTGTATCTGCTTTTAATTTAGTCACCTCAATACAAAATCAACAAAGACACAAGGTGTCTTCTTGTTACGTCACATGTTTGCTAAATGGAACATTCCTTATTAGAGAGCGTTTCATATAACTTCAGCCATCTGAACGTTAAGAGACTTGTGAGATTTATAATGAGACAAACTATATCCGAATGTTTTGGACACTCTTACGATCTTTGGTCCAACTGATTTTGGAATCGATTAGGAAAAGTTATTGACAATATTTGATGAATATGTAGATTTCTAATGTCACTTTCACCATCTCTCTCTCTCTCTCTCTCTCTCTCTCTCTCTTTCTTTTTGTAGTACTAAAAGTTGATCTTAGATCCGGTCCTGTAAGCAATTAAATCTCGATAAGATCATCCCCTAATTAGCATAAATTTTACAAAAAAAAAATTTAAATACGACAATACGGAGAGATCTATTTTTAGTATCAAGGTTGTTTCTAATAATAATAATAATAACAGTCGAAGACGATCTTCCTTATGTAAATGCAACCGTTTTAGACGCGGAACAAGTGAATGGCATTTTGTTTAATAAAATAACAACAAACAAACTCATAGGTCAAAGCTACAATAATTACCATATCTGGAAAATATTCGAAATGACCCGCTAGATTCTTCCCAAAAAAAATGTACAGGGTCATCCATTAAAACACAAAAAATCTAGTAAACATTTCCAACAATAATCATAGCCTTCTTGAATATTATTATTTTTTGTAATTATAATTGTGAGATGACCCTGTAGTTTCTACTGTGAAGACACTTGGGTGTGTTTTATTTGGAATCTGTATGGTGAAACGGGAGAGCAAAAAAAATATTAACATAATAGTAGTGGTAGTGGTAGTCACTTTCAAAAAGGATATACCACTACCAACATACCATCAATTACCATCAACGTTGTTGAAACATTTGATAAGTCTTCAGTTTCTAATTAAACTACTAGCAGGCAACTGAGTGCCTTCGATTTTTTGAACGATTGACTTAAATCAAAAGTGCATTTGAAGATTAACGAATAAGAAACAGAAATGAAGAGTAAAGTGTGCTTAATTTTGATCATAACTATAATCGGTAAGACAACTTAAACACTTTATTCATTTACTTAAAACGAAATTTACGTAATCAATAATTAATTAATTAATTTGAAATTAATTATATATCAAGGCAACTATGACGAGACGTAGTTGTTTTGTTTGTCTTCAATTTTAGAAAGTCACTAGGAGAAAGTTACTCTCATATACTAACCGGCTTTATTTTCCGGGTAAATTAACCCTATTATTGTTGATTTTTGTTTTAATTATTCATTTATTAAATAATAAACCAGTTAATCACCTGTTTGAAAGTTACCTATTGATGCGAATCTAATTACATCGATCTAATTATTCTGAAAAAAGTTCATGGTCAAAAGACTACCGATCAAATTGTTCCACTTTCTCTATCATCATCATCATCATCATCATCATCATTGATTATCATTATTATTATCAGTATTATCAATTTTTTTGATATAAAGTACAAAGGGCGTGTCCGTATTGCTCCAAAATTGGATAAATTAGTGTGGACGCGCCCTAAGATCCCATCATAACGATTCCGTAATTAGAATTCTTTAAAAGTAAAAGTATCGTCTGATGGCCTTCACAAGATTGTATCTTTAATTTTTTTTTTACGTAATAATCTTGATTTTTCCCATCATTAATTCATTCAAAAAGAAAAAAACAAAACGATTCGATTTTTGGAATTCTCCAACTGTTCCGACTGTGGTACGTTTAGAATATTAATTAATCGTGATTCACAAGGAAATAATGGTTAATAACCTTTAACATTTTCAAGATTTTTCTTTGGTGATTAATTAATTTTTGTTATATGAGTGAAAAAGGAAAGTCTGTATTTAGAAAAAATTAAAAATAAAATAAATGTAATTTGGGTCGTTATCGATGTCGCCATATCGTCATCTTACTTGTTGATTAATGCTCACCAAGAAAAAAAGACACATCAATTATGTAACGGCAATTATACAGGGAAGGCATACGAACTAAACACATTTGGCTAAATCTCCAATTTTACACATACCAATTAGATTATGAAGTCTTTTAGTGGATAGAAAATGCTCTGTTTTTCAATAGGGCGTCAAATTTCCCATGCAAATTGAGTCGTTTTGAAGATTATATTTAAGAAAGAAGAACAAAAAGAGACAAAAAGGGGCACGGTTTAGGTGGTGCTCTCGTGCCAACTATATATATATATATATATATATATATATATATATATATATATTTACCACTCTCTCACTCACTCACTCACTCACTCACTCATCACGATATCTCCGAAACTATCCATCCGATAGATTTTAAATTTGGCACATACATTCGTTTTGTGATGTAAACACTCACTAAGAAAGGATTTTTGAAAATTCGCCCTCTGACGGGGTTGAAAAGGGCATTAAAATTTCAATACGTTGAATACAGCTAACATCACCTGTCAGTTGTCACCATGTTCAATTTATTTGCACCGTTGCCATGTGTAATTTTTTAAAAGTATACGTACGGAAATGAAATACTAACAGATAACAACATATTATGTGACGTTCAGTTTTTCAATGATCCGTTTTATTACCTCAGATAAAGTGTGACGGCAATGCTTAAACACCCTTTCCGTCGGATATCTCCAAAAAATGCTCAAATCTGGCGCATAACACCCCTCAAAGTAACTAGACGCATTTTGAAGTAAGGGAGAGACAGATAGAGAGTGAAATAGAAGCATACAAATAGAGGAAGTGGAAGAGAGATAAAGGTAGTGTACGACAGGTAGATAGAGTGATGGAGAGATAGAGTCCAAAAAGAGATAGAAACAGTGAAAAAGTACCAAAAATGCGAGAGAGGTAAGTGAAAACCTTGACAATGAGAAACAGAGCAAAAAGGCTAGATGCAAAGCAAGTGAAGGCAATAAAGAAAAGGGAGAATGAGAAGAAAGAGAATTAAGGAGAAACATTGACACAGAAAGACAGAAACATTTTTCTTAAAACCTCAAGTAAATTTCGGACTGTATGGGCTCTAGCCCCATCCTAAGACTGCTGTTGGAACCACAACTCCTCCAGATCCGCTTCTTCAACGCTCTCTTCCATTCTGAATCGCTGGAAATTGTACATTATTCAAAATATGCAAAGGTTCAATATATTTCAGCCCAAACGTGTCGATTAATAAAAAAATCAAAAAATCAGAACAAATGGGTTTTATGGGACAAAAGAGAAACTTAAGCGTTGTGTTTTTTTCGTTATTTTTTCTTTTGTCTCGAATATCTTGAGAACGCCTCAATTTGCATATAAAGCAGAGTATTTTCCAACCATTAAAACGTTGCTGCGCACGAAATGGAATACTTCCAGGTGCGGCGCTAGGATATAAGGCGCCGGCCTGCAAAACTGACATAAGTGCCCTACAGATTGTTTTTTTTTTAATTTAATTTAATCTTCAAAGCTCATTTTTGCGTCCCCAAAACAGGGGCGCCCGCCTGCAGGCCCGTTATCGCCGGCCCTGAATACTTTAGCTTAGAAAGAAGGCTGTCACTGTATATTCGACTATTTGATCAATTCTAGGTAGTGCTGCCGGTCAACAATTGAAAGGCAATCAAGACGATCCATGCCAATTAAAAGCACGTGTTGTCGGTGATCAAACCTATTGTGATCGTTATTGGGAATGTGTTAATGGCCAACCAGAATTGTACGATTGTCCAAATGGTTTAGTATTTGCCGGTAAACATCGTGGTGTCACTGAAGGTTGTGATTATCCATGGCGATCGAATTATTGCGATCAAAAACAACAAGCGAGTAAGTAAAATCAAATCAACTCCTCTAATACGACCGGTTATTATTATAAACAAAAATTAAAAAAAATAAATAAAATAGATCCACCAATAAGTACCGAACACTGTGATTGGTTGTATGGTATTTTCGGACATGAGACATCCTGCACCCGTTATTGGACATGTTGGAATGGTACAGCAACCGAACAATTATGTATCGGTGGTTTGTTATACAACGAACGGACACATTCGTGTGATTGGCCCGAGAATGTTGATGGCTGTCAAAAACATCGTAAGTCTACTTACATCGTCCGCACTGTATATAATTGATAATTGTTTGATTTTAGCATTATGTAATGATGAACCCAATGGTAATGTACCATTAGGTAAATCATGTAATCGTTATTGGCAATGTCAAGGTGGCTATCCACGTCTACAACGTTGTCCAGCTATGTTAGTATTCGATCGACGTTCATTACGTTGTGTTGTACCACCAACGGAGGATTGTGATGTACCAAGTACTTTACCACCACCACAACAGGACTTGGATGATGTAGATGATGATACAAATGTGCCACAGAATCATCCGAAATTCAATTTACCACCTGGAGCCATTCCGGTGCCTGCAAAGAATAAAGCCAGAAATTGAATGTAAACATAAAAATTTTTAGTCTTTCTATGTCTACTTTTAAGGTTTTTATCAATTAGATACCTCTCACATACACAGAGACACAATATTAATTTATTTCTTTGTTTTTCTACAATTCCACACCATTATCCCCCGTTTACAATCCTTCTTGTGCCAGTACTCCTCTATCAATTATTATTATTATTATAAGAACAGTTGTAATTTAATAAAAATGATTTTTAAACAATATTTATTGATTATTTTTTGAATTAATTAAAATTAATAACGAATTATGAGGAGAAATGATCAAAACAGACTGTAAACTTCTTGAATTCTTTAAACAATTCAGGATCATCTTTAAAATCATCTCTAACCACAAAGGTGCAACATTTCTTGTTGCGGCTACCGATCGGACGTCCTGGCCGTTTCTTTGACTTCTCATTCAAACCCTTCGAATTATAAACAATCGCATTCTCTTTTATCGTATTCGAATTATTCGTATTAACCAATTTGTGCAATTTCAAATCGTTCAATTGGGGATTGATCATGAGATTGTTTTGTGGAAAAGTGAAACGCACCTTAATACAAATTCAGATTAGATTAGAAACTTGTAGGAATAAGGCTGGATCCACACTGTGGTGCCGGTACGGTTGCAAAATGTGGATCCGGCCTAATCGCCAACACTACTTGTGAAATATAATATTGTTTCTCTTCTTCAGCTAGATTATCCCAACTATTCGAAATCGCTACTTTTATCTGTTGTTTCGGTATATTCGGATACATCCAATGATACAACGTTCTTGTACGTTTCATAAATAACGATTTAGCCGATTCGATTACTTCCGTACATGGATTATAACTATTCGTTGGTTGTTGCTTATTGATCATATTCAAATTACCATTGGTTAAATCGATGGGTTCTTCATGCGTCCGTAACGAATGATAATTGGACGATTTCTGGAAAACAGTTTCAATGTTGGGGAAAATGTTATTTTTTACAAAAAACTAGGAAATACTTCTCTATTATTCGAATAAGTTTCCATCGTTTTAATTGGTGTTTGATTAAAAAAAAATCAATTTGAAAAAAAAAACACTCGGAAACGGCCAATTCTCTACAAATTGAAAAAAAAATTGTTTGTTGTTATGGCAACCGAAATAGCAATTGTTTCGTTTCCGCTACGGAAACAACTGGCGACATCTATCAACAATTGAGGGAACTATAATTACAAAATCGAAAAAATTACTTTAATTTTTGTAAATTTTAACGAATTAACAATTATATTTCTTAATGTAATTGTTTTTTGTTCACAATTGTTCACTTTCAAGCTAATTGTTTAAAAAAAAACAATTATAGTTTATGTATCTTAACACAGATGGCGCTGCACTAACATAATCATATAATTTAGCGACATCTGTCAGTGATAACAACAACTATGTCAAGTTTTGTGATTTAAGTCAATAATTTCTAAGAATTTCCAAGTTATAAGAATTTCTCTGCTGATTTTAATTATATTTTCTACTACTTATCTAGTAATTAGCAACTTTTGTTAAATATAGGGTTGATTAATCTAACACTTCAAATCTACCGCTAATTACAGTTTAGAGTTATGTTAACAGATGACGCCACATGTTTGAACGACTATAGCCTATTCAACTCAAAGCTGACACAACTCTGACTACAAAATATTGAAATTATCAAAACAGACAATAATTAAACCGATACTTGTCTCAATTAACTGGTGAAATTTATGTAAATTTTGATTTGTACTGAGATCTCTTGGGATATAATTGCTATAATTGAAACTTTATTATAGTGTATTGTCTATAGTACAAACAATTGAATGCATTATTCCGCAGAATAAAATTTGTGTAAAAGTTGCGATAAAACATACATTTTTGCGGTAAATATCTAACAATTTGTTGTAAAATCCAAAATTTTGGCTGAATATACAGTTTTTTTGTTTTTGTTTGATATGTTTGAATTTACCGCTGAACCAATCGACCAATCGCCGCAAACCAGGAAACAGGAACGAGAAATGACGAAAACAAATGACTAACAATTAAAAGATGGCGGTGACTGTCATGTCATGATAATTACAAGTCGAGATACAACCAAAGAGCAGAAAAGAAAAGTGTGAAGAAAGTTTTTAAAGTTGCACAATTTCACAACAGAAAAAATCTGGAAAAAAATACTCTGCCCAAAAAGCTAGAAATTGCAACAAATTCCATACGAACGATTTTGTTTACAATCACAGCCAACCATAAAAATTATCGAAACAGAGAAAAACGAACGAATAAATAATAATGAGTGTGGATGCATACGGTCCAAGTTCACAGACACTCACATTTCTAGATACAGAAGAGGCCGATTTGATTGGGGCCGATACACAAGGTTCAGAATGTGATTTTACTGATTTCACAATACCGTCACAGACACAGGCATCGCAATTAGATCATACACAGACCAATTTGAAAATTGCTAATGTACAGGTTAGTTTGTCTTTATCGAACAATTACAATAATAATAATTAACATTTTTGTTGTTGTTTTTAGTTGAACAATATTAATAATAAAATTGCAACAACCACAACAGCACTAGGTGAATTACAATTTGAGGAGGAAGATGAGGAGTATTACAATTCAAAAGAATTACCCAATTATGCATGCAAATATTGTGGAATACATGAACCGAATTGTGTGGTGATGTGTAATTGTTGTAAGAAATGGTTTTGTAATGGACGTGGCAACACATCGGGCAGTCATATTATCAATCATTTAGTAAATATTTTATTTATATAGAAAAACTGCGACATGTTAACTTGCAGTTTTGATGATTTTTTCGATGGTACACCTATAATTGTCTAGAAAATTCTTTTGCATGAAAACGACGTAATAATTCACTCTGTTACGGTAGAATCTTTTAGTTTGCATCCCTTTTGGTTGTTTATACAAACTACTTTTCTTGGAGCGGTTCAAATTTGTTCTTTAAGGAGTAGTGAGTCCTGAATTGTTACAAACCATAAAAATCTTTAGATTTTGTTTTCATATGATAAAACAATGTACTGCTCAAGTTTTACATTTCAAATTCACTCTTAATAGGTAAATTGAGAAATAGTGAATTTGATTTGTCAAACTTTAAAACGGTGCTCTTGGAAAAGTTTTGCATATCAAATTCACTCTTCAAAGCTGATCGAACCCTTAAGATAACTCATGTGATTAGAATGGATTTATTTCTTGAACTTGGCCGAAATTGTCTGTATTTTTTTCATATTTTTCAGCCTCTTTTGTTATGTATTTGAGTCGCCCGCTCCTGCAATTTTGTACGGTTTTCAGTGATAGTTTTGAGGTCTTTTTTATTATAAAGGAAAAACATTTTTGCGGTATAAATGTTGGCCCCAAATTCTCTTCAACGTTAAGTTAAAGATAATAGTTTTTTCTCTGTTCGACTTTGGCACACCTCTGAGACTATTAAAGAAGTATTTTTTTAAGTATTAAGTTTTAAGTTGTTTTGAGAGTTGTGAGAGGGCTTCTGCAATTCTTACGTACACAAAAGAAACATGAAAGTTTGTTATTTTTTCCCATTGTGTACACTTTTTTTTTGTCAAACTATATCTAAAAATATCTCGTTAAATTTCAATTTCAAAAGATTGTCATTTCTATGCTTAAAAGCGCTGTTTCGTTCGAGTTTTGCAATCCAAATTCACTCTTATAACAGCCGAATTGATAGGAACGAACTTGTAAAAGTATTTAAAAAGTATTATTTTATTCAAGTCGCTTTTTTAATAATTATGCTCAATTTTCAGTGGTATTTCTTAAAACAGTTATTTTTGAAAATTTGCTAATCAAAGTAACTTTAATAGGGATGATTTTGATTTGCAGAAATTTACATTATTTGTAGATAATCTATTTACAATCTTGTCTCATAATTTCGAAAATTTCTGTTCTTTAAACAGTGTAAAAATTTTGCATTTCAAATTCACTCTTTAAAAAAACCGAATTTTTCAAAATTTTCCCAAAATAGCTTAATAATAGACGATTTTAAGAGTTTTTACAGAAACTGTGCCGATTGTTTTTCTTAATTTTTCTTCTACAGAAATCTTCAAATTTTGCACGACTTTCAGTGATATTTTTTAAAGTATTTTCTTCACTATTTAAATTTTTAGTAGAAATATTAACGAAAAGAACTTCTGCAAGATAAATGTTAACTTTTGAATTTCAGTTGGAGTTGAGCACACCAAATTCACCCTTCTAGCAGCCAAATTGTCTGATTTGATAAACCTGCAAGTTTTTCAGTGATACTTCCTAAAGTTGCTAATCGAAGCAACTTTGTTAAGGGTAAATTTGTTTTGCAAAAATCTGGATTATATTATTTGTACGCAATCTATTTAGAATTCTCCACAACTCCTAAGCTTATAAATTTCTATGATTTAAAACTGCTTCTGTAAACGGTCTTCATTTCAAATTCACTCCTTTAAAAACTAAATAGTTCACGGTAGACTCAAAATAGCTTAATAATAGAAGATTTTGAGAGTTTTTACTTAACCGAAGAGAAATTGTGCTGTTTTTTTTTTCTTAATTTTTCTTGTATAGAAATTTCCAAATTTTGAGCATAACTTTCAGTGATAGTCTTTTCTTCACGATTTAAATTTCTAAATTTTGAAGAAAAAGACTTCCGCACGATAAATGTTAACTCTTGAATTCTTAAAAGTTGACTTAAAAAAAGTTTAGCACCCCAAATTCAATCTTGTAACAGCCAAATCGGCAACGAGTGAATTTGATTTGTTAAGCCTGTAAAATTCTCAAAATTTGCGCAACTTTCCAGTGATACTTTCTAAAGTTGTTAAAGGTGAATTTGATTTGCATAAATCGAGATTATTTTCCTCCACCACTCTTAAGTTTATAAGTTTCTGTGCTTTAAGACTTCGGCTTTTTCAAGTTCACTCCTTTCAAAGCCAAATGTTTCAAGGTAGTCTTGAAATAGCTTAATAATAGATTATTTTAAGGGTTTTTACGTAATGGGACAGAAACTGTGCCAGTTTTTTTTTCTAATTTTTGTTGTATAAAAATTTCAAATTTTACATAAGTTTCAGTGATATTTTTTAGCCTTTTCTTCACTATTAAAATTTTTAGTAGAAAATGTAGAAGAAATATTGTAGAAAAAGATTTTCACCAGATAAATGTTGTCCGCTGAAGTCTTAAAAGTTGACTTAAAAAAGACTGTTTCAGTTGGAGCTTAGCACTCCAAATTCACTCTTGTAACAGCCAGATTGACAACGAGTGAATTTGATTTGTCAAGCATGTGAGATTTTCAAAATTTGCGCAAGTTTTCAGTGATACTTCCTGAAGTTGTTAAGGGCAAATTTGAGTTGCATAAATCGAGATTACATTATTTGTACGCAATCCGTATAGAATCCTTCTCGACTCTTAAACTTATAAGTTTCTGTGCTTTAAAACTTTGGCTTTTTCAAGTTCACTCCTTTAAAAGCCAAATGTTTCAAGGTAGTCTCAAAATAGCTTAATTTTAAGGGTTTTTACGTAATTGGACAGAAACTGTGCAGGCTTTTTTTCTTCTCACAAAATCTTCAAATTTATGGAAGACTCAGCGAAATTTTTTAAAGTCTTTTCTTCACTATTTACATTTTTAGTAGAAAGCATAGTAAAAATATCGAAGAAAAGGACTTCCGCAAAATAAATGTTGTCCGCTGAATTCTTAAAAGTTGACTTAAAAAAAAACTGTTTCAGTTGAAATTTAGCACTCTAAATTCACCCTTTTAACAGCCAAATTGTCAACGAGTGAATTTGATTTGTCAAACCTGTGAGTTTTTCAAAATTCGCGCAAGTTTTCAGTGATACTTCCTAAAGTTGTTGAGTTATAAGTATCTATGATTTAAAGCTCTTTCACTTAAATTCACTCTTTTAAAAATCAAATGTTTCAAAGTAGTCTCAAAATAGTTTAATCATAGAAGATTTTAAGGGCTCATAATGGGACAGAAACTGTATGCATTTAAAAAAAAATGCATCCCCTTTTGGTGCGCAGTTAGACTTGCAAATTTTCTTGTATAAAAGTCAGCTGTTTTTGAAATTTTGCCCTGCTTTCTAGGCTTTAAAACAGTGTTTTTGTTTTGGTTTTGTATTCCAATTTCACTGTTTTAATAGCCAAATTGACAAGAGGATTTGTAAAAATCTACGAATCATAAGTTTCGATATTCAATCTTAACATTTCCCCAAAATAGATGCGCGTTAGAAGTGAAACTTTTTAGGTTAGAGATGTAATTCTTTTTTTTTTATTAGTTTATTTTCTTTCTGTCGTTGCCTCAAGGCTCGATTTTTTTACAGTTGTCTCTTTCTACATTTCTAAATTAATTTATAAATACAAAAATCATAAATCGCGGTAGACCTAAAAAATTTAGTTTCGTTCTAGGTCGATCAATGATACCAACTTTAGACCCTAGTGTTTATTTTACATTGTTTGCATAACAGACAGAGTATAAGCGACGCTCAGGCAACGCTCCCACTCTTCCCTCTCACCTGTCTGTTAGAGGGGAAGTGTTTCCCCTCACGACATCCCGCATTTTCGTTACGCTTCCGAACAAATTTACTACCCTAGCGCGCCTAAGAAAGTTTCACTTTAAAAACTGTTAGTGTCTTTTTTTTTCAAAAGAAAAATCATCAAAATCGCGCATGTTTGCCTGAATTTTTGTACAAATAAAATTGTCTTAATCCTCTCTCAGGTACGTGCTAAACATAAAGAAGTAACACTACACAAAGATGGTCCATTGGGTGAAACAATCTTGGAATGTTATAGTTGTGGTGTACGCAATGTATTCGTATTAGGTTTTATACCAGCAAAAGCTGATTCAGTTGTTGTACTATTATGTAGACAACCGTGTGCTGCACAAAATTCCTTAAAAGATATGAATTGGGATCAAGATCAATGGAAACCATTAATATCAGATCGTTGTTTTCTAACATGGTTAGTTAAAATACCATCTGAACAAGAACAATTACGTGCCCGACAAATAACAGCACAACAAATTAATAAATTAGAAGAATTATGGAAGGATAATGTGGATGCAACATTTCAAGATTTAGAAAAACCCGGTGTCGATGAGGAACCCCAACAAGTTCTATTACGTTACGAAGACGGTTATCAATATCAGAATATTTTTGGGCCATTAGTTAAATTAGAGGCGGATTATGATAAACGTTTAAAAGAATCACAAACACAAGAGAATATCGAAGTACGTTGGGATGTTGGTTTGAATAAGAAGACAATTGCATATTTTACATTAGCTAAAACTGATGGTGATATGAAATTGATGCATGGTGATGAATTACGTTTACGTTATGTGGGTGAAATGCATAAATCATGGTCGGGTGTTGGACATGTTATTAAAGTACCCGATAATTATGGTGAAGATATTGGTATTGAATTAAAGAATGGTAATGGTGCACCAACAGATTGTAATAGTAATTTTGTTGTTGATTTTATATGGAAAAGTACAAGTTTTGATCGTATGCAATTAGCATTACGTAAATTTGCCGTTGATGATACATCCGTATCCGCTTATATCTATCATCGTTTATTAGGACATGAAGTTGATGATGTACTATTCCGTTGTCATTTACCGAAACATTTTAGTGCACCAAATTTACCAGATTTGAATCGTTCACAGGTCTATGCTGTTAAACATGCTCTACAACGTCCATTATCATTAATCCAAGGTCCACCAGGTACTGGTAAAACTGTAACATCTGCCACGATTGTTTATCAATTAGTTAAACAAAACGGTGGACCGGTATTAGTGTGTGCACCAAGTAATACGGCTGTTGATCAATTAACTGAAAAGATACATCGTACAAATTTGAAAGTTGTACGTTTATGTGCAAAATCACGTGAAGCCATCGATTCACCTGTCAGTTTCTTAGCATTACACAATCAAATCCGTAAAATGGATAATAATATTGAATTACAAAAATTACAACAATTAAAAGATGAAACTGGTGAATTGAGTTCAATTGATGAGAAACGTTATCGTATGTTAAAGAAATGGAATCATTTATTAACATTCTATAAAGAACAGAAGGTTTTAGTTGAAGGACCATTAACGAATTTAAAAGAATCATTAATACAATTTGCAAAACCGAAGAAATTAACGAATTTAGATAATCCCGGATCGCATTTTATGACAACTTCAATGTTTGATGCACGCGAAGCTCTTGTACCCGGTTCGATTTATGATCGTACAAATATTGCAATAAATGGTATAACAAACGGTAATACACCGTTTAATAATAATAATAATTATAATAATCTACGTAATACTAATAATAATAATAATGGTAATAATAGTGGTAATACTGCGATACCGTTAGATATGTTTAGTCGTACCCATGATCCGATCGGTTATATATCGCAAGAACGTGCCCAAGCAACACAGGGTATGAGTCTACCAGTACCGGTGGGTGTTTTTATGAATATGGCAGATGTACCGCCACGTTTCTACAATCAACACCAACAAGCAATGCAAGCACGCCATCAACACTATTACCATCAACAACAACAACACCAACAGACACAACAACGTAATCGTAATAAATTGCAACAACAACAACGTCAACAACGCGGTATTAATCGTCAACAATTAAGTCAAGATCAAACACAACCATTTAGCCAGAATTTACAATTAACACAAAATATCACAGGTAGTGTTGGTACGAATAATACGAATAATATTAGTGGTGGTGTAGGTGGTGGTAGTATGTCACAACCAGGTCTATCACAACCTGGTTTCAGTCTATCACAACCCGGTCTATCACAAGTTGAATTAAGTCAAGATCCTTATATGACTGAATATCAATCACAAATGGATGGTTTATTATCGCAAGATTCAACGTATCAAGGTGATCGTTTAGCTATACAACAATCAACAACAAATAATGGGACATTTTATCAGACTAATCCACAATTCTCACAGCCGTATTGAAGATTTGTTACAAATTGGTGAAGCTTTTCTAATTACAAAACAAACAAAACTATAAAACTAAATCTAAATACAAAACAACACAAATTATTTCAAAATAAAACAAATAAAAATAATGGGAATCGCGGGAGCGATCTGTTTAATAAAAAAACATCAAACGATTTAACATGCAAATTATAAGTGAATTGATTTTTGATTGTTGGATTTGCCATACAAATTATAAGTAAATAACAATAATGGAAACAATAATTGCACAATGGTACATGGCGTTAAATCAATGAAGAAAAATGGTGGAGACACGTTAATGTGTGTACCGTTGTGAAGACGATAAAGTAACAAAAAATAAATAAATAAACGAACATCCGAACGACTGTGGATTGTTTCCACAATTTTACTAATATTATTATTATTATTATTACAATTATTATTATTCTTATAAATTTAATTTGCTAATTAGAGATTGATTTGGAAGATCATGATAATATTACTGCCACGTTTGGAAGAAGTATTATCAAATTATTGGTTTTATTATAAAATAAAATTTGAAAAAAAAATAGTGCCTGTTCTGTTAAAAATTAGTTATTAGATGATTATTATTATTATTATTATTATTATTCGAATAATGTTTAATTTGAAGGGTTTAATTACTATTACTAATTATTTTAATTATTCTTATTATTATTATTATTACTACTATTATAATTGTTGAAGGGATTTTTAGGAAATTTGCACGGTTGATTTCAAAATTTTTGTGTAATTCTTTTTTGTCGAAATTCGTACTTTGTCCTGGTAACAAAAAGAATAAATTGAATAATCAAAATAAATTAATTTAAAGTAGTTTTTGTTTTCTGTGTGTGTTTCCCGGAAAAATCGAATCTTCCAGTCCTTAAAGTTTCTTAGGATACGTTAATGTCGAATATGTCTCGCTACGGCGACTTCGCCAATCAGTTTTTAATGTTTCTGGTTCGACTTGGATTCGACCAATCGCATACACAGTTTTGTTTCCCACTAAATAGTTGGTTAAGCATTTTTTCTAAAATACAGATTTATATTGGCATCTTGGCAACAAAAAGGTAGCAAAGCATCTTCGGCGTGAACGTACGCTTATAAGTTTAGAACAATACAAGAAAAAGTATAGAGCACAAAAACAGTAAAACAGAATAAAAGCAGAATTAGTGAAGAACGGAAATTTGACAAAAAAAAAATAGTGGAACAAAGCAGTAGCCAAATACTGGAAAAACAATTAAGTGCAGAAGTCAAACGGAGAGATTTAGAGAAAACAGTAAAGCAAAAAATACAAAAAATCATACTTTATGAAGTATGCAGCTTAGGGTGAGCCAAAATGACTGACCTATCGAATTTATGGTCTCAAAAAGGCCTATATGTTGAAAAAAAATTCTCTCATTGGGAAAAATTTTTAGCTCAGTTTCAAAAGGTGTCGGTGGCCCTTTGAAATTTCACATTTAAATAACATGCAAAAAAATTTTGTTCATTAAAAATGCTATAACTTTTGAACCGTTTGAGATACAAATTTTATCCAGACATATTCTTGTAGGGCATTAAATTCTCTAAAAAGATATTTTGACGTTGATTCTTTCATCTGAAAAATTCATATACTTACAGGCTATGAAAGTTGATGAAAAATAGAAATCAACTTTGAAGTATTTTTTTATAGAATTTAATGCCCTACAAGATCATGCCTGAATAAATTTCTTATCTCAAACGGTTTAAAAGTTATAGAATTTTTAATAAAAATTTCCTCAATATCTGTTTTTCAACTTTCATAGCTCGTAAGTGTATAAATTTTTGAGTTAAAAAAATCAACTCTGAAGTATTAGCACAAAAGCACTAAATTGGTGGAGAAACGACAAAAAATGAAGTGCAAAATTAAACTAACTGAAGTGCAACGGATGAGTTTTGACAAAGAGTAAACCAAAACAATACAAAATACTTTTTGAATGAAACAAAGCAAACGTGAACAAAAACAATGAAGTGCAGAAATAGAGGAGAAAAAGTAAGGCATCAGTTCTTCGATTTGAGAAAAAAAGCAATAGAATGAAGTGCAGAATTAAATTAACTGAAGTACAAGAACAACAGTAAAATGGAGAAGTAAAAGATTACAAAAAACATACTTTTTGAAAGAACTGAAGTATTGCTTTAAAGAATGAAACTCTTCAAAATATTTTTAAAATGGGAAGTTTCGCAAAAACAATGAAGCACACAAATTTAAAGAATAAGATAAAAATAGTGAATTAAATGTTTATGAGAAAAATAACAGTGAAACACAGAAGTGCAATAAAGTTCACAATTACGAAAAAGACAGCAAAAGTATAACGTACAGAATTCATCGGAGACGTTAAAGTGCATCGCAGATAGTAACACAAAGAAATGGAAAAAAACCGTGAAGTGTAGGTACAAATAAAGCTGAAACAATGTAGCTTATTAATATAGCAGAAAAAAGTTTTATATAATGCAATACAGAAGTGAAATGAAAACTATGAAGTACAGAACTAAGGCAATAAAATTCAAAAAATAGTGAAGCAAAAGGAGGCAAAAAATAATATGTAAAGTACAGAAGAGAAGTTGCAACATTTCAAAACACGTGAAGTGCAGCAAAAACAATCACGCATGGAAATAGAATCATACGGAAAATTAACAGCGAAATACGGAAGTGCTAAAAAATCAATGAAGTGCACAATTACATAAAAAGACAGCAAAGGAATAACATACAGACTTTGTCAGCGACAGTAAAGTGCGATGCAGATAGTAAAACAAAGAAATTTAAAAAAAGACTTGAAGTGCGCAAATAAAGCAGAAACAATGTAGCTCGTTAATATATCAGAAAAAAAGTGAAAAGTAAAATGAAATACAGAAGTAAAATAAAAACTAAGTATACAAAAAGAAATGAGAAGAATAGTGAAGCAAAAGGAAACAAAAAATAGTACCTAAAGTACAGAAGTAAAGTATGGAACTGCGTAAAAAATGAAACATAAAAAAGTGAAGTATAGCAAAAATAATAAAGCACGCATATAGAATCGAAGTTCGGAAAAATAGTGAAGCACAAAAGCGTACCAGAAACGATAAAGCACTCAATTAGATTTTAAAAAAACAGTAAACGAATGAAGTGCAGAATTAAGTCGTTCAGAAAAACAGTAAATCAAACAAACGCAAGAAGAAGAAGAAGAATTACAGAAAAAACCGTGAAGTACGCAAATAAACAAGAAACAATGAAGCATATCAATGTAATAGAAAAAAATTAGCTAACTAAAAGAGCAAAGAGCCTTAGAAGTAAAAATTATGAACTACAGAAGCAATGAAACAGAAATATAAGAGAAAAACTGTTAAACATGTAAATATATAAAAAGTGAAGTTCTGCAAAAACAGTGATGTGCAAAAGTGGGCCGAAAACAGCAGAATGGAACAAACTGAAATATGGAAGTAAATAAAATGATGAAGCATGGAATTATAACAGAAAAAAAATGAAATGCAACTTCTTCAAATCCTTGTCTTTCATTTGAAATCCGACCCCTAGTGATTTCTACTTAATTAGCGATCCCATTATCTATAATTTGTACAAGTCTCATTCTATTTATTGTTGTCGAACTCAAACCCAAAATGGTAGAAGACATCAAAATTAGTGATAAATACACAATTAATCGCAATTCACCAACATTTATAATTGCTGAGATCGGTCAGAACCATCAAGGTGATATAAATCAAGCCAAACAATTAATACGTGCAGCTAAAGAATGTGGTGCTAATTGTGTGAAATTCCAAAAAACCAATCTAGACGAGAAATTCACAAAAACGGTACTAAATCGTCAATATAACAATGTGAATTCGTTCGGTGCTACATACGGTTCACACAAGGCCCATTTGGAATTTACAAAACAACAATTTGTTGAATTACAACAATACGCGAATGATTGTGGTATTTTATTTGCAGCCACACCAATGGATTGTAAATCGTTAGATTTCTTATTAACATTAAAGGTGCCGTTTATTAAGATCGGTTCAGGGGATGCCAACAATCCGATTTTAATTAGAAAAGCCGCCCAAACAAATCTGCCGCTATTTATATCGACTGGAATGTTGGATTTTGAAAACGTTCAAAATCTCTACAAATTAGTCAGTGAATATCATAAACGTTTCGTTCTATTGCATTGCATCTCGGCATATCCAACACCGTTAAATCAATTGAATCTTACAATTATCGATTTGTATAAAACACAATTTCCGGATATAATAATCGGTTATTCGGGACATGAAATTGGTGTGGAAATGACAGTTGCTGCTGTTGCGATGGGCGCTAAAGTAATCGTTAATTAAACCGCCTTAAACAACTCATTTATTGATGTTTTAGGTGATTGAGCGTCATTTTACATTAGATAAAAACCAAAAAGGCAGCGATCATAGGTCGTCATTAACACCGCTAGAATTTCAACAATTAGTAACTTCGATACGTAATCTGGAAGTTGCTATGGGTAAACCGAAGAAAATCCTACAAAATTGTGAAATTGCATGTTATGAAAAGTTGGGAAAATCGATTGTAGCTAGCCGAAATCTGGTTAATGGTACCGTCTTAACTGTGCATGATTTAAAAATTAAAGTGGCGGACAGTAAAGGTGTAGACGGTTGGCAGTTGTATTCGATTATCGGTAAAGTACTCAAACGGGACGTTAAAGAAGATCAAGTGATTCTGCAAAATTATCTGCAATAATTTTGTTAGTATTTTTGAAATCAACATTCAAATAAAGCCAAATAAAGGATATAATCATGAAATTTCGATCAATTAAGATAACATATGTTATCTTACCACAGTGCCGCCATTTAGAATAGCGTTATTTCTGAACGCAGTCCCCCTTCGTTACGAATTTATTACCAACAGTTGAAACAAAATGCACTCAATTTGGCGCCAATTTTTGAAAATAGAGAGAAGCGCAGAAAAATCAGTGTAGACTTCGTCCAAAAATTAAGTATAAAATTTCAAATGACAGCAATATGACTAACTTTCGCAACGAAAAAATAGTCCCCCTATTAAAGCCCCAAAATTAAAATTCTCCTTTATTGTATCAAACTAAAAATTTTAGAATCTCTGAAGAAAAATAAATTACCAAATTTTCGAGTTAAATATTTAAAAATCAGTAGCAAAATATGTAAACAAACGCATAGGATTTTATTGCAACAGTAGTGCCACAATAAAATAATAGTTTTTGGTTCAAGTAAACATGTAACAGTTAGGGACTTTTCAACTGTTAAGTTGCACATAACCTATCATTTGCAATTTGTAATTTTATACTTAATTTTTGGACGGAGTGTAACAAAGCGAGATAAAAAATGTGAAAATAGAATAAAAGCATTTACAAAAAATAAAAATAGTGAGGCTAGAAATTGCTAAACTCGAAAAAAACTAGAGTATACTCACAGACCAAAGGTTAACTAGATTTCGGTTGGTACACTTGAATCTAGTGATGTTTCTGATGATTTTGATTGTTTCGTGTATTCAGTTACCGAAGAATTACTAGGTTTCAGTTGGTACGTTTGATCTAGTGACGTTTCATTGTTTACATATGTATTTTTCGTATTGTATTGGGATTACGTACTTTGTTTAACAATAAGTCTGTCAAATCTAGTAACACTTTTGTCCCTAAATACACTGTAAAGTATGACTTATCCACGATTTGAGTTTACAATATTGTGCAACTGAATTTTTCAGAAGTCCCAAAGATTTCTTATATAAATAAAGCAATAAAAATAGCATAATTTGTATCACATATACACATCAAGTGTACAACTGAACGCTCCAAAAATCCCCAACTAAATGACATTTCAAAGATGTCAAATTTTATACAACTCAGTATTCTGAAAGTCACTAACTATGGGGATTGAATTCAAGCTCAATGTCATTTGATGATTTTCTCACAAAAATCTCACCATCAAAATCAAACTCCTTTAAACTAAGAAACAAAATAAAACTTTAAGTTAATCTTTTAAAAATATGTAAACAAAGAAGACTTAAGATTTTATCATTTCAAGCATGTCAAAATCTAGGGACTTTCAGAGCATAAGTTCCATAAATTTTGACAGACAATAAAGAGCCGATGAGTCTACCGGCTCATTAATACAAATTATTTTGGAATTCACAGCAGTTGTGAAACATCAAAGGCACAAAACAACTATAACAATAACAAATTTCTAGATTACGCATAGCGTGTTCGGTTTGCAAAACCCGCCCAGAGGGTTAGATCAAACGAATATAGCCGATGTCAACCGAAAAGGGTACGAAGATCTCCGATGTCATTTGAATCTTTGAATTCTCTACAAATTGAAGCTCTTCGGATTGTTTCGTAACGATTCAGCCCGGGCGCGAGTTTTATAAGTCGAACATGCTAACAGAAATATGTAAAAAATTAGATAGCGACTTTTTGAGCGTTCAGTTGTACACCTGATGTTTGAAATTTCTCAAATGACTATCAAAATTCCTATAGTAAATTGTATTTTAATGTTTTTTTAACTTATTAATTTTATATCTATTGCGGAAAATAATTACAACGACTGAAAACAGAAAATTTACAAATACATTGAGATTGGTGATATTTGTAATAATAAAAGTGTTGCCAACTGAATTGTAAAACTGGAATTTTCCCATAGACAATACGATTTCTGAACGCAGTTCTGCGTGTAGTTACTAAATTAACACCAACGTTACACAAAGAAAAATACTAAATTTAGCGGTATTTTTGAAAAAAAAATCAAGACAAAGATTTACGCGTAATTATCAATAATAATTGTAGTCATAATATTAAATATATTAGATAGATTAGGAGAATAAGACCTCGTATAAGTTATCTCTATATTGTCTCATTTATTTATTTTAAAATTACTTGAAAAAAAAAGAGCGATAAGATAATGATAATCGTGCTCTTATTTCCAATCTATTATTCACAAATATTGTCAGTGTTGTTCCGCCTCCGTTCTATTTAAAATTTATTATGGAATTAATCACCACAAAACTATTGTCAATATTAATTTTAAGTATTGGAACGATTTTTTTCGGTTTATTACCGGCATGTTTCTTTAATCGAACACGTCAACGTTGTCCATTATTCTTATCAACATTACTATGTTTCGGTGGTGGTGTTTTATTATCAACAGCCCTTGTACATATTCTACCAGAAGCTAGAACTGCATTACCCAACTATCAAGAGTATTCAGAATTGATTTTTTGTGGTGGTTTCTTCTTACTCTATCTAATCGATGAAATCGTGCATTTGTGCTATAAAGAGACACATAATGAACATTTCCAACATAACGAAACGAATTCATTTGTGGATTATGGTTCAACAAGTAATGAACGGAGTTGTTTAGTGGAACGCCAACCACCGTATAATCCGCAAATTTATAAAGCACATAGTGATAGTGAATTGATGACCGATCAACAACCATCACAATTGTGCCATGTAGGGCATCAAGAACGTTGCAATGATAATACAGTATCAAGTTTAGGTCTTCTATTGGCATTATCAACGCATGCTCTTTTAGAAGGACTTGTTGTTGGTTTAGCTGACAATAATTCTAATGTAAATCGATTCAAATTAATTAATATTAATAATTATTGGTTTAATTCTAGGTATTCTTCCTATTAGGTGCGATAGCTACACATAAATTTGTAGCGAGTTTTTGTTTAGGTGCTGAATTAGCTTTAAATCGCCACAATACGTTTCTACGTATCTTTGGTGGTATTTTAATATTCACACTTGGTTCGTGTATTGGTATTATTCTAGGGACATTTATAGCGAATTTACCGCAACAAATCACCGAATACGTTATACCAATTTTACAATGTTTAGCCGGTGGTACGCTACTGTATGTTACAGTAAGTGAAGTATTACCAAGGGAACGAGCACGATGGCATCATAAACATAGAAAATCAGCTGGTATCCTACAATTGATTGCCGTCAGTGTTGGTTTCACTATTATGACAATTATTGGGAAATTTTTAGGTAAATTTAGGATTTTCTTACGGATTTCATTTAATAATTTCTTTGATCGTAGATGACTGATTCAATTTGGATCAATTTGACTATAGTGATTCTTCTATTATCATTATTTTTATGTAGTTTATTTTTTACGTAATAAAACTTATAAAGTAACTTCACCACCATCTTCAACGATACCATCCATCTCTTCCGGTTCACTTTCAGACGTGCCTTCATGGATCTGTTCGTTCTCCTTTTGTTTCTTCAATCCAGCCGCTGGTGATTTAATCAAAGACAGATCACGTTGTACCTCTTTAATATCACGTTCCTGTTCAATTTCACGTCCTTTACGTAACCGTTGCATTATATAAGCGGCCTGTCGTTTCTGTTTGATTGTTTCCACCTTCTTCATTGCTTCAACGGCACGTGTCCACGTTTGTCGATCGTATTTCAATGGAATATTGCGACGTTTCTCGAATTCAAAAGCTGGATCAATTGCCAATTCTTTACCGACTGTTTTACGGTACGCCTTCGTCCATCTAACTTTACGTGGATTCTTTTTCTTTTTGAAAGCGGCATGGCATTTAGAACGGCAAAATTTGAAGATCTTTAGAGGAATCCAAAAAAAAAATTAAACATAACCTCAAATTTTGTTAATAATTGTGAAATACCTTGCAATCGTTACGGACGAACTGGATACCGTGGCCTGGGTAGATACGTGACGAGCAGAAATAGCACGTTTCTATACGCATTTTGGGCTAATTCTTGTTTTTCGGTTGAAATTTTAATTAAAAATATAAACACATGCCAATCTTGTTTGACGTTACTTTTCAGAAGAATTTAGGGAGCAAATAGCCAATATTACAACTAAAAATCACTAAAAATCTGGGGATTTTTGGTTTATTAATTCAAATCTAGTTCAATGGCGCAACCAACAATTGCAATATAGTCTATACGCGATTTATTTGAGAAATAGCAAATATTTTTAAATAATGCTAACAAATCAAACAATTTCTGTGAATATAGTAATATTTTTTCGCGTCAAATATTATACCACATAGTTGGAAATTTTTGTGACGTAAAATTTCGTTAAGTGGCATTTTTCGCATAATTAATGTACAGACTGTAGAAGAAAAAACGCAATAATCATTGCAACCAACATTATATAAAAACGAAAAATTCCTACAACTTCTATCTCGCTTTAATTCACGCCGAAGTAGAGGATAGGTGTATATAATGAAACGCCTTCACTGTATATATCACATTGACCTTGTTGATGATCCAAGTTACGACATACTTGTTTGATTTATTTTTTAAAAAAATGCATTAAATCTATTGGCACTTAACTTAAAACATAATTTAAGACAAAAATAATTATCACGTATTTACTGTGTGTGCATAGAAATGTAGAAAGCTTATCTTTTGTTTGTTTGTTTTTTTTTAAATCTGTATACATAAATGTAGGAAATTATCAGGATAACTTAAATGTTCGGACATCCATTGTAATGGTGTCTCTAACGGTGGATACATACCATGTAACTTGATCATTTTAATTGGATTATTTGGAAACATCTCATCAACAAGATCCTGTAACGTTTTCTTTCTACCATCATCGGTGATGGGTTTAATTAATTTCTGTCGATAACCATCATCGATATAACAACGGAACGGAATGTATTTGAAATGTTCTTGTTCAGATGTGATTTCCATTAATTTACGATTAACTGCCCAAAATTGATCGAATTTATCTAGAAATTTATTGTTTATAATTTGATTGTTTTTCAAAACAAAAAAAAAAGCGTAGAGATACCGTTTTGTAGACCCAACCACAATTGATTGTGATCTTTCTTTTGCATACTACTAACGATCTGGCCGCGATGTTTCAGTACATCCGCCTCTTTCAGACACGACATAAAATAAGCTTCTACAGTCTCCCTAAAATCGAATAATTTCCCCTGATTATTTGCATAATTCAACGAAAAAAACCCGTACTTATTAGAAAATCGATAAATCTGCGATTCTGGAAACTTCTCGAAATGCACCATAATATTCCACGGTAGATGATCGTCATTATAAACGAGTAAATCATATAAAACACCGATCGGATAATGCCATTTCAATGGTTGTCCATCGTATTCCAACCACATCTCCTGTTCGATTTGTTTCTCATTTGTGGCCGCTGCTGTTGATGATGATGTATAACGTTGGAAATGTTTACGTACTTTATCAGTAACTAATGGGAAATAACTTAAACGTGGTACCATTAAATAGAATGGATCGGGTTGTTGTAATTCAACAACTTCATCTGGATCTAATTGGAAACAAACCGGTAATTTACCCTCCCACACTTCACGTAATATTTCACGGTCATTGGCCATTGTCTTCGATTATTTTAAAAATTAATTGCGAGTTTTTATTGATTAAAATGATTAAAACATTCTGGCGTTAATTGAAACAAAAAAAATCGATTGAGGTTATGTCGCAAATCAACAATTTTTATTGCTGATGTTGATACACCTGATACTACTACCAACTGTTGGCTAATTGTAGATTACGTAGAATATTGATTATTTGAGTGTTTTTAAACGTTATTTACGCTTTTTATACAATAATTATGCATAATTATAGTTATATTAGTAATAAAATGAAAACTAAAGATTTTTTATAAGCATTCCATTGAGTGGAAATTCGTTTCTACATGTTGCCTGCTTTGAACTCACTGGAAGCTTAAATGTAGCGCCCATTCTTATCATCATTAATGATAATATTCAGTGATTTGTTTGCGGTATAAATTACTCGAGTTTACATGATAATTGTTATCGCTATAATTATTACTGATTCAATGTTAAAATAATTGATTTATTGGTATGAGTTGCTACAATTAGGCCGTTGTTGAACAAATTAACCACAGATGTCACTACAACTACCTAGTTTTGTTAGTGGAAATTCGATTTTTTATGTTATCTTCCTGAAGTTGCTAGAAGTTAAATGTAGCTATTAATATTTATTGTTATTTAAATAAATAATATTTCTGTTAAACAAAGTTTTAGTTTTAGTCATTTATACAAATTTAGCAAAGTGTGTAATAATGTGGGTTATTAATATTATTTGTCATTGTGAAAATACTAAATAATAGATTATTTTTAATTTGACGCTACAATTAGCTAAAGTTTTATTGGCCGCTAGTCACTTGTTTTTGTCAAACGTTGCACATGGTTCTTGAAAACTGACTCAATTTGCCAATGTTAAAAAACTTAAAAAATGTCGGTACAAGAACGGTTATTTCTAAAGAAAATCAAAAAACTAGAAGAACAAAAATTGAAAGTAATCAAAAATAAGAAAACAACCCATCCAATAACCAATAAAAGACCGTTAGAAGATGAGGATACAAACAGTAAGACTCGCAATATTTCCAACAAAACATGATAATAATCGGGAATTTTTACAGATAAACGATTAAAAACCGACGAAAATTGTAATGAAGACGATGAAAATCCACCAACAGGTGATTAATTTATACAACTATTTTTATTAATTAACAAATGATGAATAAAAGGCGAATATGAGACTCCTCATTCTATTAGATCTCTTACAAGAAATTAATAGAATTAGAGTCGAGTTAGATGAATTCACAATAAAAATCTGACTAATTTATCCATAAAATTAAACAAATTATTAACAGAAATTTGATGATTAATTGTTGAATTTTTGCAGAAACAACCGTCAACTTTGAAATTTTCAGTAATCAAACGTTTGATTGTATCAAAGATAAAATCTGTGATCGTACCTATAAAGCATTGTCGGAGAAAGGTTTTACACGTATGACAGAGATCCAAGCACGCACCATACCACTATTACTGGATGGTAAAGATTTAGTTGGTACGGCGAAAACTGGTAGTGGTAAAACTTTAGCGTTTCTCATACCGGTAATAGAGCTTATGTACAAATTACAATTTAAACCGAGAAATGGTAGAATTCTTACTGTTGAAATTATCACAATTATTAATTGTATAATTTTAGGAACTGGTGCTATTATAATATCACCAACACGAGAATTATCGTTGCAAACATATTCGGTACTATCCAATTTAATGAAATACCACAGTCATACGTACGGTTTAATTATCGGTAAAAGTAATATGAAAGAACAAGCGAAGAAATTGTCGAAAGGTGTGAATATTCTAATCGCAACGCCCGGACGATTATTAGATCATATGCAGAATACACCCGATTTTATGTATAAAAATCTACAATGTTTGGTGTTGGATGAGACTGATCGTATTCTAGATATTGGATTTGAAGAGGAGATCCATCAGATTGTCAAATTATTACCCAGTAAGTTACGAATGTACAGGGTGTCTTTTCTAAAGATGGTCGCTTGGAGAGATCTCCCATTGTCCGTGAAACAATAGAAATAATAGTCTGAAGAACAGGGTGGTTGATTTTCGATTTTGGCTGCCAGTTTAAGCTTTCGATTAATCTCTAGAAAATACCCCAATTTGGGGCCGTATCCGAGAAATCTTGTTCACCAATTTTGAAAACACAGAATTTTGTATAGTTTTCCCCATTTCTCGATTAGATAGAAAACTTGTGGGGTCCTAGATTCTTGTATTTGACACTGTACATTGAGACTTTTATTTTTAGTTAATTGTTAGTAGATCTCGACACTCGACCACGTTTATAAAAGACACCCTGTATCAATGGCAAGTTGATAACGTAAATTTTAGAGAGACGCCAAACGATAATGTTCAGTGCAACCCAGAATAATCGTAGTGAACTCTTGGAGACTGTAGCATTAAAAAAGGAGCCAATACGTATTACAATTGGTGATAAAATAGCAACTGTAACAACGTTAGAACAGGGTTTTCTAATTGTACCATCCGAGAAACGTTTAATTGCCTTATATAATATATTAATGAAAGAATTGAATAAGAAACGTAAAATTATGGTATTTTTCAGTTCATGTAATTCGGTAAATTTCCACGCGCAAATTATTGGTTTTTTGGGTATCAAATTATTATCGATACATGGTAAACAGAAACAAGAACAACGTTTCCGTACATATCGACAATTCTCACGTATCACAAATGGTATATTATTTTGTACGGATGTTGTGTCGCGTGGTTTAGATTTTGCTGGTGTTGATTTAGTAATACAATATGATCCACCTGATGATGCTCTAGAATATATACATCGTGTTGGACGGACGGCACGTGGTGAAGGTAGTTGTGGACGGGCATTTCTATTTCTACGTTTAGAAGAATGTCGATTTTTGGGTTATTTAACACAAGCCCAAGTACCATTAAAACAATTCGAAGCACCAATTAATGATGACGATCATTTACAAGAACGTATCGAGAGTATTGTTTCTGGTTATGTTGTATTGAAATTAGCTAGAGATGGTTTTGTATCGTTTATAAGAGCATATAAGGCGCATCGTTTGAAAGATGCATTTAATTTTGATACGTTAGATTTAGATAAAGTGGCAGTATCGTTTGGTTTGAGGAAAACACCATCACTTGAAACGGGTACGTTTTATCTTGAATTGTTTTAAAGGATATCGACACCTTTACAAGTTGAAAAGAGACGGATTTGATGAATACAATGAGTTAGACAAAAATAGATAATTCTACAAAAATTCAATGACGTAATGAGAAGATATGCGTCTCGGCCTAATTTATACAAATTCGTATACAATAAACAGAGACGCTACATGTCTTCTTGTTACGTCATTGATTCTCACATGTGTTACAATGTTCAACGAAGAAAAATACATACACTACATGAGATAAAGACGAAAAACGTCTTTTTATTACGTCATGTGTGGTCTTTTAAAATTTACGTACTATAGTTCTGTCTTTGTCTTATACATTTATCCACAGATGTGCTACAATATCGAATAAAGACAGGATGAACTACTCTCATTTGCAATTCTGCGACGATTCAAGACTTACTTTAGATAAAATAGAATAAAATCAAAAAAATTGTTGGAATTTAGTGGAAAAATTGAATACGTACGGTTTTACTCATCGAACACCCCACTTCGATCCATACATAAAACACTAACTACACTCCACTACACCGATAGTAATTTATTGTACTTCACTACACTATTTGAATATAAACAACTTCACTAATAATCGATGTTAATACGACAGTATTCAAAAATCAACTGATCCAAATTATGTCAAATCTAGAAAAGGGTGTTAAATAATTGTACACGTAAAACAACGTATCTTCTTATTACGTCATTCTAAATTGTGTTTATTATGGTTCGGTCTTTGTCTCACACATTTATTCCCAGATGTGCCAGAATATCCGACAAAGATAAAGAAATCATACACATTATTTAAACATTTGAAATCAATATGACATTAACGTAATGAGAGTATATTACATGGTCTCTGTTTAACTTATAAACATGGATGCTGTAAACAAAGACGACGTATATCTCCTAATTACGTCATTCTAAAATGTAAGCCCTATAGTTCTATCTTTGTCGCATACATTTATCGCTAGAGGCGCTACAATTTCCGGCAAAACATTCGAAACTAATTGGTTTTTTTTTGCATATTTCCTCACTGAATTTGAGTATCTTTTGTAATCAATAGTGGCACATATGCAAAAAAAAAATGTGCTAGACAAAGATAAATAATAATTTTGGAAAAATTCAAGGTCTAATATGTAATAATAGAACCAATCATTGAGGTAATAAGAATACATTACACATCTTTGTTTAACTCAATAATTGAGGTATAGTAAACAAAGACGCGAGGTCTTCTTGTTCCGTTCTATAATTCTATTTTTGTCTCATACATTTATTACCAGATGTACTAGAATATTTAACGAAAACAAAAGAAGCAATTGTTTTTGAGACACATATATAAACAAACGTGTTAGTTAGACAAAGATGGGTAATAATTTTGGAAAAATTCACGATATTAAAGCAACCACTGACGTCACATGACGTGTTCTAAAATGTACACACTATCTATCTTTGTCTAATACATTCAATGTCAGATATGCTGTAATGTTTGATAAAGGCAGAAAATCCACACGCATTGTTGTTTTTTTTAATTTTAGAAACGCCCGAGACGAATGATAAAAAGCCAAAGAAACAGAAATTTGATAAATATCCAAGAAATGAACAATTTACGAAATTTAAACAAAATAATAATACAGAGACAAAATGGCATCAATCAAAACACAACGATTTTAATGGAAAAGGTCGCAATAAGAAAATTATATTTGACGATATGTGATATTGTATTTATAAAGAAAATAAAGAAAATTGTTGGTAAAGCACGTTAATTCTAGAAAATCCTCGAAATACCCAGTAAAACGGCCTTCGTAGCTAATAGTTTGTCCTTGTGGAAATATCAATTTGAGGAAATATTATGTAATTATTATCAAATATCTTACGTACACAATTTTGTTGAAAACAAGCTTTCTTTTAGTTCCAAAAAAACAAAAGCCCACCTGTTTTGAATTGTAACAAAATCGCTAACTTATGGAAATTTTAATTATTAAGCAAGTGAAAGATTGTTGTACAGACATGGCATTTCGGTTAGGCATTTGTCGATTTTTCATTTTAATTTCAAATCAAAACCATATACTTCGTTAAAATACCGCTATTGTATACAGTAATTATAGCTTCCGTAATATACATAATTAATAACCGGAAATGGCTTTCTTCTTTAATACTGAAGAGTAGCATTGGTGCAAAAAACCTTTCTACAGCGGGTTATTGCTGTTTATTGCCCCTGCATTGTCATTGCTTGTCGAATAGGAAAGCAAAAAACCAGCAACGAACTTGAACGTGAAAGGAGCAAATTAGATGGAAGAAAGTGAAAGTCAATAACAGGGGCATGAAAAAAGAAACAAGAATTTTCTCTAACGGCTGTTTTTTTGCTCTTGATCGTCTTTGATAGTCTCTAAATTGGGATTTGTCTCATATTTGTTTTTTGTTTTGCTTGGCCAATTTAATTCGAACCAATCTGAAAGTCACTTTAATTAGTCACTATCTCTGTTGGTCGCTCGTAAACAATCGAGAGAGGTGTTGGAAAAAATCAGAAAGTCGTAGATGCATTATAGAAAAATTATTGAAATGGAGAAAGGTTGTTGTTGTCGACCACCACCATGTGGAACCGCTCCATTCGGGCGGTGGTGGAAGTGTCAGTATAAAATCGTTTCGATCGCCTTCACCGACATCATCCACCGCTAGTCTCTGTTCTTCAACATATCACAAAACGAAAATGTTCAAGGTATTCGATTTTATACAATTATATAGAGTAAAATAACGAAATTTTCGGTTGTTTTTTTTTAGCTCGTCGTTATATCAACGCTTCTAGGGATTGCCTACTGTAGACCTGGATGTAAGTCGAATTTCATCACAAATTAACCGTAATTAATTCTAGAAATTTGCAGTTTTACAAGACGGCGGCCACTTATCTTTGGGTGGCGGAGGCGGCGGCGGCGGTTACGGCGGCCACTTATCTTTCGGTGGCGGTAGCGGCGGCGGCGGCCACTTATCTTTAGGTGGCGGTGGCGGCGGCCTCCACGTCGGCTCACTCTCCCTAGATTCAGGCAGTGCAGGCAGTTACAGCGGCATTGATAGCTACACAGCATCCCATGGCGGTTCGTCCGGCGGCAGTAGTGGCGGTTCCGGTGGTGATTTCCACCACGGCGTTAGCATCATCGGTGGTGGTGGTGGCGGTGGCAGTGGTGGCCATGGTACCAGTTTCGATCTAACCCAACATGGCGGTAACGATCACGCCAGCCAAATCTACGGTGGCAGTTTCGTGTCGTCGGCCAAATACGAAGGTGGACATGGCGGTAATTCCGGTGGTGGTGGTTTTGGCGGTTTAGGCAGTTATGGTCTGGGCTCCAGTCATGGCGGTTTAGGCGGCGGTTATGGTGTCCATGAAACTGAATACAGTGATGTTTTGGGTGCTAGTGATTCGGCTGGCGGATCGTATGGTGGTGGTCATGATTTCGGTGGCAGTTTAGGCGGTCACTACTAAAAAAACCGTTATATTTTGTATAATTGTTGACTTTTTTTTGTATTTTATTTATTAAAATTGTTGATTAATTTGATTAATTCGTTGGTATCACAATAAATCCTCTTCGGAACGGATGTATTCACCGATATCGGCTTGGTGGAAACAGACAGCCGTTACCGGATCGGCGTGTTTGCATTCGATCGTCGATCGGGCCGCTATACCGAAACCTAATGGTAAATCTGACATACTGTAAACGATAACACCCTGGTATTTCTCTGTATTCTCGCTAATTCTCGCCAGACCCGACTTCGTTACATGATTACCGTACAAAAATTGTTGTTCCGCTGACGGTTTCAACCAGATCTTATTCTACAAAAAAACAACGATTAGAACATAGTACAATTTTCTACAATTACCACAAGTACCTGAGCGTACGGTGCTAGATACGTTAAAGCAGTTATATGTAAGCGGAACTTATTGGTCTTTGTGAACTTCCCAAAACATGTCCCAACCGAGATCAAAAGATCACCCGGTATACATTCGGCTAATTTCAAATTCCTCTCCGACACGTAATAGACACGGTCTTTTTGTTCGCGGAAACAGTACAAACCGTCGGGACGTTCAATCAATAATTTCACATTCTGTCCAATACTGGAAAATTGAAAAAAATGTAGTAAATCAATCGAATTTTACCCTAAATTATTGCCAACTATTTCGTTAACTTCTCAAACAAAATCCGCGTCCGTTCTTCCGATAGTCGCTTCATATCGCCTCGATTTATCGGTGGAAATAATGGAAAAAGCACACGAGTTGGGAAGTGTTGCGGACACGTGCGTCTTGTCAACAAACATAACCTCAAAATCTCACACAATTAATCGATTAATTTATCAACTACCACATTAAATGTAAACGTATTATTAAATTCCTGAGTACATTTCGCTGGAAATTAGCACAAATTTTTAATTGAATTTGAGAAAAATTCAATTAAATTATGGAATAGTTCGTTTGTTGGTACATTTGAACTACTAATAGAGGTTATGTCTGTCACGCTGTGAATTTGATTGATAAATAAAATGCCTAACGAAACTTTTGAAATTGTACCGGGTTTCTGTCCGGATTGTGGCGCTATTTTGCCCCCCTTAGGAGGAATCGGCGGCATTCAATGTTTCGCTTGTAATCGCAAATTTCCCGCAACAGGTAAAACTAAAAATTATTCTTCGTTTTCCAAATTACTGAATCTATTCTGTAGTTTTCGACAATTCAAAAGTCTCCTATACGATTTATTTCAATTCGCGCAATGTCTATGAACAGAACAACGAAAAAGTGAAGATGGAGAAGACGGAAAAGGGGGAAGAACCAGAAGAAGGTCCGGTTGTTGAACGGAAATGTCCCAATTGTGGTAACGAACGGATGTCTTATGCTACGCTACAATTACGATCAGCCGATGAGGGCCAAACCGTTTTCTATACGTGTACGAAATGTAAATTTAAAGAAACTGAAAATTCTTAATTTTCACTCTTTTTTTTGATACAAAAAATACAAATAAAAAATCAATCAATTTCGATTACACTCTGCTTACAATACCACTGCTGCTTGTTGGCATAATAATTGATAACAACTTCCGGATAGCGTACGTTCAATTGACTCGCGGGCACTAAATCGGCCTCTTTGCAATTCTTCCACATAATCAAAAACATCAGTTCACCACTAGCATCGGTGGCGCCAACGATACGATCCGGTTCCAAGCCACGATCGAAACCTCTCGACCGATTATCTTCAGTGATATTCTTCCGTTTTATCTTATCGTTATCATCGTCCGCTTGTTGTTGTTGCTGTTGTGGTGGATTTGCTTCGAATTGGGATTCATAAGCTGCAATCAAATCGGGACAATCGAGATTCTCTTCCGGTTCCCATGTATTATCCTGACTACAATTAGAAATCTTAATTGGAATCTAATTAAGCGGTCAAGAAATCGAAACGTACTCGGAGTAACCTTTCCATTTCAAAAGATACTCGATTTTGCCGTTACGCACGCGTTTATCTAACACTTTCTCAACTGAATATTCTTCAGCATTGTCTTCAATCACTTCTTTTGTATTTTTAGCTGTAATAAAGCAATTAATTTGTGTAATTATCAATAAAATTGTACTTACAACGCCCCATTGTTGTTCAATCACTACAAATGCAAAGTAGTTCGTTTGTATCGCAACCCTAACCTCACTTTTTACCACCAGATTGTTTGCTCTCTATCTTTTTCTAATCGTGTGAGGATAATAAAGATGGATCTACTGTAAATTGCAATGTTGCCAAATTTTCGGAAATTTTTTGAGGTTATATAAATTTTTTCCGGAAAATAGAGTTTAGAAGTAGTTTAAAATTGTACAATTACAAAAATTCTTGAAATCGATTATAAAATCGTAATTTATTTGTTCTAAAATTCTAACATCACTTTTTTGCGATTAGTTTTGTTTACTTTACATCTCTGTCTAAATTCAATGCAACTGATAGAGATCGATAATCGCGTCGATGTCGTTGATTGTTGCAATCCGCACAAGTCCGTTAACCTTAAATGCAACCGTTTTTTAACCAAATTGATATTAATTGATTTTTAATTAATTGATTATTTGGAAAATAATGTCGAATAGTCCGGAAAAAGTGCCACCGAAATGGCATCATCCATCCGAAGTGATGAAACTGCACAAATTAAAAATGAAAAAACGTGCCCTACAGGCACGTATCAAAGGGACAAAACTACCCTCAACATCGACCCAATCAAATTTCACACCATTCTCGAATATTCTAGAATCACAAAAACGTAAAAATCCATTCGTAATTGATGGTAATAACGATAATAAACGTTATAAAGTTGATAGTTCAATACAAGACGAATCGACCGATCAAACTTTATTTAAGATACTCAATCAAACAACGAATAATACGACGATAAAGAATCAAACGACATTCGAGAATATTCTCGATAAAATCAATGATAACGGTGAGGATGTGGTGGTTGTGAAGAGTAAAGGAGAGACGTGTTTGCCAGTCGATTGGACATTGAAACGTAAATTACGTTTATGGTCACGACAACCGTTCCCGTGGAATCAAAAATTGAAGATCAACGAAGAAGCTTCCGGCATTACCGCTTTCACACGTTGTCTAGACATCGATGATGATTTGAATAAAACAAAATTGGACACATCACCGAATTCACGTTTCCATCAATGTTGTTTATACTGGCAATATCCATCGTTGCCATGGCTGCAATTGTTTCCACGCAACCAGAATAGGAGACTCAGTGAGGCGCCTAATAGTTCATTTGTTATCAATTCGATAATACGCACGAATCTGCATAATACATGGACGGATAGTTTGCGTTCATTGTTTCAATTGATACGGACCAAACAGTGTGCGTATTTCTATTGTTGTGCCAATAATTTTACGATATTATTCCGGGCGGCTGGTATTGGTGGTTTCAATGATGTGCACGTATTGATCAGTCCGACAACGCGCGGTTTCCGGCAAGCCTTGAAACAGAACGATATCGAATTTGTGATGCCTTTAAAGACGACGAACAAACGCCAATCGGATCAGGGCTATGAAACGCAAGATTCGCTGAACGATCACAACGATGTTGATGATGATGCTGAAGATGAAGAATGGTTGAAGAGTATGGGCATCAATTCGGAGGATATCAAACAGATCAATTATACGCAAGCGAAGATCGTGCATAAGAATGAGTGCGAAATCGATAATAGCGATCAGAGTTTGGTGTTAATTGAAGGCGTCGAAGTGCACGCTTTTTACAATTATTTGATCAATTGTAAAAGTACAACATCAACGACAGGACCATTGGCTGGTATCCCGCCAACGCTACTATCACCGGTCGCCTTCAATGGGGCCACTTTAAACACATTAAAGATACGCGAGAATAAAGTACACATCGATAATTGTGATTATTATTCGATTGAATTATTGGGGCCGATCTTACCGACAACCATACATAATCTATTTACAATTAAACCAATCGAGATGAGTGCTACTTTTGTTAATTTAACAACAACGAGTGCTTTCAGTAAAATAACAAAAGACCATAGTGCCAGTGAACGAGAAAATAATACGATTTTCGATAAAGAGAATCTGGCGGATTGTGGTTTAAATTGTAAGATATTAGAACAATTCTGTCGGCCACAACAATCATTAATTAGTATTGAGTGTTTAAAGTATAATAGTGAGAATCAAACGTATCAATGGACGTAGGATTAATTAAATTAATTTATTCTTCAATTGCCAATAAAGATTATTTGCAAAAATCGGTTTTAAATAAAAAATTCCGAATAAAATAGTTCATTTGTACTGTCACTCTAACCTCACTTTTTATATTTAATCGTTCGATCTTCTGGAACATTTTGACGAGATAGAAATTAATTTATTTTCATAATTAAACATTTAAAAGTATTGAAAGATGTATAAATATTGTTAAGTATGGAATCAATAAAAAAATTAAAATGTAGTTCATTTGTAGCGTAATTATAACCTCACTTTTTGCGCTCAATTGTTTATTCTCTATCTCATTTTATTTTCATGAGGATGATAGAGAGACACCACTTGTAACGGGTTTTAAAAACTATAAAAATTATTTTCTAGAAATAAAGGTACAAAAAAATGCGTAATTACGTAAATTGGCTGCATACAGGATTGATTATAAAGTAGTTCTTTTGTTTGTTAATTCTAACCCTACTTTTTAACGTTTAATTGTTTGCTCTCTGTCTCTTTCTAATCCCGTAAAAACAATAAAGACGGATAATCTAAGACATATCGATTACTCGGATAAATCCGCTAATTAACAATGCAATTAATTTTGTTAAATTTATTTTTAAACTACCAATAAAGATTATTTGTAAAAATCTGTTTTGAATATTTGGAATAAAATAGTTCATTTGTACGGTCATTCTAACCTCACTTTTTATGTTTAATCGTTTGATCTCTCCTGGATCATTTTGACCTGATAGAAATTAATTTATTTTCATAATTAAACATTTAAAACTATTGAAAGATGTATAAATATTGTTAAGTATGGAATCAATAAAAAAATTAAAATGTAGTTCATTTATAGCGTAATTATAACCTTACTTTTTGCGCTCAATTGTTTATTCTCTCTCATTTTATTTTCATGAGGATGACAGAGATACACTATTTGCAACGGGTTTTAAAAACCATAAAAATTAATTTCTTGAAATAAAATGCATAATTACGTAAATTGGCTGCATACAGGCTTGATTATAAAGTAGTAGTTCATTTGTTTATTAATTCTAACCCTACTTTTTAACGTTTAATTGTTTGCTCTCTGTCTCTTTCTAATACCGTAAGAACAATAAAGATGGCTAATCTAAGACATGTCGATTACTCGGATAAATCCGCTAATTAACAATGCAATTAATTTTGTTAAATTTATTTTTACACTACCAATAAAGATTATTTGCAAAATCTGCCTGTTTGAAATCTTCATGTATCGGTAGTTTTAATGATTTTACAAGTTCTACAAATGGTCGGGCATTAATCGAATCAATCGGCGACGAATCCATATACAAAACATACAAAGTACAATTTAAGCCTGTATGATAACAATACGACAATACTTGAGCACCGATACCGCTAACCAGATTGGGTATTTCCAAATTTGCACACCGAAATTCCGGTACTTTCCCACCATTCGTCAACATTCTAATAATCGATCCGTCGGTCTTCTCGTTCCTTTGATTCCCATTCAAATACGTTGCAATCGGTTGTGATGTTATACAATAGATGTAGTCGCTCTTCTCCAACCATTCCGAGAAGATTTCTACTAATTCCCCTGTAGTTAAACTACTCTCCGTATACGAAATTATAAAATCATCATTTAATTGATGAATCTCAACAGTACCATTATTTAATTTACACAAGAATTGATTATTCTGTAAAATCAGATTTGTAGTTAACGATTTGATGCGTGCCGTCTCTATAAAGATTAGTTTTCTGATGATTTTCGGTACTTTAAAGTCACCCTGCCATTCCAACGTTGGTCTGGAATTTTCCAACAATTACAAAAAAAAGATTAAATCAACGGAAATTTATTACTCTATATATTCTGGATATTCATCTAATTCGTCATCGATTAAAGCCCTAGTTGAGGGCTCGACAATTTCGCCAAAATTCATTTTTGAATGATTTGCAACAAACTGACGGTAGTTCAAATTGAACTACAAACTGAACTACTACAAACGAAATGTCCCTAGATTAGAGATGAGTTTTCGGTTCTAGAATTTTCTTGTCGATAATTTAAATATTGTTGAAATCGCTAATAGTAAAAATTAATTTAGAATTATTGCAAAAAATTATAGAATTTGTGAAACTTTATAAAATATATAAAAAATAGTGTGCTTTGGAGAATTTAGGGTTATTTATCATTTTAACCAACTTAAACACAATAATTCCCCAGATCTTAAACAATAAAATCGAATCAAAAGCGAATTATTGCTATAATTATCAATATTTTAACATAAACTCACGATCTAATTGCAATTCTATTATTATCATTGATTAAAATTGTGTTTTATCGATAATTATAGATTTTAATGGTTTTTTGCCTTTAACAGTGGTGCCAATAGTACGTCGCGTCTCTCCCCTGACGGTTTTTTTTTGACAGCAACTTTGGCCCTTGTCTGAACTTTTGTATAAATTGGAAATTCTCCCGATTTATCTATGCGGTGATAGAGAATAAATCAAAAATCCAACAAATTGAACGAATTCTGGACATGTAATTTAACATATCAAATAATTTGACTGGTGATTTTGTTTGAGCAAAAATTAACAAAAATGTTGAAGGTAAAAATGGTAAAAATTTCGCGAATTTTCGTACATCATAAAAACGTGTATTTTAGGAGAGAGGTCAATTGAAATTCGAAGATAAATGGCCAACGATGCGCCCCATCGTATTGAAACTATTAAAACAAGAACCGGTATCGCCGGCTGAATGGCAAGAATTATTCTACGATGTACATTTGGTGTGTTTGTGGGATGAAAAGGGACCGATAAAGTTACGTGAACATCTGCAAGAGGATATTGTGCGGTTCATTAAACAGGCACAGGCGCGTGTTTTAGCGCAACGACAAGAAGAGGCCTTATTGAAAGCGTACATCGCTGAATGGCGTAAATTCTTTACACAATGCAATTATCTACCGACACCGTTTCGACAATTAGAAGCAGCTCTAGCATTCAAAACTACAACATCATCTTCATCTGCACCATCATCATCAACAACGGCAGCCACAACAACAACGTCCGGTGGTAGTGGTAGTGCACAGAATTGTAATGGTGGTAGTAGTAGTGGTAGTGGTAAGAAGTGTATTGGTGATGAGAGTATTGTAAGGAAATTGATGTTGGATTCATGGAATGAGAGTATTTTCAGTGATATCAAGCATCGTTTACAAGATAGTGCAATGAAATTAGTACATGCTGAACGTAATGGTGAAGCATTCGATTCACAATTAGTTATTGGTGTACGTGAATCGTATGTGAATTTATGTTCGAATATTGAGGACCGTTTACAGATCTATCGTGAGAATTTCGAAGCTGCCTATATTGAAAGTACTGAAATGTTTTATCGTTTAAAAGCACCCGAACATTTACAATTAAATGGTGTCCAATCGTATATGCGTTATGCTGATAATAAATTACGTGAAGAAGAAGCACGTGCAAAACGTTATTTAGAAGCTGGTAGTAATAATGTTATACAATGTTGTGTTAAAGTATTAGTTGGTGATCATTTACCAATACTATTAGCTGAATGTGCACCATTAATAAAGGCCGGTGAAACGGAACGTTTACAATTAATGTTTCGTTTATTGGAACGTGTCCCAGAAGGTGTACAACCAATGTTATATGAATTAGAGAATCATATAACACAAGCTGGTCTAGCTGATATGTTAGCATCAGCTGATATTATAACACAAGATAGTGAGAAATATGTTGAACGTTTATTAGAATTATTTAGGAAATTTAGTAAATTAGTACATGATGCATTCAATGATGATCCACGTTTTTTAACGGCACGCGATAAAGCATTTAAATCAGTTGTTAATGATATTACTGTATTTAAATTAGAATTGTGTACGAATCGTAATTTTGGTGGTAAAACGATACAACCGGAAAGTAAATGTCCTGAATTATTAGCAAATTATTGCGATATGTTATTAAGACGTACACCATTATCGAAACGTTTAACTAGTGAAGAAATTGAATCTCGTTTAAAAGATGTTTTATTAGTACTCAAATATATATCGAATAAAGATGTATTTATGCGTTATCATAAAGCACATCTAACAAGACGACTTATTCTGGATGCTAGGTATAATCAACAACAAAAAAAAAACAAATCAATCTAAGTCGCTTTTTTGTTGTATTAAAAGGTGGTTAGAGGCGTATTGTACAGGTTGTCTGGCTTAAAACTGCTCAACTTTTGTAACTATGAAATCACTTGACTACTACTGAGCCAAACCCTCTGTATATACCGAAAAGTGTCTAATTTACAACGTTTTGATAATAACAGTGGAAAAAGTGACACAAAAAATACAAAATATTCCAATGTACATACAGGATGTCTGACTTAGAGGTGATCAGTTTTTTTCTCTATGAATTACTTGAATTAATTGAACTAAACGGTAATTTTCCTCATACTAGTCAGATGGTGCAATTAGATTTTTGCTATGTTCTTTTGTTTTCGAGTTATTTCCGGTTTTTCATTTTTTCGCGATTTCAAAAATGCCTCATATCTCGTAGGCTTTCAAAAAAAGTTCATTTTCTTTTCATTGTTTTTAATGTAGTTTTTAAAGCTGATTCTATTTAGCTAATTAGATTTTCTCTAGCTTTCACCGTTTTTGAAATATAACACAAACTTATCTTTTTTTAAATGGAACATATATTTAATCTATTGCTCATTAAATTGCTTATTTTTTTCTGATTCCAAATATATATAGTTTATTATAGTTATTTTCAAAAATGTAAGAGTTATTTTGAAAATTTCGATTTCGCAGGGAAGAATTCCTAAAATCATATTCGAAAAGACTTTAGAGTGCTATGAAACAATCGTTTTTTAGCTTGTCAACGAACTATTATTTTGGTTGCTATGTATTTATTCTTTTGTTTTCGTATTTTGCAATAGGTAAAATTTGTTTCATGGCACACTCTAAAGTCCTTTCGAGTATAATTTTTGTAATCACTACTTGCGTAATCGAAATTTTCAAAATAACTCCCGCATTTTTGATAATAACTATAGCAAACTATATATATTTGAAATCAGAAAAAAATAAGGAATTTAATGAGCGATAAATTAAATATAGGTTCCATTTAAAAAAACATAAGTTTGTGTTATATTTCAAAAATGGTGAGAGCTAGAGAAAATCTAATTAGCTAAATAGAATCAGCTTTAAAAACTACACTAGAAACTGTGGAAAAAGCGTCAACTTTTTTGAAAACCTACGAGATATAAGGCATCTTCGAAATCGCGAAAAAATGAAAAACCGGAAATAACTTGAAAACAAAAGAACATAGCAAAAATCTAATTACACCATCTGACTAGTCAGGAAAAAGTAGGACAGGAATGTACTATCCATTATTCTGTACGAGCTCTCCTTATAGGAGATACCCTGCAAAACCATCGAAAATGGTCCACCCTGTACATACAGGATGTCTGACTCAGAGGTGATAATTTTTTTTCTCTATGAATTACTTGACCACTATTGAGCCAAACGGTAATTTTTCTCCTACTGGCTTGATGTGTCCACTTTTGCACCGGCCACTCTGTACATGCCGAGAAAATATCGAATTTGATAATAAAAGTGGAAAAATTATAAAAAAAATCGGCATATTTGACACTAAAGTGGAAAAAGTGACACAAAAAGAAATGTAATATTGTGCTAACATACTGGATGTTTCACTCAAAAGTGGTCGATATTTTATTAGTCTTTATTTTCGGCTTGAAAATAGTCGCTGTTTTCATTTGTTCCACAATTTGTTCATTTTTAAGTCAAACACCCCGTACAACGGTAATTCCAAAAATTTGGCTATAATCAACAAAGGTGGAAAAAGTGACACAAATAGAAATGCTCTAGTGTGGTAATACACTGGGTGTTTGTCGAAATAAATTAGAGAATCTAGAACATTCCAATGTACAGGATGTCTGGCTTAAAACTGTTCAGTTTTTGTATCTATGAAATTACTTGACTACTACTGATGTGACCACTTTTGAGCCAAACCCTCTGTATATACCAAAAACGAGCAACCAAAAGTGTCTAATTTACAACGTTTTGATAATAAAAGTGCAAAAAGTGACACAAAAAATACAAAATATTCCAATGTACATACAGGATGTCTGACTTAGAGGTGATCAGTTTTTTTCTCTATGAACTAAACGGTAATTTTCCTGGCTTGATGTGTCCACTTTTGAACCGACCACTCTGTACATGTCGAGAAAATATCGAATTTGTTAATAAAAGTGGAAAAATGATTAAAAATTCGGCAAAGTGGAAAAAGTGACACAAAAAGAAATGTAATATTGTGCTAACATACTGGATGTTTCACTCAAAAGTGGTCGATATTTTATTAGTCTTTATGTTCGGCTTCAAAATAGTCGCTGTTTTCATTTGTTCCACAATTTGATCATTTTTAAGTCAAACACCCCGTACAACGGTAATTCTAAAAATTGGGCTATAATCAACAAATGTGGAAAAAGTAACACAAACAGAAATGCTCTAGTGTGGTAATACACTGGGTGTTTGTCGAAATAAATTAGAGAATCTAGAACATTCCAATGTACAGGATGTCTGACTTAAAGGTGCTGAGTTTTTCTCTTGACACTTGAGCACTTTTAAACTTAATAGAAACAAGATCATCTAATTTACAAAATTTTACGACACGTAACGCAATTCCACTGATTGGGTACCAATAAAAGTGGAAAAAGTGACACAAAAAAACCCGGATGTTTGCCTTAAAGATCACCGGTATTTTAATTTTTCTTGGCACCATATTAAGCGTTCGGCTTGAAAGTGGCCGCTATTTTTATTATTTCATAATTTGATCATGTTTAAGTTAAACACCCTGTACAACGATAATTCCAAAAATTCATAAAAAACTTGAATTATAATCAACAGAAGTGGAAAAAGTGACAAAAAAAATAGTTATATTGTGCTAACATACTGGATGTTTGACTTAAAAGTGGTCGGTATTTGATTAATCTGCATCTTTTACAATTGGAGTTGATTTTTAGCCAAACATCCTGTATGCGATGAGAAAGTGGTAATGAAAATTTATGAAGCTTCACGAAAAAAAAGTTATAAAATAGAGGACTTTATTATTCCAATGTTACCGGATGTTCGGCTTAAATGTACTAAGTTTTTCTCTTGACCCACTTAAGCACTTTTAAACTTAATCGAAACAAGATCATTATAAAAACTAGGAAAATATCTAATTTACAAGGTTTTACAATAAATAAAACAATTCCACTAATTTATTATCAATAAGAGTGGAAAAAGTGACAGAAAAAATACGGGGTGTTTGGCTTGAGGAGGACCGGCATTTTATTGACTTTTTTTGGACCATGCAAACCTTCCAAGTGTTCGGTTTGAAAGTGTTGACCATTTTTAAGTCAAACAACCTGTACAAAACTGACAAAAAAAAACTACTCATAATTAACAAAAGTGGAAAAAATGATTCAAAAAAAATATACTAGAAAATCATATTAACCGGGTGTTTGGATGAAAATTGGTCAACATTTTGTTGATTTTTTATGGCCGAAACACCCTGTATCTGGTAAACATTACAAGGTTTTTTGACAGAGTGTAAAATTCCATTAAAATAACACTCAATTCGACTATGATCAATAAAAGTGGAAAAAGTGCCAAAAAAACACACACTAAGTAGTAAAAGGATCTCGTTGTCTCTTCAAAACCTAAAGTGACCACTGAGAAACTAATAAAAAACAATTGATCCAAAAATTGGGCTATAACCAGCAAAAGTGAAAAAAGTAACACAAGGCAATGCTAATATACCGGGTGTTTAGCTTAAAGTTGTTAGTATTTCCTTCTTAATGGCCTGATTTGTCAAGTTTGAGTCAGACAACCTGTATGTACTGAAAAATTGTTACACTCAACGAAATGAACCAATAAGTGTAAAAAAGTGACAGAAAAGCCTTTAAATTACCTTCGGACACTATAAAAAAGCGATTTAGATACAAAGTTTTATGCAAATCTAGCAAGCAATAAATTAATTGTTTTTCCACTTTTAGTGCTGATAGTGAAAAGGAAGAGGATATGGTGGAATGGTTACGTGAAGTTGGTATGCCTGCTGATTATGTAAATAAATTAGCACGTATGTTTCAAGATATTAAAGTTAGTGAAGATTTGAATTGTCAATTTCGTACATCGACCGCTCGACACGATGCTATCAATATAAAAATTTTAAATGCTGGTGCATGGGCACGTGGTTCTGAACGTGTCACTGTCAGTTTACCAGTGGAATTAGAAGATTATATACCGGAAGTAGAGGAATTCTATAAAAAGAAACATTCCGGACGTAAATTACAATGGTACCATCATATGAGTAATGGTACGATAACATTTCAAACGATTAGTGGACGTTTCGATTTAGATGTAACAACATTTCAAATGGCCGTATTATTTGCATGGAATCAACGACAAAACGATAAAATTACATATGAGAATTTACGTTTAGCCACTGAATTACCAGATGGTGAATTACGTAGAACGTTATGGTCATTGGTTGCGTTCCCGAAATTAAAACGACAATTATTACTATTCTCACCGATTGCTAATGCACCGAAAGATTTCAATGAAGATACAGTGTTTTGGGTGAATCAGGATTTTGCATTGATCAAAAATGGCAAACCACAAAAACGCGGAAAGGTAGTTTTACAATATCAAATTTATTCGTTACTAAAACAGGCCCAAAAAAAAAATAAAAATAGAAAGTGCGTGGAACGTCGCGCGTTAAAAGTGAAACTTATTGGGTTAGCGATAAAGTTCATTTTTTTCAATTTCAAAATTTCGGACAATTTTTTTGACGTCTAAAAATGTTTCATCTGGGCCAAGCATTATTAACTTTTTAAAAGTAAAAATTAATGATTTCTCAATATAAAATATTAAAGGCTGTCCTACACCAACTGACAATTAGATTTCCGCCGAAATTTTTTGATCGCAACTGTATAATTTAACGCCATTAATTAATTTAGAAATACAAAAATCACAAATCGCGGTAGGCCTGGAAATTTTAGTTTCGTTCCAGAGGGCGCTGTACACCGATCAATGACACCAACTTTAGACCCTAGTGCTTATTTTACACAGTTGGCAGAACTGACGAATATAAGCGACGCTATGGCAACGCTCCCACTCTTCCCTCGCATCTGTCTTTTAGAGGGGAAGTGTTTCGCCGCACGGCATCCGCTTTTTAAAAAAAAAAAATTCCTATCCATGCGCGCCTAAAATACTCATTTTGTTTTTGTAGGTGAATTTGATTGGTCGATTACAATTGAGTACTGAACGTTCCCAAATGGAGGATAATCAATCAATTGTACAATTGAGAATATTACGTACCCAAGAGGCAATAATAAAAATCTTAAAGATGCGTAAACGTATCTCAAATGCATCATTACAAACGGAATTAGTTGATATTTTAAAAAATATGTTTTTACCATCAAAGAAAATGATTAAAGAACAATTAGAATGGTTAATTGAACATAAATATATGCGTCGTGATGATGATGATATTAATACATTTATTTATATGGCATAGAAAATTGTTATGGCAGTTGAAAATTAAACATAAGAAGATAAACGAACTTTTTTTTAATTATAATTGTTTTTTTTTTATATATACACTAGCTGTACCCTCGCGACTTTGTTCGTGTACATTATAAGTACGTCACATAATGTGTTGTTATCTATTAGTATTTCATTTCCGTATATATACTTTAAAAAAAAACACACATGGCAACGTCGCAATTTTAACAGGTGGATGTCAGCTGTTTTCAAGGTATTGAAATTTAAATGCCCTTTTTAACCATGTTAGAGGGTGAATTTTCAAAAATTCTTTCTTATTGGGCGTTTACAGCACCAAAGGAATATGTGTGCCAAATATAAAGTCAATTGGACAGATAGTTTAGGAGATATCGCGATGAGTGAGTCAGTCAGTGAGTGAGTGGTAAATCGCTTTTATATTTATAGATTTACTGTCGAGAAAGATGGAACATTTTATTTTGTTTTTCCAGTGACGTAACGAATATAACTTTATTACTAATTTAAATAATTTGCCCCCCCCGCACGCCACAGTGCTTTTCTTCTAATTAACTCTATGGATATGTTGCTAGCTCTGTCTAGCACAATTTTGCTTTCGTTCTACTTAGATACGTTTCTCTTTCTTTGATCTGTGGAAAATGATAGTGTTGTCTCTATCATTTTCTACTTTTTCCTATTCTATGGCGTCTAAGTACTTAATTATTTATCTATAGTTCTGGCAGATGAAATAAGCATCGAATCCAAATTTCGTTTGTCTTTATCTAACACATCGATTCGTTACGATTTGTTTTATCTCTGTTTCTTTTCAATTAACAACCGTGTAAATAAATCGCTTTAAAGACATGGAGACGAAAGCTAGATTAGACACAGTGGCGTTACTACGAAGGTGCAACAGGTGTCTAGATATAGGGTCGCGCACTTCTTAATTCTGTGGAACATCATTCCATCTTTGTCTCGCGTGCAAATCATCGTATTTAAAGAACATTCCAGAACTGTAACTACGAATATTCATAACCTAGGAATATTCTAGAACACAGGACCGGCCCAAGCTTTGCTGGCACTCCAAGTAAGCTTACTTTTGGCGCCCCTCTCCGATAATTAAAAATAATTGAGTGTACTATTTTTATATAATTCGTAACCGCAGTCTTTGATATCTTCATTGATTGGAAAATAGTTTTTTGATAACAAGAAATAAAGCTATGCGTTTTACATCTTTTAGAGAGCCTTAATAGAAAAACGACCATCGAAAAGTGCCCTAGAAGATGTCGTATTAATTAAAAACAAGTTAAAAATCGACCTTTCCGTATGGGCGCACCGCAGAAAAAAGGAACACACTCACGGATCGGTTCCAGTTGATAACTGCATAACTGTAACAAAAACACAAACTTTTAGTGTTATAAAAAAGCATAATTATTTCAAAAATTACTCTCTATAGGAATCCTGGAGCCATTCGGCATGGGATGTCTAAAAGCACTGGCACTTACACTAACACTAACACTAGAGACAATTAATTACTAATTAACAAAAAAAAAAACGACATTAACACTTCAACGACTGGAACACAACTGAACAAGAACGGACAAATCTAAAAAGGGTGTTAAGTAAGTGTCATTTGTTCGGTTGTTATCAAAAATGTATCTATGCGATTCATTTAACCTTCACAGTGGCAAAAAAAATGTGGAAAAATATTTAAAATGGCGTTTGTAAATAAAAATGCGGCTACCCAAATAAAGGGCACATTGCAGACGCAGGGATTGGGGTAGAGCAGGCAATTACTAACTTCAAAAGACTTCCAAGAGTGGATTTTGAAAATTCCGGGTGGATTTGGAAAACTCCAGGTGGATTCGGAAAACTAGGTCGATTTGGAAAACTCCAAACGGAATTCAATTGTACAGTGACGTAACGAGCATTTCAGGCGGCCCCTCCAAAAAATTATGTTACATTAATTATTTATTATTAATAAAATAGCAATTGAAATTCTTTTGGAAAATCTTGGCGCCCCACAGCGAGTGACGCCCGGGTCACGACAGGCCCCCTTGCACCCCCTCGCCACGCCACTACAATTGCAGGATTGCCATTTTTTGATTTTCCAAAATAAACGCAATTTTCCCTGAAATCCTGAAATTTCGAATCAGTACATAATTCCTTTAGAAAAACTAGTTCTAGAGTGTTCTAAAACAGTACCCAATCCCATATTGAACAAATTTAATTGTTTCTTAATTAATAAATTATTAATTAAAAAAATATTAATAATAATACAGTAATCTTAACAAAATGGTACACATAAAGTGCAGTATAGGATGCAATTAAAAGTGCCGGCCCTAAAATTACGCCGCTCCAGGCAGCTGCCTATTTTGCTGTGTCCTCGGGCCGGCCCTGTGCATATTTTTCACTTCTGTGGAACATCATTCGATCTTTGTCCAACGTGTAATTGTATACCCTATACACTGAGAGAATGGATTTTTTTGACAGCCTAGTGACCAACTTGATAGAATAAAATTTCCTATATTTAATTCTAAACGCAACTTTTTGTAGCTCTTCCAAGTATTTGGCAGCGTTTTTACCTAACGCATTGAAGAGATTTTCTGTGAGAAAATTTTTTATTCTATTTATTGTATATCGAAGTGGATTTTCCCATTGCTTAAGTGTATTTATAATTTTGTTTTCACAATTTTCGTATTTTGTAAGTAATTTTGAATTTTGCGCCATAGAACTAGTAACTAATCTAGTTACAAAAAAACGTCCATTTTCTCGCTGAATTTACTATATTTAATTTTGTAAACATTGCTAAATCCAGAACATTCCAGTCAAATTACGCCACTTGTTGGGTTCTTTGGTGCGCTCGTTTCAAGTCCCATATTTCAAAACCGAACCAGAACTTCACTATTTTTTGTACAGATCTACAGTGTCATTGTATAGTAAGTGCACGATTTATTTGATAAATTTCAAGAATGCAACTGAATACTTCCAAGCTCCCTACATTTTGGGAATATCTTTAAAGTTAGTTCAACCTTGAATTTATCAAATAAATAGCGTATTTACTATATCTATAATTGCTGTACTGTGTGTGATTTCTCAGCATAACGCAATTATTCCGTCTTTGTCACATACATTTAGAGGGAGCAAGAGAAGGCACCTGTTTTATTTGCCGCCCCTGTACATCCGACCTAAATCGTTTAAGGACTTTGCTACTAGATGATCATCAATTAAAACAAAGCACTTATCAGTAAACCATATCGTTTATTTTATTTAATAAAAAAATCATTAAAAATATTTATTGTTTAATATAGATATATTTAATAAATATATACATTTTTGTTTCTATATAAAATAATACATTACTCTATTACTAATTTAATAATAATAATAGAAATATTGATAATAATAATAGTAATAATAATGAGTCAGCCCAGCTGTATGTACATTACTGATAACATCCGTTACTTGTTTCACAACCTATAAATACAAGGTCACATTATTACTTTTGAACAAAGACGAAAAAAAACAAATGATAATAATAAAGCCAACTATAATCCTTTCTCTAATAATCACATATTAATTGCAATTAAATAAATAATTAAAGTGGGCAGTTTCAGTTTAAAAAAAATAAAAATAAAAATGGCAAAGGAAGACTAAAATATACAAAACAGCTGCCTCCCATTTTCAATTTTGGCACATTTCCCCCTACACAAAATAATAATTAATTATCATCATAATAATAATAATAGTAAAACAAAAAAGGCACTTTTGTCTCTTTATAGAGAGACTGAGCAATGATAGCACCCACAATTTATTTACAAATTAAGGCATTTTTAGATATGTTGTTTTTTTTTATTTTAACAATAATTATTGCTTATTTGTATTAAAATGAGTATGTCAATATCAAAGACATACGTTAATTCGGCTTAGCCTACTAGACTCTTATGGCTTTTGTGTTGTTGTTGTTCGATAATTGTTTTTTTTTTTATCTAACAGTTTGTGTATGTTTAACCGTTTCATTGCGTTGTTTCAATTCATCAGCTTGCTTCAACCATTTCTGTACTTGTCGCCGATTTATATTATATTTACTAGCAACAGCCCTTTGATTCCCTTTACATATGGTATCTTGATAATAGCACTCGATTGCGCTCAATTTAAAATCTAAACTGTATTGGTGGCGTTGTTTTAACGGCACCATATAATTGGGTTCTTCATATGTTGTTTGCGTTGTTGTTGTTGTTGATGTTACATCATAATCGCAACAATTCGAGAATTGTTGATAATAATGGTAATTCATTGATGATTTCGGTTGTAATTCGTGTAAAATATAGGTGTCTTGTTGTTGGTGTTGTTGTTGTTGTGGGTAATAATCGGTAGTACTGCTACAACACGGTGTTGTTGTTGTAGTCTCAACAACAATACACGAATCGAAGACATCATCCAAATACGGTTTAAATAATTTTACAGTTTTTGTTGTTGTTGTTGTTGTTGTGATTGGTGGCGATTCAAGATCTTCCTGAAATTTCCGTTTATTATTCGTCGATAAATCCCACACGTCTGGGTGAGGCTGCAGGAGACTGGGTGGCGACACAACTTGTTGTTCTTGTTGTTGTTGTTGTTGATGATGAATAAACAACAGCGGCGGTGGAGGGGGGGTGACGGCAGCGGTCGCAGGTGCGTTTATCGCTCTTTTCAATGATAGATCGATGGGCGTTGCGGGGTCCGGGGCTGGTGCTATTATTGAGGCGCCCGGACTGGCGACGCGCGGACTGCTGCGATTGTAGTTGTGGTGATTCGTTGTGTAGTCGAGGGGCGCCGGAGATGGTACAAGCGCCGGCACCCGTTGTTCCTGTCCTTTATTCTCATGATGCTGATGATGATTATTATTATTATTATCGTTCTTGATTTGTCCAACACTATTTCGTAGATTGTTTTCAACTTGTAACCATTTCTGGATCTGACGGCGATGGATGCCGTACTTACGGGCGGTGGCACGTTGATTACCCTTACAATCGGCATCGTTACGATACGAATCTAGTACTTGTAATTTGAAATGGGGCGCAAAGATGCGCCGTGATCCTATGCCAGTCTTGCCGTGATTATTCTCATTTTTACCACTATTATTATTATTATTGTGACTTAAAGCGATAGGACCACGTTTTAGGACTGAATTTAAACCGTGCGCCATGTGTACACACATCAAATTTAGGCACTTGATCACTTTCAAATTAATTAACAAATTCACAATTTTAATTGTTGTTGTTTTTTTGTTAATTGTGTGTGTGTGTGTGTGTGTAAATGTGTTTTAGTTTTAATCTGTACGTACGACCTATGTAGCAACCATTTTCGTCACGATTCACAGAAAATCCCCACTCTACTCACACCAACACAAATGTATTCTCACGTTTTAAAACATCATCAAAAACGGACCTGAAGTTGTTTTTTTTCTAAACAAACACCGACATACGTCTCAAACAATTCTCGTATTCATCTACATTATAACAATAAAGATAACAAACAAAAGAATCGGTCGTTACTTGATTGCGTGAATGGGAGGCACCGACATCCGTTTATGAAACAAGTTTACCAACACCGTTGCCATATTGTAATGGTAATCACCTACTTTTTTAAAATCGCATAAAATCAAATAATTTTCGATAATTTTCGTTAGATTCGATAAAATTTCTATAGAATATGATTAGATTTGTTGTTAGATTACGGGAATAATTGTTGGAAATTGATTAAAATTGATTGGAATGTGTTTGATGTGGCAACAATGGGAATGGTCACGCCAGACAAGCTGTCGCCAAGCCAGCGAGGCCAGACAACGCGTCTCTCCCTTTTGCTTTTCATTCATCAAAACAGATGGCAATACTAACGCCATTTTGTTCATTTTTTCCACAATTTCACATAAATCTAACAGAATCACAATTACAATATTTACAAAATATACCGAATGTTCCAGTAAAGGTTGTAGTGTGATTGATGAGAGGTTGTATAATAACTTGCGTTGTGCCGTTGGGTATATAGACAATCATGATTCTTTTATTTGAGGATTTTATTATTAGATCTTGACATTTTGTGAATTTCAGCTGACTGTATCACAAGTTAATTTCTATTTTGAATCATTCTGGCAAACTGTCATCATTTATAAATAATACAAATACAATTAGTGACTGTAGAATTATGTGGTAATTTCAGCAAAATATTACATAATCTGATTGGTTATATCAAGCGTCAAGTTTCTATCCGACTTTCTGATTGGTTGTAAGAATACGCCAAATTAACCAGACATCCTGTATAAAACAGTTATAGAAGATAATTGATTTACAATTCTAACACTAAGTTTGATTGGTAGTAGATTTTCACCATCCCCATTCGATTGCCAGTCAAATTTAAAACGTCAATTTTGATTGGTTATGTCATGCGATTTTCTGATTGGTTGTAAGAATGCACCAAATTAACCAGACATCCTGTATGAAACAGTTGCATTTTAGAAAATTATTGATGTAGAATTCTAAGAAATTTGATTGATAGATTTCCCACTATCCTCATTGGTGCTATCCGACTGTCAAATTTAAAACGTCAACTTTGATTGGTTATAAAAAACCGCGAGTTTAGAAGTTGTAGTTTCGTGCTAATTTCAATAGAATACTTCAGTAAATACAGAAGGTACATGAAATTCCATCGAAATCATCCCTAAACTGAGTTAAAAAAATAATTAATTTCGTGAATGTGTTGATTTGAATCGAATTGAATCTGATTGGTTACAGTAACGCGGAAAATCTGAATCCGCTCATCTGATTGGTTGTTTGTACTCGATTGTTGAAGTTCAATAAACAATTCTGATTGGTTATAAAATTATAAAACCAAACATCCTATTGGTGGATTTCCATTATCCTCATTGGTTCTATTCGATTGACAAAGTTAAAACATTAATTTTGATTGGTTATTAAAAAGCGCAAATTTAAAAATTGTAGAATTCTGTATGAATCGAAATTGTCTATAAATTGACTGCAAAACAGCTAAATTCATCAGACTCTGGATTAGAACCGAATCGATTATGATTGGTTAAAGAAGCGCGGCAAATTTCTATCCGCTATTTTGATTGGTTCAATATACAATTCTGTTTGGTCAAATTACACACATCAAATAACTATCTGAAAATTAGGTTAGAATTGTAAGTAATCTGATTGGTTGACGGGAGCCCGCCAAATTTTCCAGCTTCTCATTGGTTCCATTCGATATCAAATTTAAAATGCCAATTTCGATTGGTTTCTATTGAACCGCGAATTTTAAATATTAATTAAAAATTAATTTATTAAATTTAATGTACAAAATAATATAAACATCACGTTCTGTGATTCCTGGCGACAACAACACCAACTTTTTGACTCAATCGTTTACAGCCAGTTTTGGAGAATAAAGGATACTCGGTTGGGCCCCATTCGATGAAATTCATTACTTCACTATTACAACGAAATAAATTAATTAATATTGATACACATAAAGTATTAAAAGACTTACTCGATTTCTCCAGCAGACGGTTTAACATTCCTCTGTTCGAATTGATCCAAAATACACAACTGAATTTGTGGTTTCTCCATTGGCAGAAACGGTACATAATGATCGATCAGATTACTCTGTATCGTATCCGAATGATGGAAGCCGCCTTGCTCATTAAATGCCCCAATTGATATCAATTTCTCGAAATGTCTCAATTCTAGATTCTCCCGTTTAGTGCCCTTATGTTTCCAGAAATCCAAATACACTTCATTGATGAAACCTGCACCAGTATTTGACAGAAACAGAAAGATTGTTTCCCGATAATCAACACCTTCGACTTGATCGTGATAATCAATCAATGGTTTGATAATATCCAATACGCCCGCCGGCATCTTATCGACTTCATCAAACATGAACAATTGCCGTGGACATTTCGTTACGTTGCCTTTGATCCAATTGTACAGATTCTGTTGGTAGATTGTCGTGTGTTGTTCATTTGGGAAATGTATTCGGCCGACGAAACGATGCACATACCCACTCTGACTACCTTTATGGTATAAATGGTTAATAATGAATGAGGCAACGTAATTTTTACCAGAACCCGGCCAGCCGTGGAAGCTGATTGTTAGCGCTTTTGAAGGTTGATGGTGTGGACTCCAGTGCGCCCTTAAAGCGTTCATTACAATATCGATCATCAAATGTTGACCGTAAACACGTTGTCGCAACGTTGCTTCTAATCCTAAATAATTTCTTGATTATTTACAAGATTTCTAATTGTATCGAATTACCGTCAAAGTCTGCAGTTATCCAAGATTTTGTACAACATTCTGCGTAGTAACAATAGACACTTTTTGCAGAACTTGCAAAACCAACACCAACAGATGCTATATCGTAAAACGCTACAGATACGGTTATTCGAAATAGAATAAGCAAAAAAACTAAACACATTATTGGAAATTCGTTTAATAGTCTTAAATTCTATCGAATCATGCTTAGAAATTTATTAAACAAGATTAATTGAGGAATTTTTCGCATTTAGTGTTCCCAAATTTGAAAAACCTAACCTATCTTCGAATAGTTGACAAACATGGTTGCCAACCAATCTAAAACGTTACTAAATCAAGTTAAATTCAACTAAAATTGAGAATTTTATTTTTAATCTGATTAATAAGACTTTTTGGTCAACAAATATTATATTAATCACGCAAAAAATATTAAATTAATCACTAGATCTAGTTGCAACAGCTGGGATTTTTAGTCTATTACGTTGCCACTAGATTCACTTTCAACAGTCTAAGGCGCCAAATTCAAATTCGCATAAATAAACTATTTTTCCACAAATTAATTTTATTGTTTAAAATAAAACAGAATCCCACTAAAGTATGAAATAAAATACACATCAATCTAAGTCTATATATAATTGTTGACAGAAACCGATTTTTATGATGGTGGCGGTGGCGGCGGTGCTGTCAATAATGAATTAACATCAATGCCCGGCGGCGGTGGTGGAGGACAATTACCCGGTGCTGGTGGCCATGCCGCAAACTGTGCCGCTTGCCATGGTGGCATTGGTGTACCAGCCGTTGGTGTTGCAGTTGTTGTTGCCACAACACCAGTCGTAGCACCCGGTGGTGGTGGTTGATTATTAACAGCAGCACCATGCATCCATGCCATCATCTGTGGTGGACTAGTTTCACCTGGTGGTGGTGGTGGTGGCATAATACCCGGTGGTCCAGGTTGCCAATTCATATTCCATGCACCGGGTGGCGGTGGTGGTGGTGGTGGTTGCATACCATTCATAAATGCTGCAGCAGCGGCGGCAGCTGATGTTGGTTGATTATTCGGTTGTGGCATTGGTGGTGCCATTATTGATCTGGGTGCCATTTGTTGTTCAAACATATTAAAACCGGCTGTTTTACGTATTGCTGTTGTTGTTGTTGGTGTTGTACCATTTTCATTTGCTTTTAATGCATCAGGTGGTGGACCTTCACCTAATTCAGCCATCAGCGACATGTACTCTTCATCGATCTTTGCTTTATCGCCCGGTACAGGTGGACCACCTTGACCTGGACGTTTCTGGCGACAATCGCGTGCTATATGACCAGCAGCACCACAACTCGAACACACAATATTATTTGTAACATTTGGTTTATCAGGACACTGGAAATAAAAATAAATAAACAAATTAATAATAAGCAATTGTTTTTGTTTTTTTTTATAACTTACCAGCCAAGACTTATGATCAGTGGCCCCACAATTATTACACCGTAAACCATCATTCTCTCTTAAAGTACCATTCAATTGGGCCAATTCTCTTAATTGCATTCGACGTAAATCATTTTGATTTTCTGGTACTTCAACACCCTGCCGTATCACTTCTTTAATCTATAAATAATTAACAATAATTTAAAATAATAATAATAATATAAAATAGTTACTCTTTCAACAGCTTTTTTAACACATTCCGGATTTGTGGCAGTTATATAAGCGTGTAACGGTTCATCTTCACCAGGTAAAGGTTGTCCATCTTTCCTACCAACTTTACCCTCTTTTACACTACCCTTACCACGGATGATAATCTTAGCACCGGTCTCTTTCTCCATTGCTACAAAAATTAGATTTAGTACAAAACCTACTGGAGAATACCAGAGTATCTAGCATTATTATACAGTAGTGGCGATTAAAACAGGCTAATTTTGTATATAAAATGAGATACTCTGTAATTTTGTTTTTTTTTGATAATATACTTTTCAATGTATTGCCTCTAGGTCCAATTAGAAGACCTACAAAATTGATTTCCGGATGTTCCTCTTGTGGTATCATAACTTTATCACTTACACGTATAACCGGTGGTCTAGCATTAAAAAAAAATTAGATAATTAAATTAATTAATTGTTAATAATTAATAGTACTAACTTATAATCCATTGGTGGTTTAAAATCGGGATTAATTTGTTGCATTTTCAATACAAGCGCATGCCGTTCCTCTTCCAATTTCCTTCTAGTACGAAACTCTCTTGTATTCAAACGTTTACCATCACTACTATAAATTGGTTCTGGTGATGGTGATCTGCACATAAAAAACAAATAAAACAAAAACAATTACAATCGAATTAATTAATTTGAAGAAAAAAAAAATAATTAAAATTAATGCCTAATTAAATTTTTGGGAGGAAATTTAAACTACTTGAGCAATTTTTTATAAATTAAAGGAGCACCTCAATTTTTTGTCTGACTTTTTAAATAATAATAAACTATTTTAATTATTAAATTTTTTTCTATTGTAGTCTCTGTAAAAAAATTTAATAAATTAATTGATTAATTAATTAAAAGGAGAAATAAATCCCTAAAAAGAGAATAATTTAATTAGTTTGCTGTAAAAAATTAATTAATTAGGAATTATGAAATTAATTGCTCCTGTCGTTATCCTGGAAAATAAGTTCTTTTAAAAAAAGATTACTGGCTTTAATTAAATAGATCTAATCTCTCTCTCTATATATCCATCTATCTCTTTCTATTATGCAACAATTCTGAAATTATACAATCTCGAGGGCTGATTATTCTTCACCTTAAAAATGAAAGCAAATTATATTCCGTCCACAAAATAAGTATAAAATTTGAAATTGCAAATGACAGGTTATATGCAACTTAATGTTTCAAAAGTTCCTAACTTTTACATGTTTACTTGAAACGAAAAGAATATTTTGTTGTGGCACTACTGTTTGAATAAAACCCTACGCATTTTTTTACACATTTTGCTGGTAATTGTTTACTATTAACCGTGAACTTCGATATTTTATATTTCTTTGGAGATTGTTAAATCCTTTTTGAATCAATTTTCGGTTTAATACAATAAAGAATTTAAATTTTGGGGGTCTTAATAGAGGGACAACTTTTCATTGCATAGGTTAGCTGCTTTCTGTCATTTGAAATTTTATACTTAATTTTTGGACGGAGTATATACGTATAGTTCTAACGACACATCGAGGCGCAACAGAACTGATGCCATTAAAGAACCTCCTTCGATCCAGGGGCGTACAGATGGTTTCACGTAAATGTCATTTAATAAAACCAACACAGATAGAAATGTCAGTAAAAATAAATTATATCCTATTACGGACGCCTATGTATTGAAGGTCAGTTCAGGTCTGCATCAACTCTCGCCTCGGTATGTCGCAATGACAATACGTGACGTAATAAGAAGTAATTTCATGTTTACTGCGAAACAAAAAAGGACAGAAACAATCATGAAACGTGTAGTCTTCTTATTACGTCATACGAGAAAACAAAAGGGGACATTACTAATAAAACAAAGATTAGGGTAGGTGAAGAATAATCCACGTTTCAGAGAGGACTTGATCAATTTAGAAATTAGTTTTGTTTTTCCTAGAAAAGTTAATCAATTACAGTTGCTTTTTAATTCAATAATTATGAATATTTTAGCATAAATTTATCGATAAATTCTATGCTAAAATAGAAAGTTTAGGCAGGATAACTAAATATTGTATGAACAAAAAAAAAACGTCTACAATCTAATCGCTTCCACTACAGACAAAAAAATCGTTTATTTTACTTTTTCAACAACTTTTTTCTAGTCTCTTTAGATTAGATGCATGCTCAAAAAGTTGGATTTTGTTGTCTATAATGAAGCAGTAAATTGTTCAGATATTTAATTTCAACCCTTAAATACTAGCCTAAACGCAAACAACCACTAAAACAGCGGTTCTTAACCTAGGGTCTTAAAAAGAGCAGAATCTTAAGCTTTGTTCGTTTCTTGGAGATATAAAAAAACTATAAGGTATGTCCGAACAGTTTCAGGAGCTTTATGGATTTATTATGACTTTTAATAGAGATAAGAATTAATTAAGAGACTTGCCTGGAATATTAAACGTACACTGAACCAAAATTGGCGTGACTTATCAACAGTTGTAGGATAAACCACAATTTTCAAACATTCTAATAGAGATTAAGCTCAAGACTCGCATGGAATAGTGCCAAATTGATTCCGATAAGTAATGACAAAAAAAAAACAGGAAAAGTCAAGTTGTTCTCTCAAAATTTTGATTGCTATACACACTAGAAGATATGTTGAAACATTTATAAAGGATTCGCGGATTTATTGTTACTTTAAAGAGGGTAAAGTTAAAAAAATTGTAGTATTTAAGAGTTAATTAAGTATCTAAACGGTAATTTTAAGCCTTGAAAATCATTTGATTATCAACACGTCACTATCAATTTGCTTATTTAAAAACAATTAAAACGATCGTTAAATTTTCAAGCCTTAATCCAACTAATAACTAATACGAAAAATATTGAAAAAAGATTTCTCATAGATTTGTGTCGTTGTTGCCAGTTTTTTTCTTTGAACTAATAATACAGAAATCGGTCTCGATTGGTGCAGATATAGCAGTTGTTTTTTTTTTGATTTTTTTTAAAGTTGTTGATTTACAACTAAGATAAACACTTCACCTTTCCTCTGGATTGGCCGGTATCCCCAAATCTCCACAACGCAACTTCCTACTGACTTCCTCAATCTGGAGTTGAACTGTAATAAAAACGGGTTAGAAAAGGGCAAAAGCCCAGCAGTTAGCATACAGTTTTTTCGATTAAATTCATTTAAATTGTTTTTATAATAAATCCCCATTTATTTTTTTTGTCTAATATCAAAAACCCATACTAGAATAAAAATATTATTACATAATTACTTTATTTTTTCTTTAAAGCTATTGCTCAAGATTTAATCCAATTACTTACTTGTTTTAAAGCAAACAACAAAATGATACTTACGCAAATATGCCTCTTCTTGTTTCTTATCTAAACCAGATGGTAGGATCGTGGGCATGCCTGGTATAAAGATCTTATCGTGTTCATTACCAGCCCAACGGGACTTCCGTTTCCTCTTCTTTGAACCATCGTCATTCTCTTGACTACCTGTTTTGTTTATTCAATTGTTTAAACAAATGCCTTCTTTACGAATAAATCAACTTACCAGTGGAATGATTAGAATTACCATCGCCTTCTTTCTGTTGTGTAACCAACGATGCAAAATTCCTCGTCGCCGCTATTGTTGCCAACGTATCCGCAATTAATTTCTCACCATCTGGTGGCGGATTCGATTGTTGTTGTTGTTGCTGTTGTAACGATATCTGTGTTATCGTATTTGTTGCTGACAAAAATGATGCTGCTGAGAATGGTACAGCTGCTGTTGTTGTTGACGATGTTGTTATTGTTGTGGGCGTTGGTGGTAGTGTTGGTAACGACGTGGTAGTAATCGGGGGCGTTTTCTCCTTACGACTATTCTTCTCACGACTCCTACTGCGCTCCTTATCACGTCTACCACTGTCACGATCACGATGCCGATCACGATCACGGCTACGTTTACGTTCACGACGATCACGATCACGATCACGGTTCCGATCTCTGTCACGATCCTTACTTTTACCACGATGCCGAGACGAACCCATTTTCTATCTTTTTTTTCTAATTATAAAACACTTTTAATTAATTACAATTACAATTGCACAATTTTTTTTGACAAAAAAGCACACAATTCAACAATATGGCCGTCGTCGAAATGTCAAACCGCAGAATTAATAAAACGTATAGATTACCACAATTAATAACATAATTATTCCAACTTAACCACAATTACAAATTATTTAAAACGTTCAGTCTTCATCTTTTATAAATTTTAAGAATTTTACATAAATTTAAATGATATTTTTACAATTTTAGTTAATTAAAAATTAAAGCGTAGATTTTTACAAATTCTATGGTTATTGGTCGTAACTTCAAACTCATTGTTGCCAAACGTTCAAAAATAAATACTCCAGAAATTTTTAATTAGAATAAAATAATTAAATTAAAAATAAATAAAATTTATGACAATTGGAGTTTTGGATATTAGAAATATTAGAGGAAAGATGCATTAGCTAAAGAAAAGTGTTTACTTTTTCCTGAAAAACATGAAAATTCTACAGGTTTCATGAAAAATCCCAAAATCAAATAGTTGTTGGCACTGATAAAACTATTGAATTACAAAAAATAGATATCTCAAAAGATGACTTTATAATTATTAAAAACTACTTAAAAAATATTATAAGGCTTATTCTACCAATATTGGAACCTACAAAATTGTTACTACGTGTTTTGTAACAACTTTATAGCTTATTTAATTTAATTATTTGATTTTTGTAAATTGTTACTATCTATAGTTCATATAACCAATAGTTTGAGGCATCACAACTATCCAACCATAGAAAAACTAAAAAATAGAATCATTCAATTTTAGTTAAAATTGTAAAAAAAAATAGCAAATAAAAGCTAATAAATGCTTAATTATGCATGAAATATTGTTGAAAATATTCGAATTTTCCAAATAATCATTATTATCGAATAATAATTAGATTTCTAAAACTTTAATGCAATTTCTTACAAATTCTATGGATTGTTTTTGACCAATCACGTAGTGCCGGAAACGCCGCCATACTATTTCAAGTCGCCATTTTCCTGTTTTTTAACAACCCCCCCGAGAAAAACAACATTGTTATAGTTGTTGAATGGAAAAATCTTGAAATTGCGCTGAAATTGATTAAAATATTTAGTGTTTTTCTTTGTAGTTAATTAATTGGAAAAAATGCCGGGTAACGGTGATCAAAACGATGGTCTAATTGTAAAATTACGCGGTCTACCATGGTCGGCTACAACCGATGAGATCCAAAAGTTCTTCAAAAATTCCAAGATCCTCAACGGTAAAAATGGCATACATATGACTTCGTCACGTGAAGGTCGACCCAGTGGTGAGGCCTTCGTTGAATTTGAGGATGAGGAAGATTTGAAGATGGCTTTGAATCGTGATCGAGAACATATGGGCAATCGGTATATTGAAGGTGAATTCCTTAAATTGTATATGAAAATTTGATAATTATTGTGGTTTTGTAGTTTTTAAGGTAAATAGGGCCGAAATGGATTGGGTTATAAAACGATCAGGTCCCTCGTACGGTATTAGTGATGATGGTTGTGTGCGTTTGAGGGGCTTGCCGTTTGGTTGTTCGAAAGAAGAGATTGCACAGTTTTTCACAGGTATTTGCGATGAGAGATTGTAATCGAACAAAAAAAAAATGCTAAATAACAAATGTAAATTATTTTCTTTTAAACCAAACAGAAAAGAAGTCCATTGGCGAAATAAATTTGATTTGTCGACTGCAATTCATACAAATTCTTAAAGTTTATAGAACAAATTATTTTTGTGTCGCAATGGACCGTCTTTAAATACTGTATATTCGCTAGAATGTTATTTTATTGTTATTCTTTTTGAAAAAATCGATCTTAACAATTTATATTTAGAAAATAGTTTGAGTTTCTAGGCAAATTCCGTATCAAAATGACAAATTTTCTGTAAAATACAGGACCAACCTTTTTTTCGAGCATATGTAAAATTAAATCCACGAAACCATTGCTTAGGGTAATATGCGTTTAAACGTGCAAGCCGGCTCTTCCAATGGGTTAAAGTCCTATTTTTAAAGATATTATGGGCCACAAGAGGCTCTCTCTTCTCGAGTTATGCGCCCTCGGCTTTAGAACAATAATAATCAAGAATGAAAAATTAGTCTTGTAGCAATTTAATAGTTAATACTTTGAAAAATAATTTATTTGCAACCTTTTGTACCTGCCTTGCTACGCCACTGACACGCCTAAATTACATGATAAATAGAAGAAGTACAGAGACTTTTTTAGCGTAAGGCTGGATCCACACTACAATTCCAGTTACTGTCTACAGTGGTTGAATTGGAGCTTAACTGTAATGAATAATACGAATGTTTTCATTGCTTTTCATTTGATAATATTCAACCAAACGCTCTAGTGTGGAGCCGGCCTAATCGGCCGTCGTTATGTATATTTTGATTCGCGATTGTTTAAAAAAAGTGCAACAAAACCCTGCGAGATTTGCAAGCAGAACCTAAGCTCAAAATAATGTACAAATTTTTGTTTTGAAGAAGGGATCCGATCAGAAATAAATTGCAGAATCTATCTGGAAACTTAAACTATTTCCCTTTTCTTGTCTAAAAATTAATTAAAAACAAAAACAACATTCTTTTGAATATACTTTAATTTTTATGATTATTATTTTTATTTTTTATTTATTTATTGTTGTATAAAAAAACAACAAACAAAGTATAATTGAGTTCAAGGGTTTATATTATGAATTGGGTTGTTTGGGTAGGGTTGGAGATAGTACCCAACGGAATAACTCTACTGACTGACTACTCGGGGCGGAGTTCTGGGGAGGCTTACGTTCAATTTGTTAACAAAGAAGTGGCAGAGAAAGCTCTGCTGAAACATCGTGAAAAAATAGGACACAGGTGGGGTAAAAAAATAAACAAACAAAACAAAAACAGAAAAAAATAATGGGAGGGTAAACGAATTTACGGGCCATCCTCTCCATTTTTTTAATACAAATTTTATAATGAAAAAAAAAATTAAGGAATTTTATTTGATTTTTCTTTAATTTTTATTTAAAAAAAAAGAATTAAATATGGGTATGATTCTTATTATTATTATTATTCTCATAATTCGTATTTATTGCATTTTTCTTTAATACAATCCATTAATTTTTATTATAATAAATAATTTTTAAGTAAATAATGTGGTAAAAGTGCAATAAATGCGTAATGGTAAGTTAATGCCTTTTGGAATGTAGTCATAACATGCTTAAATTACATGTGTCTTTGCTTAATTCATTCAATTTCTATCTTTAAAGGCTTGAGTTTTTTTTTTGGAGTAATTGCAAAATCATGTTGTGACGCATTTAAACGTTCTTTCAGGGAGATTTAATTGTTTTGCAATTGTTCACTACTTTTTTATCAAATTTATTATTATTTTTTTTATAGTTGCATTAATAATTGTTAATCTTCCTTCTTGAACAAAATTGCATTTTTTCTGTTATTTCAATTTTAATCAACAAAATTAATGGTTTTTCATCAATTGACTCCAACAGGTATATTGAAATATTCCGTAGTAGTTTATCGGAAGTGAGCAGTGTTTTGGGTTATAATCCAAATAATCGCCGTGGTGGTGGTGGCGGCGGCGGCGGTGGAGGAGGAGGAGGAGGTGGCGGCGGAGGCGGTGGTGGTGGTGGTGGCTCAAATTTGGGCATCTATAATTCACGGCCAAGTCCATACGATCGTGGTGATCGTTTCGGTAATAATAATCGTTTCCAATCGAGAGGTTCACGTAATTTTAAAGGATCCAACTTTTCCAACAACAATCCGAATAGTAACTGTTTGTTGTGTAGTGGTGTTTAATTTTTTGTTTTTATTTAATTATTGTTTATTGTTAGATTATAATAATTATGATAGGCCCCCACATTGGGTGAATAATAATCATGATGGTATGGATAGTGGTGGTGGTGGCGGTGGTGGTGGTATGATGGGTGGACGTGGCCCACCACCATTACCATTAAATACCGGTCGTAGTCCATACGAAATGGATTCATGGGGTGATATTGGACAACCACCAATGAATGATCGTAATTCAACCGGTTTACATTGTGTACATATGCGTGGTCTACCATTTAAAGCTACCATAATGGATGTAGCTGATGTATGTTTATAGGTACTCAATTATTATTATTATTTTAATTATTATTATTATAATTGTAGTTCTTCAAACCAATCGTTCCAATTAATATACGTTTATTGCAAGACCATAATGGTAGAGCTTCAGGTGAGGCGGATGTTGAATTTGCTTCACATGACGATGCCGTCCGTGCCATGAGTAAAGATAAAGGCCATATGCAGCATCGTTATATTGAATTGTTTCTTAATTCCACTGGCGGTGGTAGTGGTGGTGGTGGTGGATGTGGTGGTAATAATAATGATATGGGTGGTGGTTATGGTGGTCGTAGGCGATTATAAGTTTCCTCCCACCAAAAAAAAATGTATTTTTTTACAAAAATTCCTAATTTTTTTTTGAAAACAATTTCTTGATTATAATTGTGTGAATCAGTAATAATAATAATAATTATGATAATATTTAAGAGTAAGTAGTACTTAAGAGACAGCATTTGTTTGCTTTTATTCATTAATTTTTGTTTTGTCTACAAACAAAAGTACCTTAATTTCTTATAAGAGGATATTTTTAAATTTCAGTACAGTTGATTTAAAATATGATAAATAATTTCTAGATTTATTTATTTATTTTTATCAAATGTGTAGCCGTTCCTTCTATTTTTGTGTCCTGAAAAATTGATAATCTCAAAGATCATAGGTTACAAAAATTGATAAACTTCATTTGCAACGAGTTAAAAGTGAAATTTGTGGTAAAATCTTCGATAGTGTAAAGGGCGTTAAATTGTATAACAACAAAAAAAAATAGGACCGATACTACGAATGTTGTTATATTTTTAGGTGTGAAGAATTTATTTTTGACGCAACATTAGTCGACGACGTACAGTTTGTCTAATCGTGAAACTAGAGAATTAATCGTTAGAAAAACATAGAATTAATTTCATGATTAATCTAGAAAGATTAAGGTTAATCTATTTGATTCTGTTAATCAACATTAGAATTTTTTTTGAAATGAACCGACCCCTAAACTCTAAATACTGACATTGATATTAGAGATTGGTTGGTTTTATAACATAACAGACGCAGTTTTATTTTCCTCGTGTGTTTTCTTTGTATTATTATTATTTTTATTGGTGGAAATTGAAGACGAAATTGAAAATGACGATGGATGTTCATGGTGACGAAAAGGTGAGTTTATTTATAAATTTTGTGTGAATTGGCGAATTACTCCAATTTACGTAATATGTGAAAAACAAATCTTAATTGCATCATTCATAATATTGTTAAACTGTTAACAAATTTTTCATGAATGATATTAAAATAATTACAATTATTGTTAAAAAAAAAAACATGAATTTTTATCGAATTAATTGATAATTTTTGTTTGTGCAACTTTTACGGTGTAATTTACAATTAGAGATGATGAAAAACTGCAGATCGATTGTCAAGAAAATTCATTTTATACCATGTTATAATCGAGAAAAACTGTTTTATGAAAATTTGTTTTTTGGCGGAAAATTATCAATTTAACTTGATGCCCTACACAATTATCCTTTATAGTTAATTTTATGTGATTTTCCGAAATCTTTCACTTTTTCCTAAAACGAAAAATACCAAGAACACTATTTTATCTTAATTATTATTGCTAATAAAACAATAAAAGATTAAATGATAATAATGATTGGTATATTGCCAAATAAATAAACAAAGAGATTCCAGTAAATTTGGAAAGATAAACGGGTAATTTACTAAGTCGTGTTTATTAATACGTATTTTATTTGTTTATGTCGGTTTTATTAGCGCTGCATTACCTTAATATTATAATAATTTAATCAACAGGATTAGTATAGGATCAGTGGCGTAACTAGCAATTCAAAAGCCTTGCGAAATATTTAATTTTTGGCATTCCTCCCCCTATTGTCGTTTGTTTTTTATGAGAAAAATAGACCACAATTTTTTTTATAATCAGACAAGTCCTTAAAAATTAATATAGGGATCGTTTCAAGTACTTTCATCCGTTGGAAGGCGTGGCTTGTAGAAGGTTGTGTCAAGGAGATGATCGTATCTCAAGAGAAAAGCTCAAGCTTTTGTTGCGCCTCTGTTTGAAAAGATAAAGTTGATAATTATCTATCCAAGTCAAGTCGGTCTTACTGTTCGTTTTTTGTTTCAATTAAATACTCTAAACAAAATGCTGCACATAAAGTCAAGTATAAGACCATATATACTATAATACATTAGACTGTATCAAAAAAAATCGACTATTTTTTTCTTCAAAATCCCCTCTTAAATAGTTTCAGGGAGGTGGAAAAAGACGCCTGTTAAAATTTGAGCTTTTCATATTAATATTCAGAGGTCGTTCATTGCGAATTTCGATTTTCCATTTGATTAACATGGGAAAACATTCTCTTGACTAAATTACAAATTTAACTCTCTACAAAAAAGCTCTCTTACAATTTTTTGATATATTTAGTTTCAAAAGTTATTCAAGATTAATGGTAAATTTTTGCATTTTTCCAGCTTTTTGCCACAACCATCAACTTTATGGGAAAATTTTATAGAACATTTTTGTAGAGTATTTTATTCTCTATAACTTATCTCTATAAAAGTTTTTGATATTTTTTACAGGTCGCAAGTTATTTGCGAAGAACTGATTTTTTGTTATTTCAGTAATATTTTCGCATTGATAACTCTATTCAATACTGTGAGTGAAATAACTTTCGACCTGTGAAGAATATCAAAAACTTTTATTAAGATAAGTTATAGAGAATAAAATGCTCTATAAAAAATATTCTATAAAATTTTCCCATAAAGTTGATTGTTCTTTCAAAGAACTGGAAAAATGTAAACATTTACCATTAATCCAACTTTAACCTTGAATAACTTTTGAAGGACTAAATATATCAAAAAATTATAAGAGATCCTTTCTGTAGAGCGTTAAATTTTGTATAAGATTATATTTGAGTCATTCCGAAATATTGTTCCCAACGTGAGCTATAAAATTCCAAAGTGCAAGAGAATGTTTTTCCCATGTTATAATGATCCTTCAAGTATTCAGATCTGTTTCCTGTGCCTGTGTACGTATGCCTAGTTACGCCACTGAGTTTAATGGAAAATTGACAGTTTAGATGGTTGCCTATTGTTTGCTTTGTTATAATTTTTACAACATTCTTGATAGTCAGGGCCGGTCACAAGAAGGTCCCCCAAGTACATTTAGATTTTCTCTTTGGTTTTTGTTTATTTTCTTAAAGAAAGTTTCTTGAATTTCCCGGAGCTCTTTCCCATCTGCTCTTGTAAAAGTGATTGCAACTGTTTGTTCACTCCTAAAATATGTTGTTTGTTTCATAATATTTTTTACAAGAACCAAAAAACTACAGTTTTGGGCAGAGATGGATTTGTACTTATCAGGGCATCAAGCTATTTATCTCAAGTGTACTGAAAAACCATTTTTGCTACTATTCAAGATTGCCAGTTACAGGGAGCCTAAAAAATTTGTAAACAATCGAGATTTCGATGTAATTCATTTGTTATTCTTGTATAATAATTAGTGTTTTTTCTAGTTTACAACATAGTTGCGACATAGGGGCGAATTGACAATTGCCGAATGGGTCACATGTTTGACATTTTATGTTAAAAATTATTTCCGGGAAGTAAAATTTTTATTAAAAAAAAACAGTTCACCGGACCATGGCCGTCCCTGATAGAAGCATTGCTCTACAAAGCTTAGCTGAATGGGTCGTCCCAGTATAACGAGTATTCGATTGGTTTATGCAACCAGTAATACATAAATTGTTAATTTTTTGGAAATGGAGAATTTTTTGAAAGTTTCGCTATTATGTGAAGGCTCTCTCGCTTTTCCTATAATTTTTTTATAATCTCTTCCTAATATTTACCGAAGGTTAAGGTGAAGTCGATTCTATTTTAATTCTTTTTAATTACAATTTAAATACTGTTGTTTTTTTTTGGTATGCATTTATTAATGACGCGTTATTATCTATTACTGATATTAAGAATTTTAAATGCGACAAGGACAATTATTAATTTATTAAAAAAAAAAACGAATGTTGTGAGACTGGCATAATTACAATCCACTCTCATTTCATTCGCCGCCAGTTAGTCATTGAACGTGTTCTGTTGGGAGAAAACACGAATTCCACACACAAGTCTTGTCCGCCGTTTCGACACGTCTAACGATTTAGAGAAAAATCGAGAAAATGCGCCAGAAACAATTGTCGGAATATCTAGACGATTTCGGTCGTATTAAAATTGAACAAATTGGTGTTAATCATGATACTGAAGCTGAAATTACGTCCGAGGTAATTTTTCTAAAATTTTTTAAAAATTATTTTTATGAACTATACAGAAAAATCAATCAATTGCAATTTATGCTATTTTTCTTCTATTATTGAACTGCAATCATACGATTTATCGAATATTAATTGCCAATTGATATTCATTTATTTCAATTGTTTATTATTCTGTTTCAATTTTAGAATTCCTTTCGATAAATAAATAAAAAAAACTACCGATAAGACTGCGACCAGTTTTTTGCTATTGAATATATTAAAAAAAAAATCATTGGCTTTCGGGACGAAAAGGTTATCACTTAGCCTTGAATTCTCTATTATTTTTACGATTTTATAACTGTTTTTGTTGTTGTCAAAATTTGATGTCGTTGAAATTGAAAAAATGCCGAAATTCCGAAGAACCTGTCTATGTCGACCGCCGCGTATACCACATACTAAACCGACCAAACGTCAGGTACTTAAACTTTAAATTTTATCAATTGATGATATGGCATGACACTGCGAAAAACCAACAAAAACAAAATTCGAATGTTTTACGCAATCGTAGCATAAAAATGCACAAGTGGCAGAAAGTGAAAGTGTACAATTGGAGAGTTTTCCAAATACGCCTAGATCATTTACCATCACAGTATCGATGAGAGCTTAGGTCAAACGCCGTACCGGTATAAATTCTTCAATTGGCCGTTTGTTTTTGATGATCTGTTGATTTTTGACAGTAATATCAACAAATATCAAGTTGACTTGCCTGCCGTTGTTTAATTTTCTTCTGACGTCAATTGAGCAAAATATATTTTTTTTTACAAAGATAAATCAATACAAAAATAACAGCTCAAGGAAATTACACCATCGACTAAAATTAGATAAAATATCATTTGAAAATCTTATCAATATAAGGTAATTTTCCATTGTTATCAATTAGAAAATCGTAGAATCATGGAAAAGTTCCCGTTAGAGATTGGAAATATCTAGTTAGCGCTTTCAAGGTCGAACAAGTACCAGCCCCTATTTACCCGTCTTGTGATTGGTTGGAGTTTTCATTAACAAAAAAAAACCCCCTATTGTTATCTTTGTCTATCGTTTTATGCGCGACTGATGACGTCACGAAAATCGATCTCTCGTAAACCCCCTTGCGTGTATGATATCACAGGACTATTGGGGTTGTATAATAGAGATAGACACACAGTATTCCGGGGGTGTGGTACGAGACAACAGAACCAGTCAAGGTGACCTCGTGTGTCTCCTGCGTGCGTTTCCTCTGTCTGTTGTTGTACTTCGAAATTGTGCCTCCTTGGAAATCCGTATATTTATAGAAAAACAGTCGGAAGTACGTTACTCTTCTTATTAGTTAAATTTGATAAAAATAGGGTAGAATCGAGAGAAGATGGTGCAAGCACCGTACGAGATCAAAGACTACGTGACACCACAAGTGAGTATTTCTTTGAATTAACACCGACCAAAAAAAACCGTAAACAAATCGAAAGAACCGCATTTTTTCCCAAATATCATTCATTTGTTGTTTTTCCACCAATTGTAAATTTTCCCGTTGATATCGCGGTAGTTGACACCTTGATTTGTCATTGGGATTGATGACGTCACATGACGTCATGTGAACTTGTTTGGCCGCAAGTTGTCGTGATACGCATGCGCGACAGACACACCTACTTTACGATTGGTTGGTTGATTTACCGGGCAAAAAGCAAAGTCGACTTAGATGAATGACTTAACATTTCTGGAACCTTTACCCTCCCCCCGTCGCGCCCCGTCCGTATCACCTTTGCGGTCTTATTTATTTAACACATGATGCAAGCTTAATTTGTAATTCAAATAGAGATTGTATGAAATGTGTGTTTGAAAATTATATGACAATCCATAAATTCATCGAATAACAGGAAATTGTCGACATTGAAATTATTGTCATAAAATGGGTGTGTTATCGATTTATTTTATCGTAAAAAATAAGTATTTCCCCAACGAATACCGCACGCTCGTAGGCGCGTACGAAAACGTGACGACCATCATGTACTTTGACCCACCGAAAAACGTGCAATTAAATTAAATTAAATTAAATTAATTAATCAGTAGCGGGGATAATTTGAAATTTTAAGCAATATGTTGTAAATTTCTTTTTAGTGAAATACTCGGATGACGACACACCCCTGACTCCAACCAATCAGCAACGAGTATTCGTCCCCGCCTCCCCCCACTTTACGCCCATATGTATATATATATAAATATATATAACAAGTAAATATGCATGGTACAAATAACCATACACGTTCTATAAAATTACATAAATTCATTTAATATAAAATAAACCAAAAAAAAAACAGTATTTCTATAAAAGCGCCGATTTTAATCACTAGTAAAAAAAGTAAATAAATATTGATTGATTCGCGTAATTGTGCGTGTTGACGTGTGCGATATTCATTTGTCGTGTGTATTTCTCTCTATTTATTTAAATTTTTATTTACAAAATTGTACAAAATTAACTTATTGGATATAGAATTATGTTAATACGGCTTTAATTCACTAATTATTTAGTTGAAAGTTGTTAATTTTATTGGAAATTTTTTAATAAAACGTTTGGAATCAAGTTGCCATGGGTTATAAGGCGAATGACGGTAAACGTGCCGACATTAAGGTAGGCTCACACTTTCTATCGTTTTTTTTTCCCTGTTATTTTACGCAATACAACATCTTGATTGCGTCATTTAATTTACATTTAATTGGCTAATTTTAATGCTATTGGTGGTGTTGGGTAATTGTACCACGTGACGTGCCATAAACTAAATTCCGGGAAAATACGTAAATTATTGTGTTATTTATGTTCAACTTGAACTTGAGATTTTATTTCTTGTCATATGAATGTGTGTGTTTTTTTTTGTAACAATCATTAAAGGTTGGGCTACACGTGTACACAATTTTATCGTGTCGCCTACTCGATTTTAAACTATTTTATCGATTTTGTTTGTTTATAGATAAGAGAAAGATGTCAAGAATTGGTATTGACAAGGGAGCAATTGAATGAAATCTCGGCACGTTTCTTAGATCAAGTCCATAAAGGTCTGGGTGCTAAGACGCACGATTCCGCTATTGTAAAATGTTTCGTTACTTACGTACAAGATCTACCGGATGGCACAGGTATGTCCTGTAAAAGGTGTGGATGCGTTTTTATTATATTATTCGATTTAATTTTTCTTTATAGAGGAAGGAAAATTCTTAGCATTAGATTTGGGCGGTACAAATTTCCGTGTATTATTAATTGAATTAAGTCCAAATCATTTTGAGATGCGTTCGAAAATCTTTGCAATACCAAAACATATAATGTTAGGTAGTGGTGAAGCATTATTTGATCATATTGCTGAATGTTTAGCTAGATTTATGAAGGAGGAGAAGATATTACATGAAATCTTACCATTAGGATTTACATTCAGTTTTCCTGTACTACAGAAGGGTTTAGCACAAGGTATACTACAACGTTGGACGAAAGGTTTCAATTGTTCAAATGTTGTGGGAAATGATGTTGTACAAATGCTACAAGAGGCTATAGTTAGACGTGGTGTAAGTATTTTGTTTTTTGTTTTTTGGGGTGGGATGGCATTTATAAAGTTTTGAAGTCCACCAGCGAATTGCACAAATCGATCTTAAACCTTAATATTGCCATGTAAAGATTTTGACTCGCTTGAGGGAGTTATTGTTTTAATTTTGGAAAAAAAGTGGCTTCATTCTAAAAAGAAAACTTGTTCCGAGACTGATTTTCGCCTTCTAGAACTTTCCATATCCCTTAATATTCCCTTGTAAAGATTTTGTCTTCCTCGTGTCATTTAAAAGAACGCTTTTTGTCTTCTAGAAGTTGCATGGTCTTTAATATTCGGCTGTGAAGATTTTGACTTGTTTGAAGGAGCTATTTTTGAAGTCTTAAGCTTTTCAGGATCAACAGTTGTTATGGATTTGCAGAAGTTGCAAGCACTTTCGCTCAAAATGAAAACAATTTTGCTCTGAGGCTGTTAATTGTTTACTAACTTTTTGCCAGATATCCAATTTCTGCCTTCTATAATTTTTAATCTCTTAATATTCCTTTGTAAAGATGTTATCTTCCTTGTGGGAAATCAAAATTACCAAAAACACTTTTTATCTTCTAGAAGTCCCATGATTCTTTTATATTCTGCTGTGAAGATTTTGACTTCTTTGAAAGAGTTATTTTTTATGTCTTAAGCTTTCCAGGGTCAACAGTTTTAAGGGTTTTACAGAAGTTGTAAGCGTCTTCGTGCAAAACAAAGAAAATTTTGCTCTAAAATTCCCATGTCCCTTAATATTGCTTTGCAAAGATATTGCCTTCCTTGTGGCCGCTATTTCTTACCCATAAAAGCCGAGTAACTTTGCTCCTGTATCTGAGACTGTTATTTTTTGGTAGCTCCTTGACAGAGGACCCTTTTTCCAATATTGTACCATTTTGGGCAACTTCAAGATAAGTTTGAAGTTTGATTTGTGCAATAGATTCGGTGGGAAAGTGATTTTACTGTTGCAAAAAAAAACTACGAATTTCAGGATATTCAAATATCTGTTATGGCAATATTAAATGATTCAACAGGCACACTAATGTCCTGTGCTTGGTTAAATCGTAATTGTCGTATTGGTGTGATAGCCGGTGAGTCCCAACAATTCATCCAATCACACCTGGCTTGATCATAAGCATGTTTTTTTTCTCTCATAGAAAACAGCATGTTCTTTCTTTCTTACTTTTTGAAGTGAAACTTCTTTAGGTGCGCTTGAGTAGTAAATTTTTTCTTCAAAGCGTGACGAAAATGCGCGATGCCGTGAGGGGAATCACTTCGCCTCTAACAGACAGCTGAGATGGAAGAGTGGGAGTGTCGCATATACTCTGTCAGTTCTGCCAACTGTGTAAAATAAACGTAAGCGTTTAATGTTGGTATCACTGATCGATGTACAGCGCCCTCGGGAACGACACAAATTTCATGACCTACTGCGGTTTACGAATTTTGTATTTATAAATTAATTAATAGGGTTCAATTAATATATGAAGTTTGTTTTGAGATAAGTGAAATGCAGAAAAAAATCGAGCCTTCAGACAATGACAGAAAGAAAATAAATCTCTAACCTAAGAAGTTTCACTTCTAATGCGCGGCGTTCCACACACTTTCAATTTTTTAACTGTTTAAAAAAAAATAGCCAGGTGATTATTGTCGGGACACGTTCTATTATTTTCATTAGAATACAATCTTTTCTTGTTTCTTTATTGCATGTTGTTTTTTTTATTTCTTTCGTAGGATATTAAAATTAAAGTCTGTGCAATATTGAATGATACGACCGGAACACTAATGTCTTGTGCTTGGAAAAGTCGTCATTGCAAGATCGGTCTTATAGTCGGTAGGTTTCTCAATTAGCATGTGCTTTGTATTTTATCACCACATAAATCTACAGTAATGGCAGACGAATTAGGCAACCAAAATGAAGCTTAGATCAAATGCCATAATTGTAACATCGATATACAGAGGTGGCAGATGAAATAAGCACTATAGGTGCTTAGATCAAACACCACATCTGTATAAAGGCGATTTTTATTGATTTTTTTTCCTTCAAAAATTAGGCACCGGAAGTAATGCTTGTTACGTTGAGAAACAGAAAAATGCCGAATTATTCGATGAAGAGGATTGTGGTTCTGGTAATGTCCTGATCAATACAGAATGGGGTGCGTTCGGTGATGATGGTGCATTAGATTTTGTACGTACCGAATATGATCGTGACGTCGATGAGAATTCGGTCAATCCTGGTAAACAATTGTAATTGCCTTCAATTATTTCTAAATTCGTATTATTATTAATAATTATTTGTTGTTGTTTTTGTTGTTAGACATGAGAAAATGATATCCGGTATGTATATGGGTGAATTGGTACGTTTAGCATTAGAACGTTTCACAAAAGAGGGTCTATTATTCGGTGGGAAAACATGCGAATTATTATTTACACGTGGCCGTTTCTATACGAAATACGTCTCAGAAATTGAGAGTGATCCACCTGGTATCTTTACGAATTGTTATGATGTGCTAGAGGAATTGGGTATAAAGAATGCCACCGATCAGGATTGTACAAATATCCGGTATATATGTGAATGTATATCGAGACGTGCAGCACATCTAGTATCGGCAGCATTAGCTACATTATTGAATAAAATGAATGAGTCACGTGTTACAATTGGTATTGATGGATCTGTGTATCGATTCCATCCGCATTTCCATAATTTAATGATTGAGAAAATCTCCGAAATGGCCAATCCCGGCATTGAGGTAAATTCAAATAATTTCCAGTTTAAGTGGTAAATTGTAATTGTTTAAAAAAAATTTCCAGTTTGATTTGATGTTGTCGGAAGATGGGAGTGGTCGAGGTGCTGCTCTAGTTGCGGCTGTAGCGTCACGTAATCGGTGAACTAAATTTATTGAATTTGTAAATAATTTTTTTTTTAAAATGAGGAAAATTTAGAAAAGTCATTACCCCAATGTGCTTGTTTCTTTTTTATTGTAGTCTTTCTTCTGTTTCAATTATTGTATAATTTATTATTTTTCGAACAATTAGGATATGCCTTTTTGATTACATCAAAGGGGATTTTATTCAAAACATTTTTGAATATGTACAGTAATTCGTACTGAAATACTTATTGTTTACTTAATTGAGGAATGCGATATTGTCGATTTTATTCATGCATCGCTTTATATACATGTTTTTTTTTCTTCTACCGTCTGATTTATTGTATTTAATTGAAATATAAACGTATATGTTTTAATAATTATTAACGTTATTGAGATTTTGTTATAATTTCTCCATCCTTCAGTTTCCATGTCTCTGTGACTCACAAGTTCTGCCGTCTCTTCACTTCCGGTCTTTCATTTATATGATTTATCCATTTCTTCCGCTATCTTTGCTGCAGATTCATTGTGTCCTTTTCTCCTTGCTGCGTTTCTTCTTCTTTGCCTGTCATTCAGTTTTGCTGAACCTTCTTGATTATCTGTCTCTTTGATTCTCATTGTCAGATTCACTCTGACTGTCTTTTGTGCACTCTTCTTGTTTGTCCTTCATTTCTGGTGTCCCTCCTAGTCTCTTTCTCTCTCGTTCCTTCATTTCCGCTATTCTCTTTATCCCTTCTTTTCTGCTGCTATTTTTTTACAGTCTTAGTCTCTTTCTTCACTTTTATTCTCATTAGCTTCCCAGCCGTTTACTTGTTTACCTTTTTGACTATCTATCTCCTTTAGTTTTACTGCCTCTCACTTATTTTCCTTCCTCTCTATCTGTCTCTATTCTCCTCTCATCACAATGACCGTCACTGTCTTTTTGTACACTTCAGCTGTCTCTGTGTCTCGCTGGCTCTTTTATTTTATCCTTTGCTGCCTCTCCTTCAGTTCCGCGGTTTCTGCTAGGCTTACGTTATCTTACTGTCACTCTTTCTACCTCTTCTCCACTTCCGCCTCAGTCTCTCTTGCTGTTCTTTACTTCTACCATCCCTTACTAATTTTCTGTATTCTCTTGCTCGCTGTCTTTCCCTCGGTTCCGACACTTTTTTTGCTCTCATTCTCTCTCTGTCTCCTTGATTCTTAGTGTCAGGTTCACTCGTCTATTGTGTACCCGTTTTGTTCGTCTCTCGCTTATTCTCTTGTTCCTTTATTTTTGATGTTACATCTCTTTATCTCTCTTTTCTTCTCCTGTTTTGCCTACACTCTCATTGTCTTCCCCTTGGGTCTTAATATATCTCCTTTTCTACATTTTTTACTATGCATTTCTGTCTTTCCTCCATGTCTGTTGTTTCTGTTTTAGTTCTACTGTCCCTCACTCAGTTCCCCCCTCTCTTTCCCTGTATCCATTTCTTCATCACTTTTAATGTTCCTCTTTAACTCACATACTTCCTCTCTCTCGCTCTCCCTATCTCTTCCTCTTTACATGCCTCTCCTTTACTTCCGCGGTTTCTCCTACGCTTACGTTATTTCACCTTCACTTCCGCAATCCCTTAGTCACTCTTGTTGTCCTTCACTTCTGCCATCCATTCTTGATTCTCTCTATTCTCTCGCTGGCTGATGGCTTTTCGTTAATTCCGACACTTTTTCACTCTCACTCTCTCTTTCTGTCGCTTTGATTCTTAGTACAGGTTCATTCGTACTGTCTTTTGTTTATCTCTTCTTTTTCTTTCTCTCTCGTTCCTTTATTTCCGCTGTTCCATTTCTTAATCTCCCTGTCTACCTTTTTTTACTATGCATTTCTGTCTTTCCTCCATGTTCGTTGTTTCTCTTTTAGTGCTACTGTTACCCCCCCCCCCCCCATTTTATCTGTTCTTCCCTTTTAATGCTCCCCTTTCACTGAGACTGTCTCTGTCTTTTCTTGACTTTGCTCTCTCCTTCACTTCCGCGGTTTCTGCTACGCTCACTTCCGCAAACTCTTAGTCACTCTTGCTGTCAGTCTTCCATCTTCTTCCGGCGTTTTTTCCTCTACTTTTACTGTCACTTGTTCACTCCTTCGCTCATTCCAAGAACCTTGAGGCGACCTCAATCTACAACAAAATAACCAATCGGAATTGATTATTCTATTTTGCCGTACTGGTCGACCAATCCTAGACAACAGGAAATGAGTTATGATTGGTTAGAAAAGAGCGCCTAATTCCAATCAATTTCTAATCCTTTATTGAAACAATACCATAACATCGAGGCGATATCAACGGATCAAATAGTTGTACAATAAATGAATTCCGATAACCGTTCTCTTTTAAAAACAACAATCGATCTAACAATATCAAACATTCAATAATTGGTGATAATTTACAACGTAACAAATAGAAAATATTCAAATGATCCAATTGTTGTTGATAGATCCGATCGATATCGTCCAATTCTTGTTGTGGCACATCCAAGTCAATCGCTAAACGTTTACAAGATTTCTGAAAGTATTCGAAAAAATTCTGACACGGCTTACGAAATCTACCAACATTTCGATCCGGTAAATCACTACAATATTTCTGTAGAACAATCTGTAATAGTGCACGATAATAGATCGATGAATTCGGTAATTGTTGTCCGTTTAAAACACGTTCCAATGATTGTGATGCAATCATACGTGCATTACGATCGATTTTGTAATGGTGTTGCTTCAAAAACGTACTTAACGGGAAATTGGTGTCGTCCAATAAATGATAACAACAACCCACATTACAGATTGTCTGGATATTGCGATTTTGTTGGTAGAGACGTAACGCGATCGGTGTTAGATTACCGCATGTATGTAAACCGATCAAACCGTAATTAATTAGTGGAGCAATTTGATAATTCTCAACAATTAATTGTTGTAAATCACAATCAACATCAACAAATCGTGTAATTTGTTTATAAATTCCACGATTATTATTCTGGAAGTTTTCGTGTTTTTTCGCTAATGATCTTGTCGGTGTCTCCTTCAAACCATTCCAAATTTTTGATAGTTTCTCAACACGTTTACACGCATTTATTGTATTTGTATTACACGCATCAATCCCCAAGACTGGTATTTGATAATTCAACGCCAGCATTGAGCTTAAGTAGCCTTTACCATCGCCAATATCGATTAAATGTGTCGTCTTATCTAATTGATAAATCATGTGAATTATTCGGCTGTAAATTGCGACTTCGTGCGACTTCTTTTCATTGATAAAAACATTCAATTTATAACAGTTCGAATCGTTACAGCCTAACGTTTTCAAAACATCCAGAAACTCGTTCAATTTCAAACAAATTTGTTGGTTTTTCAGATTGAATTTGCTGCAATTATCCACGAATTCTTGTAAATTCGGTAGATTGGTGTAATCGTTATTGAAGATGCGCTTAATTACGGTTTTTGTGCCGACCGTATCGATTTCCTCCCGTAGTAGATTCGGTAGAAGATTGTAGCAAGTGTTGGTAAAATAATCAACCATATGGCAATTAGCTAGGAGTTGGTACGGTTCCAGAAATTTGACCAATTTTTCAATTTCTGTCATCAGCTTCTCTACACCCATCTCAAAAGGATAAATCGCGTTTTTGGTATATTTCCGGATTAATTCGCAATAACGAACACAATTTCTTGAAATTACCCTCAATATTCCGTAGTAATTCCACGAAATTTACGCTCGAATCATTACAGTTTTCCTTCGGGAAAGTCTCGACTTGTTTCTCAAGATTTCCAATAAGTTCACGAATTTTTTGGTTTGAATTCGATTCAATTTGGATTTGTTGTTTGTAAATTGTGATAAATGTGCTTATATAACCGATAATATAACCGAATTCAGCGCCTTTATGGTAACCTAAATGATACGCTTCCAGATTCGGTTGATTTCTACCGGTTTCGTAACCTTCACTATAACTGGCCCCAATTAATCTCTCTTCAGTTAAAAGTATATCGCTGAATACATCATTTATATCCTTATCTAAAGAAAATTAAATTAAATTAAATTAAATTCAATTCGAAATTAGAACCTAACCTGAATTTTCCATATCGTTTATTCTGTGCAGTGTCGCCAAGTCGACTTTTCAACCGTTACTAGGCTGGATATTAAATCGTTACTAGATCTTAATTTTATTAGATACAAAATAAAATCTAAAAAGAAATGGCTTAATTCAATACAAACAAAAACAGATAAGACATTGAACAAATATTGTATACAAAAATTTCAATAAAAAGCAAAAATAATCATTAGAACTAGAGAAATTTGATTGATCGTGGCAATAGTGAAAATAACACACAATCAGGTGGGCACTCAGTTCTACCAATACAACAAGTCGAATGCACTAGTAGTTGATTAATAGGTATGTTCCAATTACAATTTTAACAAATTTTATTTGCTATTAAACCAAAATTTAATAATTTCCGACCAAAATTAATAATATATTCACTTGACTATTATCTTTATTATTTTTTTTTTACCACAATAATTTCCTATTGCATATTGATATAATATTAGAATAACTTGATGGAATAAACCTGTAAGAATTAAATGAGTGTATGTGATCTAAGGTAAGCTACACACGACAACTTTACTACAATACAGCGCCATCTTTACAATAAGATAGAGAACGTGTAAATATGCTAGAACTTTTATTATAATTTGATCAGTTTACAATACTGGATACAGTGCTTGTAGAGCAACAAGACAAGCATTTTCACCACGTATCAATCGCATATAACCATGTTCACCCCAGTCATCACCCCATGAATTCTTAATGATCCAATAATCCACGCCCTTCTTACTCGTACCATAACCAACAGTTAATACTGCATGATTGACTGTTACACCGTCATCAATCAAAATACCGCCATCATATAATTGCCATTTGGTTGAATCAACATTTATACTAATTGGACCAATGGTGGCAACAGCTATTTGTAAAGCAGTCTCATTGTTTCGATCTACATTAACGAAACCGGTAACACGTACCGCTTCCGGTTTACCTTCACGACGACACTGTCGTTTATGTTGTTCATATTTGTATTCGTTTTCATATGTTAAACCATTCTCTTTAACATACGTAAAAGCAGCATCGACTCGACCACCTTTACAACCATTAGCATTTTCTTTGACACAATCGACTAATTGTTGTTCACTAAATTCGACTAATTTACCAGTTTTGATGGCATTTTGGCCTTCCAAAGAGCCAACCTGTTGGAAGGAATATTATTAGTAATTATTGTAATAATTTGGGGATGCAAAGAAAACTTACAGCACTAAAAGCCCAACACGATCCACACATTCCTTGGTCTTTAACACGGGTAACTGCATCCTTGTCCCTCCAATCGACAGCAGATGGTAGTTGGATATTTGATGGTGGCACAAAAGTACCAACAATTTCCGGTTGTGGGATTGTTTGTGCGGTCAAATAACTTACGAATTCATCGCGTGTCCAATCGGCGAATTTATTGATACCTTTTCTGTACGTTGTCAAACCTTGTTCGTATCTGTTGTTGTGCTCCTCGATTTCCTTCAGGTTCTCGTTGAAAATGGTGTAACGTTTCTGTTCTTCGTCAAAATTTCCATAGATTTTACTGTGCGTCAATTTGAATTGGTGCCATTTGCTGTCTTGTTGTAGTGTTGTTGGTGTTGTAAATACAACAACAAACAGACTACATAGGAAAAGCAAAACTTTCATTTTGATTTGTTTTGCTGTGGAGCTTAGCAAAAAAAATCTAGTTGATTACTGCGTAGAATTTCGAGTTTTTATACGTATTGGTGGAATGATTTTTGGACATTTTTAAGTGTTTTATTATCAACATCGTTTCAAGTGTTTTTTTCCGTGTTTATTTCTGGATATTTACTTTGCTTTTGGCAGTTGACTTACTTGAGTATCAAATTGTGCGATTTGAAGTGTTGGAAAGTAACTTGAAATCAGTAGTTTCGGGTGCAAAAACTTTGAATTGATCATTTACATCCAAAACTTGTTGCATATTAAAGGTGTGATGCCAGTGGATTAAGAACTGTTGCAGAACAATTTTAGTACACTTGATAATCGAAAGAAGAGGCCTAAAGAAGAGAGAAATGTATGAAGAGCCTTTTTTGTTCTTCACTTCTGTGATCTCGCTTTCTCTCTTTTTTTTTCCCGCCTTTTTTTACCCATTCACTTCCGATTTTCCGATAATGGCTGCCTCAACAAACTTCCTCCGTTTCTGATGTGGCTCCTTGTGGATCATTTACGCTTCCGACCATTGGATCTTGCTCCGCTATACCTGACTTTGTTGTTTCGCCTCGTTGTATGGGTGTTTTATGTTCTTTTATTCTAACGTCTAGAGCACGATACACAAATACCGGTATGCTTACTAAAAATCTTAAATTGTACATCTCTGCGCATTGACGTCATCTGCGAAACACCGACTTACAAACTTATGACCACCAACTAGTTTGAGGGCGACAATTTTCACATTTTTTTCCCTTATTTAATATATTTTTTTTATTTTGCTGTTCTTATGTCTTATACTATTTTAATTTAAAAATTGTTATCTTTATGTACGGGAAATATCACCTTATATAATCGGCGGCAATCCTTTATAAAACTGATATTGGCCAATTTACTACGACATATGTCTGGGGTGGTTTTAAAATTACTCATTGATAACTATTCTATCAAGATCATTTCACTTTAAACAGCAAATCTTTAGGTGCAGATTGTAGATATAGAACTGTTTTTATCTCTCACGCAGTGTTTGTAGATTACGTTTTCAATTACTAAACTGAATAGAATTAATTAACCAATAGGTTTGAAATTTTTCACAGCCGAAAAATATGTTGATATCATTGATTTCAATATACAGGGTTTGGCAAAATGAACTACCCAATTTAAATAGCTTACAAAAATTTATAAGATTGAACAATAAAACGATTTATTCTATATTCTTAGACTAGAAAGGTGGGAGATTTTTATGATTTAAATATACTGTTTCGTGAATGACCGCCATTGTTCTTAATGCATTCTTCTAATTGAGAAGCAAATGTTTGTATAACATTTTGAAGATCCTGGCTTGGAATAGCATTGATTTCATTTCTAATGTTTAATTTCAAATCTCTTAAATTTCTGGGTTTATTCACAAACACTTTAAGCTTTAAATAGCCCCAAAGAAAATAATCTGGAGCTGAAAGATCTGGGGATCTTGGTTGCCATGAAATCGTACCATTTCTTGAAATGAATCTGTTTGGAAAGGATTCTGTTAAAATGTCCATGCTTATTCTCGCCGTATGACTTGTTGCCCAATCTTCTTAAAACCAGTACATCCTATTTCTTCTTCAATTTGAGGTAAAAAGAATATCTGCAGCATTTGAACATAGAACGTAGCAGTAACGCTTGCCGTCTGATTATTCTCTTCAACAAAATAAGACCCAATTATTCTAGTCGATGAAATGGCACACCATCCAGTTACTTTAGGGCAACATAAGGGTCTAACAAAATTTCCCAAGCCTACTTTTCTATTTGAAACTATTTTTATTCAAAATAACCGATTCAAACGAAAAAGTTGTGATATTAATGAAATAAAATGGGTAATATATTTTGCCGGACCCTGTATTACTTTCTAGGAATACGATATTCTATCGTCTAACAAAAGCAAAAACGCTAGCCGATGGATATTTTGGTAATAAAAGAAAAGTCAGAAACTTCCAGCAGGATCCTTGAATTACAATAAATTTTGGATAAAAATATTTTTTAAAGCCAAATGTCTCTTTTCCTGTTACGTCCTTTTTCATTCATTAATTATTTCCTATTCATTTAATTCTAAGAACAGCTATTAGAAAGTTGATATTCAATTGGCCAAAAACCATTTATGGACATTTTAAAAAATCTTAAAATCTAAACATTCGACAATCAAAATGTGACAAATGCTTTAGGGCTAATAAATTTAGATTGATTTGGAAAAAAAGCAGAGTGTTGATGGGGTTCTTTTTTACATCCTAATGAAGAATTGTAGAAAGCGGCATTAAAACTTAATACTGAATTTAACAAAATGCATGCAAACTCTTCATCTAAAGAAAAAAATATTTTTGAAGAACTGACACGAAGAACACAGTTACAATTAAGAAATAATGCACTCCCATTTGAAGTCATTTTATATCTCAGTAGAACTCGTACCTAGATTAGGTTACGAGATCTAAATCGTTAAATTAGTTTCAAAAACTGCCAAAGAAAATTAAATAAGGAATTGTTCAAATATACTAATTCAAAAAATAATAATTTATAATAATAATATCATGTTTATATTACTATAAAAATTATTAGATAGTTTAACAAAACTTTATTTTCCAATTTCAAGATGCTTGCTTTTTTATTTTATTAACATAAACACACAATTTTGCTTCGCACATGACGTCACATTGTGCGAGAGAGATAGGGCTACGATGCGCCTCGGCATACCGGTATTTGTATATCGTGGTCTAGAGGACGTTTTGTTTCCCCGATGTAGACCTCGCCACATTGGCAAGGTACTTAATAAATACCTTCTTTGTTGTCGTTCATATAAAAATGAGTTTTGGCTTAGATAAATGTGCTAAATTAACAATTAGAAAAGGAAAAGTTAATGACAATCACAATATAGGTATATTTGGGTGATACATGTGAGATAAATCTTTATGAGGGACAAACATATATAAACATCTAGGTTTTATGGAAAGAGCAAACGCAAAAAAATTCCTTGAATTTTGTCTCAGGAGGTTGAAAGAGCGGTTTTTCAACAATCTTTCATGGCTAGACATTTTAATTAATATAAACAAAATTATATTAATATTATGGTAATTTTTCGCTTTATTTTGAAAATTTTTATTTGTAAAAATCATAATTTTTAATGTTGCTGCAACGGATACATCGTCGTCTTGCAATGAGCAAGCCAGATATCTTTGCATTGAATGATCTCAGATGAAACAATAACAAAAAAAAACACAAGTCCTTAATATAAAGCATTATCTGGAATTTTATCAATCGAATCAGTAAAGTATTATTTTCTAATAATTACTTTGAAAATATTTGTAGCTTTGACATGAAATTTCTTGTACAATGAAACCTCTATTTTCGGACACCTCCGTAATACGGACACTCTCTTCTGCGGACACATTTACCAACATACATACTCAACCTATTGCGGAAACTTTTTCCAAATCCCGTGGATGTCCGTATTAGAGAGGTTTTTTATTAAAAAAAAAGTTAATTTGTTTGTAAGTAGTCAAAAAAAAAGATAGCAAAGACAAACACAGTTAAACTTAATTAGCACTGGCTGGATGTTTCTCAAGAAACAGAGATTTATTTATTTCTTTCAGTCGGATTTATGGAATTTTCAAGGAACATTGAAAAAATATTGTATACTCCGTCCAGAAATTCAGTATAAAATTTCAAATGACACCAATGTTGCCAACCTTCTCAACGAAAAAATAGTCCCTCTATTTAAGCTCAAAAATTAAAATTCTCCTTTATTGTATTAAACTGAAAATGGATTTAAAAGGACTTTTAGAATCTCTAAAGAAATATAAATCATCGAATTTCAGAGTTAATATTGAAAAATCAGTAGCAAAATATGTAAACAAACGCGTAGGATTTTATTCCAACAGTAGTGCCACAACATGATAAACTTTTTGGTTGAAGTAAACATTTAACAGTTAGGAACTTTTCAACTGTTAAGTTTCACATAACCTATCATTTGTAATTTGAAATTTTATACTTAATTTTTGAACGGAGTTTATACAAAAATTTCAATAAAAGCAAAAATAATCAGTAGAACTAGAGAAATTTGATTGATCGTGGCAATGGTGAAAATAACACACAATCAGGCCGGCACTCAGTTCTACCAATACAACAAGTCGAATACACTATTAGTCGATTAATAGGTATGTTCCAACTACAATTTTAACAAATTTTATTCGCTATTAAACCAAAATTTAATAATTTCCGACCAAAATTAATAATATATTCACTTGACTATTATCTTTATTATTTTTTTTACCACAATAATTTCCTATTGCATATTGATATAATATTAGAATAACTTGATGGAATAAACCTGTAAGAATTAAATGAGTGTATGTGATCTAAGGTAAGCTACACACGACAACTTTACTACAATACAGCGCCATCTTTACAATAAGATAGAGAACGTGTAAATATGCTAGAACTTTTATTATAATTTGATCAGTTTACAATACTGGATACAGAGCTTGTAGAGCAACAAGACAAGCATTTTCACCACGTATCAATCGCATATAACCTTGTTCACCCCAATGATAACTCCATGAATTCTTAATGATCCAATAATCCACGCCTTCGTTACTCGTACCATAACCAACAATTAATACTGCATGATTGATTCTTTTACCTTCATTATTAAAAATACCGCGATAATATAATTGCCATTCGGTTGCATCAACATTTATACTAATTGGACCAATGGTGGCAACAGCTATTTGTAAAGCAGTCTCATTGTTCCGATCTAGATTAACGAAGCCGTTAACACGTACCGCTTCCGGTTTACCTTCACGACGACACTGTCTTTGATGGTGCTCATATTTGTATTCGTTTTCATATGTTAAACCATTCTCTTTAATATACGTAAAAGCAGCATCCACTCGACCACCTTTACAACCATTAGCATATTCTTTGACACAATCGACTAATTGTTGTTCACTAAATTCGGTTAATTTACCAGTTTTGATGGCATTTTGGCCTTCCAAAGAGCCAACCTGTTGGAAGGAATATTATTAGTAATTATTGTAATAATTTGGGGATGCAAAGAAAACTTACAGCACTAAAAGCCCAACACGATCCACACATTCCTTGATTTTTAACACGGGTAACTGCATCCTTGTCCCTCCAATCGACAGCAGATGGTAGTTGGATATTTGATGGTGGCACAAAAGTACCAACAATTGCCGGTTGTGGGATTGTGTGTGCGGTCAAATAACTTACGAATTCATCGCGTGTCCAATCGGCGAATTTATTGATACCTTTTCTGTACGTTGTCAAACCTTGTTCGTATCTTTTGTTGTGCTCTTCGATTTCCTGCAGGTTCTCGTTGAAGATGGTGTAGCGTTTTTGTTCTTCGTCCAAATTTCCATATGTTTTACTGTGCGTCAATTTGAATTGATGCCATTTGCTGTCTAGTTGTAGTGTTGTTGGTGTTGTAAATACAACAACAAACAGACTACATAGGAAAAGCAAAACTTTCATTTTGATTTGTTTTACTGTGGAGCTTAGCAAAAAAATCTAGTTGATTACTGCGTAGAATTTCGAGTTTTTATACGTATTGGTGGATTGATTTTTGGACATTTTCAAGTGTTTTATTATCAACATCGTTTCAAGTGTTTTTTTCATATCTACTTGTGGGTCTTAATTTTGTTTTTGGCAGCCTATTGACTTGAGTATTAGAGTGTGCGATTTGAAGTGTTAAAAAGTGACTTTTAATCAAAATAAGATTTACAAATAAGATAACATGGAATAATTTTTCTTTTAAACTAGGAAATTTTACTCTTATTGAAGTCAGTTACGGATGCAAAAAGTTTGCATTAATCATTTATATCCAAAATTTCTAGCATATTAAACGTTCAAAAAGTTAATATTTTAACATGTGGATCACCAAACACTATTTGGGTGTAGATAATTCCATTTATCAGAAGTGTGATGCACGTGGATTAAAAAGTGTTGCAGAACAATTTTAGCACACTTGGTAGACGAAAGAAGAAGCCTAAAGAAGAGAAAAATGTATGAAGAGCCTTTTTTGATATTTTTTGTTGTTCACTTCTGTGATCTTGCGTTCTCTCTTTTTCTCTCTCCTCCATCATTCATTCACTTCTGCTTTTCTACCTTGAGTTTTGATGTTTTTCCTTATCTTCTTAGCTTTTCCTATATCTTCACGATTTCTTCTTGCCCTCTTTTACTAAAGTTCCTTCTTTCTTATTTTCTCTATTTCTCTTTCACTTCTGCCTTCTATCATTTACTCTCTCTTCCACGAACCCTCCTTCACTTCTCCCACCTTTTCATCACCTCATGCACTTCTTATGCGTCTCTTCTACTCTATCTTCTCCCACTCTCACTCTTTTTTGATGTTATTCTTTCCCTTATAATGTTTTTTTTTTCACTCCCTCTATCTCTTTTTGGTTCTTGTTCCTTCACTGACTGTCTTTATCTACCATTCGTACTCTCTCTATCTCTCCAATTTCTCTTTCTCACTATCACTTTTGCTATTGCACCTTCATTCTCTCTGTGTCTCCTTTGTTCTTACTGCCTATCAAAGAGCAGTTATGGGCCGTTTTCGGCTAGGCTTTGAAGAACGAAGCATAAAGATGAAAAACGCCGGTGCAGAGTTTTTTTTTGGCAATTTAGAGTGCAAAAAAAGTGGGATAAAGGAAGTATTATAAGGAAATATGCAGCAGAAAGATGGCAAAATAAGAAACTTAGAAGGCTTGTTTTTATCATGACCTTTAAGACCTAGATTTAATAAGGATAATTGAGGCATAGCCCGAAGAGTCGCCGCTCTTTTTGTAGAAATTTCGTCTCTTGGAAGGGCCTGCTTGAGACGTTTATATTTTTGTATAAAAATCTTATGCCATGACTGTACGTCAATTATTCACTAGGTAGTTACTAGAAATTGACCATAACAAATAATTTGATCAAATTTAGTTAATAATAGGTGAGAGAGAGTTAGATTGTTATTATTAAAGGTTATTTACGAAAACATCCACAAATATTTGACTACTTTCAAAGAAAAACCAATTTTGATCAATTACAATTGACTATTGAGGGGTGTCCAATCACGCGTTCGTGGTTCAGCAAGTTCTCGCCATTTGTACGAAGAATCAGCATTGGCGCGAGAAACGGTCAGGTCAGGTCAACTGCAGCCTCAAGAGACTTGTTTCGACGTACACCAGTTCAAATCGAATAATCGATTTTGCTGCCTGTACAGCCCTGATTTATGTAATTTAAGAAATGGGACATAAAATCTGGTGTTTGTTCGACTAAAATCAACATTACTGCGTACGACAGCGATTGTTAACGGTTGATAATAGTTGCCGGATAGAAATGAAGAAGTATTCGACAATTGTGTTTACAGAAATATTGGAAAATTCGAAAAAGAAATTGCAACTTTGCACCAAGCAGGATATTAACGGTGCAATTAATTTCAATTGATTTTCCCATTAATAAAAATGATTAAATTTCCAGATTTTCGGCTAGATTTCATTTTTAAATTGATCTCATTTAATGGATATCACAAGTCAATAATGTGCTTGACATGGTATGCTATAATCGTAGATTCAACAATGCAGCTACTATTTATTTATCATTATTTGATGGATTTCAATCGATCTGATTTCGTCAAACATGCACCAGTTTTCTTTGGTTTGATCTATGTAAATCCGAGCTAATAAGGCTGGATTCTTTGGCACACGATTACGGCGCCGAAATGTACCACCAAGAGCCATATATCGTGTGACAAACGCTTCCATCCGATGTTATTTATAAAAATCAGTACAATTTCCAGATGGTGGCTTGTTTTTTCGGATACATCTTTGTAGTGAGAAAGTTTGAAATGCTCCGGAATCGTGTCGTGATCTATACTCAACAAGTATTGCAAGATGTGGGCAAAATACCAGACAGAATCTCGAAGGACATTAAACACTTGAAAAGATTCCTGATATACTTTTATGGATCCCTTTTCTATGCTATGCTGGCATATCTACCGCTTTATAGAGACAATGATGATATGATTTACGCTGTTAAATTCATCCATCAACACTTCAATGGAATATTATCGATAATTTTGGAAATTATCATTTATACAACATTTCCAATAATTATAGCGATTTTTGCTAGCCTTATTCTAATGCTTATCTATGCCGTAAAGATACCAACGTACCTCCTTTATATATTGGAGGAGAAATTTGATCGATTATCATTGAAAAAACCCCAACAAATTGATGCAATGCGATTCTATTACAATCAGAACTATCAGAAATTGATAAGGCAACGTTTAATCGATTGTATACGATTGTATCAGAATATTAGCGAGTTGGTAAAGTATTGTTTGGATTTGTCATATTATTTTCTTATAATTCTCTACGTTGCCTGCATACTGATCCTGATCGGTATTGTATTCTATGTTTATGCTGTAAGTTGAACGTCAAAAAGTGACGCAATAAAGAGACATCCAGTGTCTTCTTATGACGTCACTTAGATCTCTCAAGGCCGCCGTGATTCTGAGAGCTGTCCGTATTCGTATTGGTGGAAAGTTAATCTTGCTTTTGGAGATACAGGCTCCTGCAGCACTCCGTCGCAGCCAGTGTAGATGCTGCTTTCCGTACACCAATTGAATTCGGACAGTGGCGGATCATCGGTATGGCCAATTCTACATTTGATTGATTTCTAGTCTTATACTGATATCCTGGCGTATCCGGTCATTTTGGGTTGTTTCTTGGTGTTTATTAGCTCCTCAACTGAAGGTCTTCAGAGTGCCCAAAGGTTGATCGATCAGGTCAGTGAAGGCATGCAAAACCGATAATTTGATACTACTTTGGCGTTTGCAAAATTTTTGCCAGACTAGAAAGCTGAATTGAGCTGTAAAAGCAAATTTAGACACGGACCATTCTGCGCTTATTGATGTTTTACACGTAGAAACAAAAAAGAATTGGGACTTCTTGCATTCTAGCTCGCATTCCACTTTTTTTTTGCACAGTAGCTTATTGCAACCGAAACTTGAACCGAAAATTGTTGTTTTCAGTCGGAAATTGTCTTTAGAGCAGCATGCAACTGTCCATGGTACTTATGGAATATCGACAATAGGAAGACGTATCGATTTTTCTTGTTGAATCTATCGAAAACACTCAAATTATCAGCATCCAATGTGGTTGTTGTGAATTATGAGATTATCGTTAGAGTTGGACATATTATATTTTCTACATTAACACTTATGGGAAAACTCATCAATAACAGACATGAATAAAATAATGATTTTTGGTCGTTTGATTAGCGGTTGGCAAATTTTTTTCCCACCAATTGGCTGCTCTATATAAGATAATCAAATTGTAAGGCAATATTAGTTCATAGAACTGTTGATTTGTTAATTTGAACAGCACAGACCCTTTTGTAGCTAATTCTAGAATTAGTATAGAAAGTGAAATAAGCATATTTTGTAATGTCAGCGAATTTTTCTAGGCTTTAAAGTAGCTATAAAGACGCTTTTTTGTAGCTGTAGACATTTTAATCAATTACAACATCTGAGAACGTTACAGTAGCTAAGTTGAAAAGAAAACAAACAAACAAAGAATAACCTGACATCGAGAAGTTTGTTTATACACAGATTTAGTTTGTTAGTATATGCGAAGCGATCCAATTAAGCAATAGACTGGTGAAATAGTTGAAATCGTACGTGTATTGATCGTTAAATAACGAGGATTATATTTTGTAGTCTACCACACACATCCGGAAAGCTGTCATCCTACGAGAACGGAATAGATCCGTTTTAATGCTTCAATACCACCAACTAACAAGTTAGCTAAGTTAACAAAAACCGAAGGCTTATATGAAATGAACCCAATTACCTACAACATTGTTTGAATAATGTAACAATCAATAAAGAGCTTTTCAGTTGTATCTTTATTAAAATAAACATCGAAAATTCGAGCCTCTAATCTCTGCTACTTAGAGTACGTTCATGTCGAAGATACATCGCGTTGTTACTCCGTTACCTAGTCATGTTCATGCACTTTCTCGCATAATTAGCGAACGACAAAAAAGTTTGTTTTTCATCGATCTCGACATAGATTGGTGATTGGACGGACCAAGGTCATAGCAGTTAGGTGCCTTCGACATGACCACACCCTAATTTCAATTAGTAATTTTTGGGAATTCTTTCATCATAACAGTGTGAACATAGCTTTAACGTGTGTGCCAAATTAAATGTTGTCGACTATAAATTGCGATCCGTCGTGGATTTAATGTTTTCGAACGTGTGTCACGTAAATTATCGGTCTGAATCACGTCGGCACGTACGCGCAATCTTTCCTTTTAACGTTTCGATGATAGTCTCGAATCGTATACGTACTCTATTATGTGTGATGTTTTACAAAATAATGAGATTGCAGTGGAGTTTAATTCATTTTTTTTTTCGATGTTGTAATTTTCTAGATAAATCCCCAGCGACCAAACGGAACTGATTGTGTTATCATTATTACATATGCATGAAGAATGAGTCGAAAGTTTGATTGTTTATGAGATGAAAAGGCATACGTATTGGATTTGTTATATAATTTGCCTAGAAGCTTTTTATAGGTCTGACGATATTGATTCTGGCACGTTTTGTAGAATTCTTAAATTATCCAGAGTGGTGCGCTCTAAAAAAGAAGACAACCAGTTTGCTTAATTTATAAAAGCAGCACAACGATTTCGATTTGTGGAATGTTTAATAATTGTTGGAATTCAGCAAAGACGGAATATTGTCACGATTCGTTGCATTTAACAAGCATTCCATTATATTAAATCTCACAGTAGTGTGTGACAGAGTTTTGGGAGACGTTTGAATGACAACAACTGATCAAATTATAAATGCGGCACGTTCTACAGAATTGTAAGTGTTCGCCAAGTCCAGGGACGGCCCAAGTGTTGCCTCTACCTGTTTTTTGGTAGCCATAATTGCAAGCAAGCTGAGTCGAAGCTTTTCGACCACTCCAGGCCAAGCCAACTTGTTTTGGTACCCATAATTTTCTAATTTGAAGAAAAGCACAAACAGGAAGATTTTTTCTATAATCTGTTAATAAAAGCGTTCAGAGAAGTCGTTACAAATGAGTTCCTACATTGGCTCTGCTTTCGCTGGATTAGGCGAGGAATCGAGAGACGAAGAGGCTGAGAAAAGAAAAAGTTTCCTTTAGAGGCGTCTGTTGTGATCCAATCGATTTATCTTTTTTGAGTCTAGTGAAAGCCGGTTGAAGGCAAAAAGAACCGTGAAATTGAGAGTTTGAATTTGCAGAATGAATGGGCTACAAATTTAGAACTCTACAGAAACAATAAAAAAAACAGCATAAAGGCGCTTCTTAAAATACCTTCACAAATGCTACTCCAAGCAATTTTCCTCGTTGCTGTGGCCGCGAGCTACCTTTGCTCGTGCTGGAACAGATTTCATCATTTGGAAAGAAGAATCAAAAACAAAAATGAAGAGGAAGGGATTTGGAAAACAAGCATAAGAAAGAAGAAAGTTTGCTTTAATTTTGGAAGGCGAACTGCTTTGTGTTTCTTTCAGTCTAGGAAATACGTTAAGAACTTATGAAAGAGTTATTTTTCAGTTGAATTTGCAGAACGAATGCGCTACAAATTTAGAGCTCTACAGAATCAATAAAAAAAGGCAACATAAGACCCTTCTTAAAATACCTTAAGAAATGCCGCCCCAAACAATTTTCTTCGTTGTTGAGGCCGCGGGCTGCCTCTGCTCGAGCTGGAACAGATTTCATCATTCGGAAAGAAGAGTCAAAAACAAAAATGAAGAGGATGAGATTCAAAAAGCAAGCATAAGATAGAAAATAGGGTTTTTTGCATTTTGGAAGGCGACCGCCTTATGTTTTTTTTTAAAGTCTAGCGAATCAAGTTGAAGACTTCAGATGAATGTCAAATGAAGGCCAAAGAATCATCAAATTATTGGAAGCTAAAGGCAATAAAAAAGTAGGATTTGCTTCAAATGCCTACAGTTGAACGACCCAAGATTAATGCCAAATGAAGGCAGAATTGCTCAATAAATTAACTGCTTGTTTTTGGGCAGCCTTAATTTACAAAACAAAGGCAATAAAACAGTAGCATTTGCTGGAAATGTCTACAGTTGAAAGACACAAGATTAATGCCAATTGAAGGCAGAACTGCTCAAAATGTAAATCTTGATAGTTAGTCCGGCGCATCCACCATTTCGCCCAATTTCCATCTACAATTAATTACAGTTGTCTGTGTTATCATCAAGACAAGTGACACTATGTGACACTAGGAGGTGGAGTCTGGGTCCAGGTAATTTTTGTTCTGTACCTCTCCAAAAGTTCTAAATGCTGAGGCTATGCTATTGTTTTCTTATTCCAAAATGTCGCTGTGCTTCTTTGGTAGAAAAGTAACAAGAACAGAACAAAATTGGAAAACTTTATTCGCATTTGTTATCCATCTTTTGTTATAATAATTAACATTCAATTATTACTAACATTGCATTCTCTTATTATTTATTGATTTTTACATACATTTATTCAATGGAATACTGGATAATAATATTTATAATAATTATTTGCAATTAGACAAAAATATCTTCATAATAATCAGAATTTATCGTAAAATCGTGTTTTGATATGTTTTGAAACAGTGTGTTCAACCACTCTAGAAGGACGCACAGTTTTATTAATGGAAGTACCCACAAACAAACAAAATTTGGTAGACTGAATGACGTCATCAACACATCTACCAATGGGAGACAATAGAAGGCGTATTTACAACATTAGGTCATTTTCATTGGTGTTAATTACAAATTAACTAAATATCAAGCCGACTCTACACTTATTGGACTTAAAATAAGTGGCACCGGCTCTAATCAGTCGTTATCAGTTTATTTTTTGATTTGTCAACGATCCGTTTAGCGAAAAATAGGGTTTAACAAATACATATGACACAAATAACACTGATTTTTCGTGTTAAGATGTTCGTCGAGTTCGTAAACAACATAACGCCCGATGTAAACTGAAACCCTTCGTTTTACACTGTTGTTTTGTTGTTGCACTGTTTTTATGTTCATTTACCGTTTCTACAACACTTTTGTGCTCATCATCGGTCGATTTAATTGCAACAATTCGATCTAAATCATCGAATAGCTCCTTTGTTGAAGATTTTGGTCCCGTTATGGCACGATTTGCGTCGGATTTGTCGTGTTGATTGGTGGTCGTCGTCAAGTCTTGTTGTTTCCCCTCATCATCAACGTCATTGTTTTGATTGATTTCGACGACGACTTTCGCCTCGTCTCACGTCTCGTCGCCTTCTTGTGGTGCTAATGGTGCTGTTGCCTCCATTTTATCATCATCATCATCATCATCATCATCGCTCGGTTGATTGCCATTAGTGCCACTTAGATTTAACAGCATTTTCGGTCGTTGGACCCGCTGTAAAGTCTCTGAATGTTCTAAATCGTTGCACGTGTGCATTAATGTGAATGGTAATTTCAATGAAACATCACCACCCATCACACTAACTATTAATTTCACTTTAACATAATACGACACGTAAATGGCGAAAACGTTACGTTCCTCCGGATTATTATTGTTGTTTGATGTTACCGTTGATGCCAGACTTGTACCGGCTTTTGTGTACGAATCCTCTAATGCTATCCAATTTTTCGTTGAACTTTTTATTGGTAAAAGTGTAAAGGTTTGTTCATAGGTTGTATTATTTGATATTGGACAGTTCTCTTTTGAATTGATCATGGCGACGACATTCTTGAATTTACCGTTGGAGAACATACAGACGTCGACGTGTTGGACGATAAACACCTAAATCAAATCACAAATAAACATGCTTTACTCCAAAGTATCGGTTGGAGGTGAGGTCAGGTCAGGTCTGCAGTTAAGCTTTGAGTTGGGCGTAGAGGGAGTGTTAGTGGGGGAAACAGTGACGGGAGCGAGTCTTTAACAATTTCAGTGGAGGGAGGGTGCTCTTGTTAAGTGGAAGGAGAGTTAGAGAAAGTGAAAAGAAGCGAGAGGGAATAAAGGAGGGGCAGAGAGAGTGAAAGTGAAGGAGATACAGAGAGTGAAGGAGAAATTGTAGAAGTGTAGAAGTAAAGTCGGAAAGACTGCAGGAGATATTGCAGATATTACAGAAAGAGAGAGATAGTGAAGTAGGAGACAGAAAGAGAGTGAAGGAGAGATAGGGCAAGAGGGGAGAAAGTGGAGAATAGTTAGTGTGCAAAGAAGAGGCTGCGAAAGTTCAGGAAAGATAGAGTGATAGAATGTCACAAAGAATGAAGGATGAACAAAGAGGGTAAAGGAGAGCCAAATGGAGAAGTTGATAAGAGACAGCAAGAGCGAAAGATAGTTAGCAGAAATGGAGAAGTGATAAACAGTACAGGCGAGACAGAAAAGTGTAGAAGAGTGTAAAGAGAGCTAGGTAGAATAAAAGCAATAGAGCGAAAGTGAAGGAGACAATCAGAGTGAAGGGAGTCAAAGAGAATGCAGCACCGACCGTAGAAGTAGAACAGAAACAGGGAGACTCAAAAAGACTTAGAAAGACAGAGAGAAGGTGAAGAGAGGAAAGACAGATTGAGTGAAGAAGATGTAGTGAAAGTGCAGTAAAGGAGAAGCACTGGAAGTGAAGGAGAACCAGCGAGAATGAAGGAGAGACAGAAAAAGTGAAGGTAAGAGAGAGAGAGAGAGAGAGGGAAGGAAAATTCGAGAGAATGATACCGAGACAGAGTCATAAAATTGATTTCAAGCCTTTCAAAACCTACTTAAAAGAATGGTACGTGTCAGAGGTATCATTGGGACGCTAGAAAAACTTTTAGCCAAGGCTGGGAAGGCGGGGAAACACGTTTTAGAGTACAGAAAAAGTGAAGGTAAGAGAGAGAGAGAGAGAGAGAGAGAGAGAATGATACCGAGACAGTCATAAAATTCATTTCAAGCCTTTCAAAACCTACTTAAAAGAATGGTACGTGTCAGAGGTATCATTGGGACGCTAGAAAAACTTTTAGCCAAGGCTGGGAAGGCGGGGAAACACGTTTTAGAGTAGAATTATGGTATTGCTGGAACGAAATCGCCATTGAAGCAACAATCAAGCAATTCCCTGCTCAACAGCGTCGACTTTGTCGTTCAAGCTCGATTACCGATTCCTTTTGGGACTCTGTAGGCTCCCCAGCACTTCGTCGAAACAACAGACCTGACCTGATTTCGTACAATACGAACACTAGAGTTGTAATCGATGTTATAAAAAATAAAGAAATATCATTGATTTTTGATAAATTTAGTATTCCTATAGTATTGTTAATCCACAAAGGTAACAATAAAATCTTTTAAACAAACACAGGAAAATCTACAAAGTACACATACATATATTTACCTTGATCCGCCGTATTGTTTTATTACTGTTATTCCTGATTTGAACAAACACATGAACCTCCTCGCCATGGGAATAAATGGCTTTATCAAGTGACGCTTGTAAATGCACTTTACCTTCGCTGAGTAGAAATGGTTTATCGATAAAGGCGCATGGTGCCGGTACATCAGCCAAATACGCAGCAAGACTCGGCCGTTTACCACCACACAACGAACGATAATGGTCCTCAATCTTATCCTATCAACAACAACAACAAAGAAAAAAAAAATAAAACAAAACACCATTAATGATGATGATTGTGTGACTAAACTTGAACATCGAGCGATTATTCTCATTGCAATTAATTTGGATTAAGTATTAATTTTTTAAGAGATCAAAGTTTTTTTTTTTCGTTAAAAATGTCACGTCTTTTTATTAAAAACTTTTCGGGCGGTAGTAATGATTTTACGTCAAGTTGTGTTGAGTTTAATTAATGTTTCGAGAGAAAGCTCAACTTGACAAAACTACCTGTGTTTAAATTTAAATTAATCTACACACTCATTGTCAGCTATTTGGTCGTTATTTTATTTGCCTTACCTCATCGTCTTGTTTCGCAAATCGAACAGGCGATTTGAGTTGTTGTTGTGGCACGGTTGATTTGTTTCCATCAATATCGGACACCTCATCCCCCTGTTGACCATCAATCATCTCGTTATGGTCATCCAAACCATTTGTCAGTCGATTATTGTCGAACCGGACGTTCTGTTTGTCGTCGTCAACATTCCCTTGTTGTTGTTGTTGTTCTAGTCCCAATTCCATTGATCTGGTTTTATTTTCGGATTCTTTGGTAAATTTCAATTCTAACGGCGCACTCTTACAACCATACAAAATCTTCTTGTTTTGTTTATTGATCGTTTTCTGTTGGGCACGTGTTAAATTCGTACCCGGATTGTATAGGTAGGGTGATGGTGGTGCGTACGCCCTTTGTATAACACGGATACCCATACGCACAGTTGATTTACGGTGGAGTTTCTCATCGGATCGTTCGGCTGAAATGTACGGAAAAACAACGTTTAATCATTTTGCGAAAATATCGTACTTCCTGAGCCTCAAATCACAAATCGGGTTCGCTGAAACTCTGTATGGTTGCAGCGGCAGATGTCAGATCAACTTACACATAATGGGATGTGGAGGAAGATTTAAAAATGGCGCATTTATGATTGACTCTAAGTGTTTTTTGTTTTGTCCAATATAAGGACAGGATTTAAATTGGGGTAGATTTCTCACAATTATTGGCTCGTATTGTAGAGGATGAATAGGAAAAACGCTCGATATCTTTCGAGTGTTTATAGCAAACAATCGACGACTACTTGAAAAACTGTACGATTTAATATTGGAACTTTATAGTGTCGCTCAATCGTCAAATCAACACAAACTTCCAAACAACTACGTCAATTCTATCTTCCTTTCGTTATTGTATTAGAAAAGTTTTTCTATTATAAAACGTATAATCTATATATTAATAATAACTGTATTATTATGTTCGGGATTGTGTAAACAATGGCTCTTTCTATTTTTGTTGTGTTGTTTAATTCTTTTGTGTGTTTTTCTAAGGGAAACGTTAAGCCATAACCGAGTAGAGGATCCGTAGAATACACATTTGCCATTAAGTGTTTATAGTGAAATTGGATCGATAGCAACATCATATCGTAGACGGAAATCCAACCAAAACTGGGTCAAAATAACTTCGAATGTAGGTTACTCGAACATATTGTTGCAGATTTATATATCTATACAGAACGTATCGTTGATGTTATCGTTTAATTAATCAATTACATGTACTTTTCCTTTGCTTATTAGTAAAGTTTGTATTTTGACGTTAATTCGATGATAACTTGGATGTTATGTTAGGTGTCTTCGTTATAGAGGCGAAGGCTTAAAGAATCCAATTTCGTTGAGTGCATGACCTGTTCGGACAACAAAAATTTAATGTGTTTTCGTTAGACGGTTGCCTATAAAGTTCTATTGCTTTTTTTTTGTTTTTTGTTCAGTTATTTCATGTTTGTTTGTTGTGTTTTTTATTAGTTTGGATCGTATAATAATGTTACAAAGCAAATGAAATATAAAACTTGATGCTGTGATGCTGTCGCCTTTATAGTACATATCAAGTCACGATTATTTGTTAGTATTTTCGATTTTAACAAATCGAAACTGTTGCAATATCACAGACGATATTTCGATTTTGGTTTCTAATTTATTGATAATGGAATTATTCAAATTAACAGACAATAGGCTTTTCCGTTTGTAATTTCAGTTGATTCAACAAAGAGAGAGCGAGATAAACGAAGAAAGAGACTGTATTGACTAATTGAAGCGTTTTAAGATATTTTCTGAAGGTTTGGAAACATGGAATAATAGTAGCGAATTGATTGGATAGAGATGGCAGCCGAAATGACACCATAAAATTTATTTTTATTAAAAAGTGAAGGCGAAAAAGAGTAAATGTGAAAGAAAGACAGAAAGAGAGAGAGAGAGAGAGAGAGAGAGAGAATTAAATAGGGACAGAAAGCGAAGGAGAGCGAGTGGACGTGAAGCAGAATCAGAGAGGAATGGGGAACTAGAAGGAATGAAGGAGAGTCTACAGAAGTGGAAAAGAGGCAGCGAGGGTGAAGGGCATACAACCAAAATGAAAGACAGTCAAAAGTAATGAAGCAGATACAGCGGAAACGAGATTGGAATGAAAGACAGAAAGAGAAAGTGAAGGAAAATCAAAGAGAGGATGAAGGAGAAGTGGAAGAGAAAGCGAGAGTGAAGGAGAGATAACGCAAATCAAAGAGAGTCAGAGAAAACGAAGGAGAGAAGAGAGAGTCAGAGAGAGAGAGAGACACACAGAGAGAGTGAAAGAGAGACTCCGGAAATGGAGGCGAGCCAACGAGAATAAAATAGAATCTGTAGAAGGACAGACAGATAAACATACATACAGACAACGATGGTAGATGAAAGGTAGCGGAAGTGGAGGAGAGGTTGAAGAAGAAGTAGAAAGAGTGAAGGAGAGGTAGCATAGGTGAAGGAGAGAGAAAGAAATAAGCAGGGTTAGACAGAGAGTGATGGACAGTCAGACAGAGTCAAGAGTAAAAGTGGAGAACAGGCAGAGATAGTGAATCAGAATCGAGGAGAGACAGCGGAAATGAAGGCGAGCCAAAGAGCGTCAAAGGAAGTTAAAAACAGAAATCGGACGAGTGAAGGAGAGACAGAAAGAGTACTATAGATAACGAGAATTGAGGAAGGATGGCAGAAGTGGAGGAGAGATATAAAGAAAATTGGAGGACAGACAGAGTGTGTGAAGGAGAGACAACGAAAATGAAGGAGAGACAGAGAGTATCAAAGAAAGTTAGAGAGAAAATGATGAAGAGACGAGATAGTGATGGAAAACCAGTGGAAGTGCAGTAGAAGCAGGAAAGATTATGTAAGTGGAGGAAAACCCTGAGAGTAAAGGAGGGACAGTAGAAAGGAAAGATAGGAGAAGTGGAGGAGAAGATGTGAGGTTTAAGAAGAGATAGAAAGAGTGACAGAGAGTATGTAGAGGAGAGAGTTAGAGGAGAAACAGGATTAGACAGAGTGATGGAGAGTCAAACACTGTAAAAATGGAGGACAGGCAGAGTAAGTGAAGGAAAGACAACGAGAATGGAGGACAGCCAAAGAGCGTCAAAAGGAGTTAGGGAGAGAAATCGAAAGATAAAGTTAGAGTTTGAGAGAAAACAGTGGAAATAGAGGAGAGACCAAAGGAAAGAAGAGATAACAGAACCAGAGGAGAAACAGAAAAAGATAGCAAGAATAACGGAAATATAGCTAGACTGAAGAAGACCTAATGGAAAAGAAAGAGGATTCAATGGAAGAAAAGAAAACAATTGAAGCGAAAGAGAAATGCAAAATTACTGCATTACCACCACTTCTGAATTCTTGGACTACTACAATTGACTATTTCTCTTACTCTCGGATTGGGTGAGGCCGCAAAACTAGAAACTCTAAGATAGACGATAGATGGAGATTCGTATAAAGACTTCTACGGAATACGTTACCCTTTCACCAATACTGTTTTTTTGTGGCTCGCTTATTGATCAATAAAGCTTTATAACAACGACAAAAAAAAGGTAATCATTTGATAATGGAATCGACCAAAATTTAAATCAGTACTAACACGCTACGAACGCTTCAAGTTAACAAAATAACATTTCTATTTTTGGTAGTTTAACATTCATGTAAAATTCAATTTTAATCAAATAATACGGAGGCATTACTCCAATCGACACAAAAGAAACCCAATTAGGTGTTTGCTGAACCTTAACAAAAATCTTCAATGTGTAAATCAAATACTGTGTGCATTATTAGATGGTAGTTTGTAGTCTGCGACCCGGATTCTATTCAATTAATTTCCATCTATAAACACAACATAATTGAAATGATTACCATATATATTTGATGATAGACAAAGCGGAATAATATTGAATAAAGCCAACAACAAATAATTAACAGTTTTAATATGCTATGTAAATATTAAATTTGTTAGTTAGTATACGTAATCCAACTGTCACTTACACATAAATTCAATATTTAAGCCTTATTGTTCTATCGTTTTTTGTAATTCTCTTTTCCATTTGTTTCATTTTGATTTTGGATGTCAATTTGATTTCAAGTAGAATTGAAAATTTCAATATTTTACCGAATTCATTGTACAAATTGACATGGAAGTGTTCCTGATGGAAGTTTTATTATTTTTCAAGCACACGCACAATACTGCCAGAAAAAAAAAATGTTGAACGTTGATCAAATCAAATTCACCCGTTTTGGTCAACACTTGATTTCTAGTTTTAGATTTTACACATAAGTTGATGCAGCGTGTCTCAAACTGTCGCTAGTGAACAACTACGAGTTCAAAGTAAATGATCCAGTGCCTCTCAACTTATGGGTTGCAAACCATGGCTTTTTATCGTATTTTGAGCCAGTGGTGTCTTGTCAACAGGCCCCAAAGAAACTTAGCGTTAGTATCTCTCAACATATGTGAATGTCACGCAAGATGCTTGAAGCTATTCGACCAGGCCAAGTCGCCAATTATTAACAAAGACTAAATAGAAAGCCCTAGCCGCATGCGATTTTTGTTGATTGTGAAAACGCTTTTACTGTGTCAAGCTGAGAGAAATTTTGATTTATTACAGTTGGCTATAGAAACGGCGGTCTCAAACAGATCTTTAAGATCTCAGCAATGAATTGCTTAATTTGACAGAGCATTGTCGACTCTTATATACTACAATCATTGATCCAGTGTCCCTCAAACTGCGGCTAGTCCACCTCAAGGTGCCTTAACTTTTGCAAATTGCAAATTTCTCACGTTGGGTCTAAAAGGAGATTAAAGTAGGCGATCCAGTGCCTCTCAACTTATGGCTTGTAAACCACAACTTTAGCTTTTTATCGCATTTTGACTCAATGGTGGTTTGTCAGTATTTCCCAATGTGTAAATCAAATCTACCCTTGTTTTGGTTATAAAACAAAGACAAACAAATTAAGCCAGTGTTTCTCCAACATACGGTTTGTAAAATGCCTGAAGCAGGTCGACCAGGCCGCATGCGACTAAAATTACAACTCCCCAAGTAGATTTTTTCCTAGCCGCATGCGATTTTTGTCGACAGATTCATCTTAGCAATAATTGCTTAAGTTGCCAGACCTTTGTCGACACTTTCTGTTACAGCTTAGACAAGCAAACCGTTGCAGTTCTCTCTCTCTCTCTCTCTATGTCTTGTTCCATTAAAACTGTCACGTATTTTTATTTCCACTTATTAATACATGTTTTAATTTTACTAAAAATCCCAGATGACGTGCAACAATCGTTAAACTAACAAATTTGCAATTTTAATTAAAATTTTATACGAAAAAAAAAATCCATTTTTAGTAACAACCACAGCAGCACCAGCAGCAACCGTATTCGATGCCTTCAAACATGCTTGAATTAGAATTTCTAAAAACATAAATATTGCCCAGATAGGTAGAAATTTAATTAACCTTCAAGAAGGATCAATGCTGGAAAATTTTATTATTTTCCCCTCATTTTTTCTCTTCTATACACAGAGAAATAGAAGAAGTGAGGAATTTGGGAAACTTTCAATTCACTTTTGATCAAGATTAAAACTTTTTAATTTTCCGTAAAGTTCAATTTGAATGGATTCTCCTGTTACATAGTCAATCCAATATTTTGTATTCTACTTCGATGATAACAATAATAACTTGAAATTTTATTCCGACAGGTAGGGGACAATTTAATTTTGTTAAAATGATTACAACGAGCATAGCCGTTAGCGGTGGATTATATATTTCAAAATGGTTTATATATTTCAATTCAATTTAATCGTTTTGTTCAGCTTTTATAATGGACAACCTGGCCACCCCGTGCTCTGATAACATCGTCGTCACGACGATCGATCCTCGACCAAACTGTCTCTCTATCTCTCTTCAACTTGCTTGCACTACCCTCTTCTATCTTGCTTTCTATTATTTACAATTCAGTATATAAATCTAACACATAATAATGTCCTAATGTTGACCTTTAAAGCCTAGAAAATCCTTTAAAAAGAAAAGCAATTCAAGAATATTAACCATGACCCCGTTTTTTCTGCGTTTGGTTAAAGTTTTCTGTTAAATTCAATATTTACATCGGAGACTTTGCTAGAAACATTATCAGTTCGGTCTCAAATGGGATATAAATCGTACACACAACGAAAAAAAATTTGATTTATAGCTCTGACGACTACGCATGAGTTTTTGATAAAGTTAAATATTGTAGGGCCTACGAAACTTCATTACCATATTATCAGTAGTTGCGGAATCATTCGGGTAAATAGCGTGTTGATTGTTTGTGTTTGCAAAGATGTTGTAATAAATCGTTTTTCATAGCATTAAAATTTCATTTTAACATTTTTCATGTTTCGTCCGAATTCTGGACAGGCCAGAAGAGCCCTGGAGAGCGAAAAAGCAACTGCGAACGTGCAGGAGAGGCGGAGTGTATAAAAAAGAAAACGACAGAAAGAGGGAACAAGATATATCGGATATACAGGGAGAGAAACAGAGAGACCATGATAGAGGAAGAAAATAAAGAGGCAGAGGGAGTAGAGGAAAGGAGCAACTGTGGAAGCGGAGGAGCGACAGGGTGAGTTAAGAAGGCACAGTGAGAGTAGAGAAAGAACGAAGAAGGAGATAGCATAATATAAAGGAGTGATCACGGGAATGAAGCGGGGATAGTAAGACTTAAAGAGCAACGTGGAGCAGAGACGGTATTTTTGAGAGAGAAGGGGGTGCAGAAGAAGCAACGGATAGTGAAGGAGAGCCACAGAGAAGAATAAACTGTGGAAGTCGGGGAGAGAGTGAAGAACAGGAGAGGCAGAAAAAAGCCAGAGAGATCCAAAAAGTGAAGAAAAGTTAGAGAGAGAGGCGAGCGAGTGGTGTTGAGACAGAGTGGAAATAGAGGGATCCAAGGAGAAACAGCTATTGCAAAGCAGAGATAACGAAAATGAAGCGGAGACAGAAAGACAGATGGACGGTGTAAGGGAGAGAGAAGGGGAATCAGAGGAAGGACTCGAAGAAGAAGGAGAGACAGGAAGTATTAAAAAAACTTTAAAGGATGAGAAAGAAAGAGAGAGAGAGCGAGTTTGTTCGTTGTTCTTTAACATCACTGAATTCTTATTTTCCTGGAATATAACTCTATCTCTGTTCCACTTTTTAGAAATTCCATTGCTTGATTAGTTCCTCTGGTTTTCCAGATAGTTTCAATGAATCTGTGGAATATCATTCGATCTTTGTCTAATTATTAGTTAAATAAATTTGTATTAACTTATACAATTAACGCATCAGCAACGAAATGATCCCGTTTGAATTCTATGGAACTTTATGTGATCTTTGGTTGGCTTGTTCGAGATCCTATTAGTTATTACATTTGAATAAACATTGTCCTATCAATTCGTCTATTTAGAAATTTGTAATTCAATTTCATTTAGATTTTATTATGCAAGCATCTGTCCGGAAGCTAAACAATTTGCAACAATACTATTTTATTTAATTCTATGCAATATCATTCACTCTCTATCTGGCCCGTTTGATCTTCTATTTACCATTAAATTTTTACAAAAAAGAAACAAATCTACATGGACGCTTAAATGTATTCCCAGGGGCGAAAAAATGTAGATAGAAAATGCGCAAGAAAATGGACAGAGTAAAAACTTTCCGGAAACACGAGACGGATTCTGCTGTGTCTAAAATTGTTGTCGTAGCCTCGAGCCTAAAATACCGAATGAAATTGTCCTAGCGACGCACGTGGAAACGTGCTGTTTTCAAAAATTTCGACTTGCTGTAGAAAATACGATTAAAAATTTAAACTTACCGACATAGGCTCGTACATCATAACTGGTTCCGATTGGTGCTCCCGAATATTCTTTTGCTGGTACTAATTGCACACTGGGCGGTGCTAATGGTGTTATTTCCATACTGAAAGGGTATGCATTCGGACCAAGTCGTCTTAATAGAGCTTCCTATAACAACAACAGCAATAATAATAATAATGATAATAGTTGCACATTTAATAAGCTTGAAAATGCTTAAATTGCATGCAGCATCATATTGAAATTTAATCAACTAATGTCGTTATATCACAGAAAATAGAGATCTATAGAAAGGGTTTATTGGGGGCTTGTGGCGCTATGCTGGGATGGCGGTGGAACACTTTATTGAATCAACTTGAACGAGACCGTAAGATAATATTTTAAAAATCAACATCAAAAGGCTTTCACTTTACCCAATTTTATATTAAAGGAAAATTAAATTTCCATTTTAATTGGAACGGAAAATATGCTATTTTTAAGCAAGAATACAACAAGAATTTTTGTGGAGAAAGACGTAAAACACAATATAGTTGACGCTATAGATTGCCTTATCGTTTGCGTTCTTCGTTTCGCTTTATTTTTCTAGAATTGTCCACAATTTGAATGAATTATGTATATCGATAAAAACACTCGACATCGTGACAAATAACACCGTAAACTTTTCGTATGGTGCAGGGCTGTACAGGCCGGTTTTTGTCGCCATTTTCAGCCATATAATAACGCTTAGAATCGGACAGGGCCGGACTGGTAATGTAAAGCGGCTCGATAGTTTTTTTTTTTGGAGCGACATCTATTGTGGTATATAAGAATATACCTAAGACATGCCAAACATCTGCTATCTTCGTTGTGAGTATAATGATTTTTATCGACATAGCATGATTCATACCAGTCAGTGATTTGCCCCGAATAGTCGAGATCCTCTCAAGGCTCGCCCTGCTATAATCGAAATAATGAAATTCTAGACTTCTCCAGTGTACACGAAACCGAGAGAGATAGGTAGATAGAGAGAGAGAGAGAGGGAGGGAACGTACAAAAGGATTAAAAATAATTGGATGTACGCTTGTTTTTTGTAAATTTGATTATCGAGAGATAATGAAGTTGAACATCAAAATAACGCTGATTAAAATTTTGATCAATTCCCTGAGCCCCCTGTTGTTTTTGTTGTGAAATTTTAGATCTTTTGTTATTAAAAGGGTACGTTGAATTGCGATATTTTGTTTGAATGATGATGTCATTGTTTTTTTCTTTTGGCGCAATATTCGGTTTCTAAGAGAAAGCACTTTTCTTTCACGGATAATGAAAGAAATTTTTATTAACACGTTGCGGCCCAAGCATCGTACTTGTTAACACGCCACAGCATCGTTGTTTAATCGTGATACAATGCCATACAGATGTGGCATTCTGTTTAAGTACAATTATCCTCCAGCTGTTGCTGATTTTGGGCCAAGACAATGTGGACCGGGGCCGGACCTGACAAAGCACGTGATGTTTTGGTGTGTCTCGTTGTTGTAACTTGTTAATCAAGTACGAAAACTTTCCACACTAAATTACCCAAAAGAAAACCGTATTATTAAATGGTAGGGGAATTAGAAGCAGCACTTTTAGGGGAAAAGTTATATAACTTTTAATAAAATTGAATTTACAAGGCGACGCATGAATAATTTATGAACACTATTGTGATGTTGTCTACTATAAAACTGTTGCGTCATTGTCTACACGCGCAATTTTGAATCATTTATCAGGAAAAATTCTACTATGCCATCATTTTTCAATTTCATCACAATAACAAAAGATAGTTGCGGTTGCTATGGGGATCCCCAAAAAAATACGTCAAAATTTAAGGACTTTTGACACCCGATCTGTTTCCTTGTATTTTTGACTCAAATTCCAACTTGTTTCGGTCGCCGAGTCTGCAGATTGAAATCAGTAGCGTTTCAAACATTCCAGTGCCACTAATTCAAACCGATTGCCTGTTGAAGGTTGTGATTGGTTGGCGCGGTGACGTTATAAATGTCAAACGTTAAAGCGACCAATCACTAGAGCTTATTTGATAAAATTCAAAATGACGATAAAGACTTGATTTGTGAATCGTTTAGAATACACTCGAGTATAAAATATAAATCCCATTGCAACATTTTGAAAAATAATGAGATATTGTCTACGTGATGCTATAAAGTTCACTTTATAAACATTATCTTTGCTATTTTATGAACATTGACATCAAAGAGTAAAAAGCGTTTTATATAGAGACAAGTGTACCTTTTTTTTGGGGTGCACAGTTCTCTATCTAAATGTATACATGTGAATTATTGATGATCCACTAAAATTCGACGATAAAGACATTTAAATCTAAAATCAATACGTTGGAGGATGATGGCGATAATTTTTTTCTGTTTCATTTTGAATAATTTATTTTGTCATAAAATTTTAATAGCCGAATCGGCTTTAATTGAGCTTATAATGTCACCAACTTATATACACCGCCTACTCTGTTGTTCTATGGTGGGGTAAATTCAACCCTTAAACTTGTTTTACTGTCGGACGATTTTTATGGTGATTGAATACACTGACAATAAAACAAAAAACAACAAACAATTTGGAATCTTAATAAGAAAGACGATCGTAAATTGTAAATGCAAATTAAACGGCTAATGAGGATTTAATTAAAAAGCATACATGGGTGGGAATTAATGGAATTTTTGATGATCACACAGGAAGACGGAAGATAACGCGAAATTAATGATGCACATTAAGACCGGTGCACAATGGAGGGCGGCGCGGCAGGATAACAGCGCTTCCTACAATTGCGTATTACTACTACATCACCAGAGCACCAGTTTGTTAAAATACAATCAATAAATGCTAGAAAATTGATTTTTAATACTCTAATACGATATTCATTAAATGTAAATAGACGATGGTCGTTCGATTACATGACTGTACCTTTATTGACGCGTACAAACACAATTTTCAATTTATATTCAAATTTATTGTATGCTGATCCCAATTTGTCCCAATCAACATTACTATCTCGATCCCAGTTATTTTTTTTTGCAGTGCTTTAGGGTACGTTCATATGAAGCTATGAAGACTTGTTTGGGATTGGTTAAATCAAGGTCACATGATTGGCGTTGACGTTGTAGCGCGATGAGCCGTCATCGACATGAACCCACCCTTAGACAGCTTTTAATCAACAAACAAGAATGATGTAATTTTGTAAAGCAAACCGAGAAAAAAAACAACAACACAACCAAGTAAATTAACATTGTGTTTACAAGCAAATAAATTTTGATGTTGAATGAAGCTAAATCAACAATTAATTGAAAATTAACGAACTCATTCATTAACAATGAGCAAAAATGAAGACGCAAGCTGAAATATCAGAAAAGGCGTATAAATCTTTAATTAACGGTGGCTTAAGTCAAGTTTAAAATCAACGAAACGCCCTCAGCGATCGAATAATTAATTCCAAACATTAATTAGTTGCACATTTGTGATACACAATTTTTTTGATATGTTTTTGTTGTGATTTAGTTGAAATTAAAAATATTTGCAGTGACTTTAATGTAGTATCGGGCGTAAGTAAAGCCAGTGATGAATAGAATCACCAATCACCTAATTTGATTGGTTAATAGATCAGTCGAACGCATGCGTAATTGAACGTTTTTTTTTAGCCTCATTTAAAAAGTATAAAAAACTAGAAGCAGGATTATAACTTTTTAATAAATTAGATTTACACAACGATAGCTGAATAATTCATGACTCGTGTCATTTTATTCTGTAAAAAAAAATCGACCTTATTTACATTCTTAACGAAATTGACCGAACGCCACTGTACGCCCCCTAATCAAACAATTGAAATACGATCTTCATTACGATTGGTTGATACGTTGCTATAACAACGAATTTTATAACAAAAAAAAAAAACAATTGACCATACGATTTTGGATGATGATTGGACAATCCGTTGCTATGGCAACATATTGTTGATAGTTGTAAAAATGTACCTGTAGCGGTGTGTTGCCATCGAGTGATTGTGCACCAGGATGTGGTGGGTATAATTGTGCTAAACACATGATTGCTTCATTACAGAATTTCAAACCCATCACTTCTTCATCTTCACGACCATATCTGGAAATATTGTTTGTTTTTTATTTCCATTATTGACAACAGGAAAAAAAAAGGGATCAATTTTGTGGTTGGTTGGGCAAATAAGAAGCCATCGATTTGGAAATTGCTTGTTTACTCTACCTGAACGAAAATGATTCTATACGATTCTCTTCTTAATGATTAAATCTGTGTTTATACTATATCTATATATATACATAGAAAGTTTGCCTGTCTCTATTGTAAAGTAATTAATTAGATGCTGATAGTGATTCAAGCTAATTGGTCCTTAAATTCATTTAAAACTAGCTTTGATGTGCCGGCGTGTTGGTGTAGTGTAGTGGAGTGGAGTAAACAAGAAACGTTTCCCTATTAACTGGAAGCGGAAAAAATACAGCCAACAACCATTTAATCATGGATGGATAGATCGATAATGGTAGTGGATAGTCTCCATTAAGGGGGTAACAACCCTTAAAGAACCCAAAATAAGTACATAAAACTGTAGAGATAGAAGATAAGAGCTGTACGAATCCTCAGCCCCAGGCTTTGCGTTTAGTGATTTGCGCGCTGGTTGTCTCTCCAATTTCGGTTGTGGTAAAATAATGAGCACAAGGATAATAGTGTCGATTAACACTTATCTCAAAACGGTTAAATTGGAATATGTTCGTTGGAACTAGACGATTCGGTATTACATAACAATTTCATGGATCAAGACAAAAAAATACAAAATTTATTAGATAACCTAGCCGATGGGCTCATTGACTGAAGTTATTAAATATTGTAAGCCAGTATAGTGACGCAACAGGAACATATCAAAAGATAATCAACAAGCTCCATATACAATTCGTGTTAATATACTGTGTTGGCACTTTAAGTAGCTACATATGTTACCTTTACAAGACGCAACTATCCTCCTCTCTAAATTCTCAAAAGGTATATGAGAAGAACCTAAAAATAATGAGCTAAACGATGAATCAAGGCGTTATCGGCCTTCTTCGAAATCCATGAAATTTGACTACATCGTCGTCGTCCAGCTACCTTGCGTAAATCATCAAAATTTTTTTCACAAAGCGGCTTCGACTGCGATTGGTCGAATTAAAGTCATGCTACCAACATTGAGAACTGATTGGCCGCAAAAGTGGAGTGATCTAATTCAGAGGATTTGTAAGCCCGTCTGGAAACCAATGGAGTATATAATGGACCGAAATATTATTTTTGATTGTATACAGAGTTGGCGATTCCACTAGCCCCACATAAGCATCCGATTTTTTGGATGTTACGCGATTATTAAAATAAGGCATTTGTTCAAAAAGAGATTGAAGAGCTGAAAGTAAACGTGCAAAGGGAAAGAAATCTATAATTAATTGAAGCTGTAGAGGACCTTATAAATTCCAAAGAGACAACAGAATAAAAAAGCATCCAAACGAACAATAAAAGATAACAAACAAAGAGTAGCAAAAAATCAACAGATTAGGATGCAATAGGACAATATGGAAATATAACCCAATAAGCTTCTTAGTGATATACAGGGTTGGTGATTTGATTAGGTACTTATGCATGCTCTACAAGACGAAGACAAGAATCGAAAAAAAGTTGCATAAGAAATTTAGGAGTTCTAGGCCTTTAATAATATATAGGGTTGGCGATTTGACTAGCCACACATGCATACGATCATTTGTAAAGCACCCACATTAGGGAGCTTTTTACTATTTCACAAAAGTTTCAGTTCAAAGTAGGAGCAGCAACCTTAATATAGTAGTGGAAAGAAGATTGAAAGGCTAGAAAAGTTGACGAAAAAAATGTGGACTTTTTGCAAATGGATTGCAACGAAAAATTACAAGGAAAAAAATTTGCTATTATATTATAGAGACTTTATTAACATACAGGATTGGTCGTTTGACTAGCCACACACGATTTCCTCAACCCTGGTTTGAAGGCTCAGAACTAGCTGCATAAGAAACGGAATGTACCTAAGCGTAAGTAGTGTTATAGTTGTAACGAAACCCTTCCAAGATTCGATCTTTCGAAGGCAACTTTCTGCAGTATCCAGGGACTTGTCAATGTCGCTCTTAATCGTACCGTATAGAATCGAATGACCGTACCTACCTGAAAGTTAACGTAACTTGTCCGTAAACTTTCCGATTCTCAATAAATTCCGGATCGATCAGTAGAACACCCTGTAATCGATCGATTCGACCAGACGACACAACCAAATCTCTTGAACTTAGATACATTGTGAGTTTGTTGTTGGGCGATGATTTTTTGTACACTCTGCAAATAATAATAATAATAATAATAATTCCAACTAAATATGAATTTATTTAAATAGAAGAATTAGAAGACATTAAAATTAATTGTGGTATTGTAAGATAGAAGGGTGGCGGATGTTCTTCTTAAGCAATGATCAGTAAAATTTTTCGGGTTTTCCAGATTCAAGAACTTTGCGATTTCAAATGGTATCTTACCAAAAAGTATTTGTTAAAAACTTTATTTAGCGTTACCATAGCAACCGCCAACTATGATTTGAAAGATTAATTGTAACTATCAGATATGGTTCATAATGTTAAAAAATTACAAGAAAACTGAATTTAAATTGGTTTAACAATACGAATGACATAAACTCATTAATGCACCATGGGCCATAACGCCCTCGGGCCGTACTCCGTCGACACTCAGGCATTATTTTCTGCGTAACGCCCTAGATTCATTAATAACTATATACAAAAATCATAAATCGCGGTAGTCCTGGAAATTTTAGTTTCGTTCCAGATGATACCAATAATACCAACTTTAGACACTAGTGTTTATTTTACAGAGTTGGCAGAACTGAAAGAGAGAGTAGAAGCGACGCTATGGCAACGCTTCCACTCTTTCCTCTCAGCTGTCTGTTGGAGGAGAAGGATTTCGTGACGCTTTGAAAAAATTTACTATCGTACCGCGCCTAAAGAAGTTTCATTTCGAAAATAACATAGATTTTTAACATCTTTGATGGAGAGTTGTTTGATTTTGGATGTAGTGAATAGTAATTATCCTTAGAAATATAGTATATTTCCGGATGGTTATTGAGGCATCCTTCCCCTTATTATTGAACTTAACTTCACTGACACGAAGATCTAACTCAGTGAAATAAGTAAAATGTTTCCTTCAGAACGGGGAAGTGCAAGAAAATCAATAATAATAATAATAATAATAAGCTTAGGTACGAGTTACTCAAAGTCCCGGGGGTATTTCTAAAGTTAGTTTTTCGTAGAATAAATTTACGTAACTATCAAGTTGTTTCTTGCCAAAAAATTACTACACACCACGAGAGAGTGGGAGGAAATGTCTGTAGTTATTCAAAGATAAACTCGTCTATCTATCAATATATCTATCTATCTATCTATCTATATAAAAGGGTTTTGTTGGATGGGCCCTTTAATAGTATACACAAATCCCTTAAAGGTTGCTAATTAAAGTCGGAATATTTGACTGATGCCACAATCAACAAACTAATTAATAATAATTGTTGATTAACAGTCGATTATTTGCTATTCATATTTGAGTGTTCGATTCGTTGTACAAGATTCACAGAAAACGTATCAATTATCGTCCGGCGCATCCACCATTTCATTCAAAACCTCGCCGAACAATCGAGTTTAATTGGATTTTTATAAGATATTTCGTTGGAAAATTATACCGAAACCGCCAATGAAAATCTTTTTAATTTTTTAACTCACACACAAACGTCTAAAACGAACACGAGCACAAGAGATTGAGAGAGAGAGAGAGAGAGAGAGAGCGCACTTGTGTAGTTAAATCAAATCGACAAGCTTTAAAATTATTTGTATTTCGAAAATGTTCGATATTCGCCACAAATTCGTCTATTGATCGGTTGTGGTGAAGTTCCATCAAAAATAAATCAAGAAATTTGACAAAATAATGGATTTATTTGTCTTCAAATAACAAAAATAGCAATAACAATTCAATACCGACCAAATATTCCAATTGATTTTATGTCGAGACCAACAATTAACATCAATATTAATAGAAAAATGTCAAAGAGTAAATTTGATAACAATTGATCATTTGCATCGGAAAGTAGTACTAATTGAATGTTGATTGATTAGTTGTGGATACGCCTGCGCCAAGTTGCTGATTATTTATAAAAACATGCGTATTGCTAGTGTATCAATTGTTAATTTTTAAACGCCAAAATTTCTCAAGTTTTATAAATTCGATCGCAACTGGTCGCCAGATGTTTATATTTTTTTTGTCTAGATTTTATAAGATAAAATAAAAGATAAATATACAAAAATTCTTAGATTAATAAATTAGAGCACAGTTTTTGTGGGAAACCGGGGCAGGATGGGGTAAGACGTCGCAAACCGTCAGATTGCAGTTATTCTACTTTAACATCGTTTTTTTGAATTTCTACTCGAATAGTTTGATGTGTTCTTTTAAGAAATAGAATAGGAGCAGCATAGGGTATGCAAATTTATACAAATGCTTAGATACATATCCAATCTGAATAATGTTTCCAAATGTGAACATAATCTTTTTGAAATACTGTCGTCTTTTCTTATTTGTCAGTTTTTGTGTAGATGCAGAACGAATAGAGACAGAATGGAAATGAGCCTTTCACTATTTGCAGTTTGGCGACTGCTGGTGTAATGGTACTATGTGAAGAGTGTTCGTGGAACAAAAACTGTTAGCATTCCCTGTTCTATTGCATGAACCGAAAGTATTAACATGTTGACTATAATGGACGTTCTGTTGGCTTGAAATTAATGACACTATTTTTTCTGAAGGGACAGAATGGGGTATAGATTAGAACGCAATTGATTATTCCAGTTGATTATAGTTGGCATTTCAGCATAAAATATTTTGTGGATTTTTAAAGCGGGCCGGTGTTATCGCCAATGCGATCGATAAACAAAACGACGACCAAATATTTAGCGTTTCTTGGACTATTTGTAAGCGTTTAAAATTACTCTTTGAAAATGGCTGGAACACAAAATATCAATAATCGTTGCTCTATTATATTATCTGAAAGAATATTAATTAAACATGTATGGGAATCTTAAGCTTGATTTATTGCAAAATAGTGGAAAAATGGGGCACAACGGGATTGTATTTTTGATGTCCCATCTTCGCTTTAAACACATTTGCACAACCATAGAACTATTAGATAACAATAAAATGTTTTGATAATATTCTGAAAGTATTCAATTAGCAATGAATAAATAGTGTTAAAAAGTCTTAAAGTGAACGTTAGTGTAGTAAAAACAAGCGGTAAGTGTTTGAATTAAACTCAAGCTTCAATTTGTACGGTAAACTAACTCGGGTACCTCGGTTATAAGACGATTTGTATCGTGTTAATCGAAGATTTCGCAATTTTCACCAATCAATTAAAACAGAACGTAATAACATTTCGCCTGATCAATTTTCGTGTTTATCTGGATGCGGGGCAAGATGGGGTCTGTCTTTTTTTTTCTTATTTATATTTTTTCTCTATGATGAGGCAGACCTATGTAGGAGCAGAATGGGGTACAGTTTTAAAAATAAGTTGACATTCGTCGCAGTCGTCGGTGAGTGATTTCGGCAAAAAAAATTGGACAGTTCGAAATATCACGCTGTTCCGATATCAACATGTTGATAGATATGAACGTGAACGTGTTGATATTTCCATGCGTCTGTACTGAAACGTGTTTCAAAACGTTTAAGGAAACAATTTTCGTTTTTATCTGAATTCGGGGCAGAATGGGGTAACGATCATTTTATGAAAAATGGAATTTTCACTTCATTCCTCAAAATGATCGATAAACGAGCATTATTTTCAGCGTCTCATCAGTTTGATGACCCCTCGTTGAAACGTCCAGAAATTTCACACCCGATAAACAAGTACAGTATTGATACGTTAACAGCACAGATTCATTACGACAACTAGCGATGTCAACGTGTCAATATTTCGACACAGAACGGCTTGATAGAATTTCCACTGTAATCAGTTTTTTTTTTTAATTTGATTTATTCGTTACATTCGTGCAAAATTAATTAAATATCTCCCATGGAAGTACTAAAAACGAATTCGTAATTTATAATTGATATATTAAGGTCGAGTAGCAATTAGTGTGTACGGGGTAAATGTTTTAAAATTTAATATAAAAGAGTAGTTTTAGCCGAAAGGATGCTGGTTGGTGGCGGTTGTGGTGGTGGTGGCGGCGGTAGAAAGAGAATTTGTATATTGAGGCAAATAATACAAAGATCCCCTTTAAGAAAATTATGTTTTATTAAATGAACGGAAAAATAATAGCAACAAACAATAAAAACAAAGCAATAAGGATTTAATTTCATTTTATTGTTGGCTTTTTATAGATCAATAAATAATAATGAAACAAAAATCAAAGACAATGCAATAATAATTTAGAATTCGTCTACCGTAAACCCCCAAAAATAATGATTTTGTTGTAAATAATAATAAAATATTTTTACCTTTGCGAACTGAGTGAATCCCCGATATTCTCGTTCTTATTGGCTCCACTGAAACAAAACGAGATATTATTATTTGCGATCTTAACACTTTGTTGACCGGTGACGAGTTTACTCGTCTTTTCATGCCCAAACGTTGTTGACCGATGACGAGTTAACTCAACAACAATTACAAAATAATAGCCGGTGACAATACAGAGTTTCTGTGTAAAATTGCCGGTCAACAATGCGTTAAGAGTATTTGTTTGTTGTAAAATAGCAGAAAAATGGAGCAGAATAGAATTGATAATGACTGAAATTTATCAGTGTACAAAGAATCTTTCGTTTTCACGTTAATTACATTTTTCTTTAAATAAAGAACACATTTACACAAGCCTACAAAGAAAGGGGGCGTTCATAAACTACGTGAGGTGTTTATGGGGGGAAGGAGGACCAGTCAAATCAGAAAATCGTCAAAAACGCCTCACATAATTTATCGAACCATTATCATACAATTTTTAGATAACAATAGAATGTTTTGATTTAGTTCGTGATTACAAGTCGTCGTATTAAGATCGGTATTCTGAACAATTATAGTGTTAAAATGAACACTGTGGTCGTGTAAAACAAGCTGTAAGTCCTTAAATTAAATTCAAGCCTCAATTTACATGCTAAACTAACTCGAATTACCGTGACATAACACGATTTGTAGCGTGTTAATTTAGGATTAGGTAAATTTATTATTAATTCTATGGGCAGTACCGGTCCGGGGGAGAGTCAAGTAGGCACTTGCCCCAGCCGCCGAACCATTTAAGTATGACATTGTAATTCGTAATTCTGTGGGATATCATTCGATCTTTGTCTGACTCATTTCAATTTGTATTTACCGTTATATTTGAAATGTAGTTTGAGACAAAAAATGATGTTCTTAGGGATAAATGTCAGGACCGGCAAGGGATCCAATAATGATGTTGGAACAGTAACTTTAGACCAGTTACTTGATGATTTTACAGAATTTAATAATTTCTATTTGAATCCTATTTAAACTAAGTCAAACCTGGATAAAATTCAAATTAAACTCAAGCCTGAAATTTGCATGGTAAATTAACCATGAAAAGATTAAAGTATATTTTTTTAATTAGTCATTCATGTATTATTTAGTAGGTTTTAACAAGATTGCCAACATTGCACGCTAAATTTAAACTTTTTAAGGTGTTTTTTGTTTTGTACAAAGCTAAATTAACAACCGAATATCTTTATTGTTTTTTAAATTATCAAACAAATAATTTCTCCGACGGCATGCTACCATCTTTCACTCTTTTATTAATACGACCCGTTTCATGTAACTTTGTCCGTTTAAAGGCGTGGCTTGTGGATGGTAGCCTTGGGGATAAGAGAGAAAAAAGATGCGTCTCGGGATTTGGCATGAAACGGAGGTAAAGGCGTGAGTGAGTGTGTGTAAGAGAAAGATAGAAAACGAGAGAGAGAGGGGGGCAGTCAGTTATTAGTCGATAAGTTTTTGACAGAAGTTCCTGTAATTTGGGTAGTTTTCAAGCTACTGTTTTTTCTTTTTGAAAAGATGTATTTTTGCACTCCTCCAAGTATATCAAAACTTTCTACTCTATCGTGAGAATTATTAAGGATTCGAATTAGAAATATGAGAAGGCGACCTTTTTGCCCCAACACGTTTTTCTCAACCATCTTGATTCAGAAAATCATGTAAAATTAGAACTCAATTTACACGGCAAACTTTGTTCACTCTTTCACCGCTAACGTGCAAAACGCGGGATTCTCGTCTTTTGCATTGTAGTCAGGAAATCACATTAAAATTTGAATGAAGCCTCAACTTACACTGTCAATTGACGAACATACGCGTAAATCGAGGGATAAAGTTTTAAGACGATAGGAATCGAATTATAAATTGAATCAAATCTCAATTTACACGGTAAACTTTAGTCGCACTTTTACACTGTTTAAGCTACCTCATGCCTTCGAATATTCTACAAACAACGTGCAAATCGGGGGCTTTTCGTTTCAGCAACATTTGGAAGTCTCTTTTACTGCTACAAATTTCGTGAGTTATTTAGGAAATTTCAAAAGGAAAGCTCTCTTTTTTGATGACAGGAAATCTAATTATAATTTAAACCAGCCCTCAATTTGCACGCTAAAACAACTTTAATTTTGCCATTTGTACACGCAATTTTTGACGGTCGTGTAAGTCGAGGAAGTTCGTTCGTTGTATGAAATTCACTCGTTTTCTGTTGGTGAAAAAACAGGAGGCGCTTCTCTATATTTAACGGGGAAAAAAATGTTCATAATCTATAATCAATGTAATATCTCATCATTTATAATTCATCAGCAGCCATTTGAAGTTGTTGTCGAAAAAGAGGATCAATCATAAAATTGATGTTAGATATCGGAAATTACATCAAACAACCCCCTTATGAATACAAGAAGATAAATGTGTAAAGACGTAGAATTCAACTGGTGGTAATGCAAAAATATCAATCATCCTCGCACAATTTTCAATAAAAAATCATCTCGAATTTCCATAACTCAACGTCAAAAATGCTAATCTCTATTCATGGATTTTCAAATGCGAAATACTTGGGCAAATTGTAAACGTAACAAAAAACCCCAATTTTCATACAATTGATTATATTGCGAAACGGTCCCATTGTGGAAACTTATCAGTACTGAAAACTATTTTACCTTTCACTGGCTGGTGGTGGTGGTTCGGGCACTGCATCCTCCGTCGTTGTGGTCATATCGCTTATTGTTCTTTCAAAATCATCAATAAACAAAACACACCAATAAAAATAAAGTAAATTCTCAACAATTCCAAGGAATCGTGACGAACATTCAATAAAATCGAATTTGGCGCAACTCTTTACAACACGCGCACTTTGTACGGCAACGACACACCCGTCACTAATACTGAAAGCTCTCTAGCTGAAAACCTGTTGGGAGATTGCTGGAAATTCCAACTTACCCCCACCACAACAACTGAAAGCTCCATCATTACAATAAGATGTTTTCAGTTATTACTCAGCGTAAAATTTTTTACAGGATTACGTGTGGATTCTTAATTAAATTTATTTAACAAAAAAAAAACATATTTTTGTAAGAAAATATATTTCAATAATAATAATAATAATAATAATACAATAGAAAAGAAATTATTTCTTCATTAAAGCCCTTACACGTGGATTCAATTTCCTTACCCTACCACGACTACTAACACTCGTAAGAATTTCGTCATGACCATCATCATCGTCATCATCATTTTGTTCATTATTTATCGTTTTTCTAGCACGTTTAGAGTAAGTCTTTTGATTCCGACGTTGGCGACCATTTAAACGTGTCACTTGACTTAAAGGCCGATCATCATCACTTGAATTGTCTTCCATTACTTCATCATCACTAGGTGCTGAAAATGATGAAGCCGACGATGATGATGAGGATGATGAAGATGATGATGATGATGATGATGATGTGATCTTTCGTTTACGACCCCTTGTAGTCACCGGTCTGTAACTATCCTCAGAATCATCACTTTCACTATTATTATTATGATTACTGTTATTATTATTATCATTATTATTATTGTCATCATCATTACGATGATGATTACCGTTCATTATAACCGTCCGTTCCGGTCCTGTCTTTAGTTTATTTAATGGTAAATTATCACTATCTTCATCACTATCATTAACATTATTTCTATTATCTTCTTCATCATCATCATCATCATCATCATTATCATTATTATCATCATCATCGGCATTATTATTATTATTAATAGTATCGTTATTATTACTATTATTATCATTGTTATTATTATTATTATTATCACTAAGGTTATTTGTTTGTTTATTAGAATTATCATCACTGAATTCAGACAATGATGATGATGATGATTGTGATTTTGTTGTTGTTGTTGTTGTTGTTGTTGTTATTTGTTTGCCATTATTTGTAATTGCAGCTGTATGACGTCGTTTCGATAAACGATAATTCCTGATGATTTTCGTCATGTGCTCTTCAAAAATTGCTGCTAAACGTACCGTCATTACGTAGATCTATAATTAATTAAACAATCATTAATTACAATAATTACTGAGCGGATTTTTACGTAATATAAGAAGCTATTATCGTTGGTTTTTGTTATATTATAAATTGAAATTGGTACGTGGAACGTCGCTCGTTAGAAGTGAAACTTCTTAGATTAGAGATGAAGTTCATTTTTTTATTAGCTAATTTTCTCTCTGTCGTTGCCTGAATGCTCGATTTTTTTCTGCAGTTGTCTTTTTCTGTATTTCACTTACCTCAAATCAATATTCATTTATATAATTTAACGCCATTAACACTTTCGCGGACAGTACGGCTATAGCCGTCAATTATATCTTCCTAGCTCAGGTCTAAGCCGTCATGTGAAAACTGATGTTTTGCGAACCCCTTACTGCACAAAACTGTCCGCTAAAGTGTTAATTAATTTATAAATACAAAAATCATAAATCGCGGTAGGCCAGGAAATTTTAGTTTCATTCCTGTGGGCGCTGTACATCAATCAATCATACCAACTTTAGAACCTAGTGTATATTTTACATAGTTGGCAGAACTGACAGAGTATAAGCGCATTGATTTCAATATATTGCAATCAATATATAAGCGATGCTATGGCAACGCTCCCACTCTGCCCTCTCAGCTGACTGTTAGCGGGGAAGTGTTTCCCCTCATGGAATCACGCATTTTCGTCACGCTTTGAAAAAAATTTACTATCCACGGGCGCCTAAAGAAGTTTCACTTCAAAAACGGATTTAACAAAAGAATTCTTTAAATCTGTTGTTTTATGATTAGTTGCGACTGAACCAACTCGATTTAATCTCCGAATTGAGCTATTATTTTAACAATAATTTTATGTTTAGCTTTTTATTTTGATGAAATCAGGGTCGTAAAATGGTGAGGGAATAGGGTGAAGATACGTACCCGTGACCGCTGGTTTGTATTATAAGTTCTAGAATTTTGGAAGATTAATTTGACATCATTATAGAAATCTTCCGGTGTTTCATATTTGTTATTCAATAATTTATCTTTAACTATACTTAAGTCCATTGGCTGTTTGATAACTAAATGGTAATCTGAAACAAAATTGTTTGTTTTTAATATTATTTGTAAATACTATAAAATGGTAGCGTAACTAGACAAGTATAAAAGTTATATAATTATATAGGAATATGGATTTATCTTACTTCTATAGGATAACATTCGATCCTTGTCATACGTATTTGGAATTCGTTTAGTGAGCGCTTTTTTTTAGTTCTAAGAAGTATGATTCTAACTTTATCTTATTTATGGGACCTTCTAGTCTATTATGTAAGATTAAAGATTTGTCGTCGGCATTATGACAGCATGACACACTGATTTTAGTCAGTGGAATATCATGTCATCTTTGTCTTACTTCTTAAAATTCGTATTTGTCTGGCAGTGATGTCGACACAAAATTTGTAGACACCGAAATAGTCAAAGAGAGACAGAAATATTGAATTGAATTTTATTTTTAGAAACTCTATTGCTTGATTAGCTCCATTTTGTCTTACTTTAATGGACGTTTTTCTTTCATCGTCTCTTTCTATAGAAATTCCAATTCTACTTTATTTGTCTGCAATTTGAAGTTTTTTTTCTAGAATTTCTACAGTATTCACCAGTTTAAATCCTATCTCAACAATGTGATCGATCAATTTTTTATTTCTATGGCATATTATTCTATCTTTATCTCGCTTAATTGAGTTTCTATTCGTTATTTTTCTATCAATCCATCTATTTAGAAACGTGGAAGCTAAAAGATCTTGCGATAATAGCTATTTATTGATTCTGTAGAATATCGTTCGATCTCTATCTCGCTCGTTTGATTCTCTATTTTTAGTTATTTATTTAAAACAGATTTATTAACGATGTTTATCTATAGGAGATCTAAAAATGATACTTCCGGGGGGTGATTTGTGTAGAGCATGGTTCATAAAGTTACATTTCTGATAGAAAGGAAATTGAGACGGCTAGTTACACCACCACAGTTAGATAGTTAATTTAAGTAGGAATAAATTCATGGTTGATTAATTAATTAAATTTTGATTAATTAATGTGACCTATTCGCGGCGTTGAGGGGCTCTTACCACTAAGCTATCGTCGGCCTGAATACTTGTCAGATGAAATATTAATAGGAATAAATTCATATTTCATCTGACAAGCATTTGGGCCGCCGATAGCTCAGTGGTAAGAGCGCCTCAACGCCGCGAAAGCACGATGAGAGCCATAGGTGAATGTTTTTCACATGAAAATATAAGCGATTAATTAGTCAACCAAGAATGTTAATTGCTGCTAAATAGTATTACTCACCGGTATATTTAAGTGTATTAACTGGTGCCCGAAACGGTACACTATCCTCAGATTCCCATATAGCATTAAATAATACTTTCGCTTCAGCTTTCCAATCACTATAATGCCTTAAATATCGACTAGGTAATGAACGTAACATACGACTACTCGATGGTGCAATTTCAACATCAACTTCTGTATCTGTTGAATCATATGTATCAACTAATTGATGATATAATGTTGATACATCCACTTCATATGTACAATGTTTAATAATTCTAAGGCACAATTCACTTAATATACGTGCATGTTTCACAATTGTACTATGACGTTCATTGAATTTCTCAGCATTTGTTGCAATATGTCTAACATCGAATTGTGCCGCTGTAACGCGTCGATAGAAACGATTCTCGAAACGTGAACGTATCGTTGATAGATCAATTGGATATTGTATAACTAATGCATACGATGGATATGTATTTAAATCAACTGGTACTAGAAATGGTTCAGCAATTGCTAATTGCATCACTTTTGATAAACCAGTTAATATTAAATTAATACATTGATCACGATCATTATTTGGCCAATCATCCTCATTCGGCTGATAGAGAATATTATTTAATTCATCTTCAAGTACTGGTAGTGCTTCACCAGAATTCTCTGGTATACGATTTGTATCTAATGGTTCCATATCCCATGGACTCATACGTTCCGATTCACCATTGTCCCATTTGATTTCGTACAATAGAAATGGTGAATCACGGAAATCTTCACTTGCTGTACTTTTGGCGACAATCTCGCCGATCCACCAAGCATCATCAATCATACAGCGGAACCTATTAAAACAAAAGAAAAAACAAATTGAAAGTACGTCGAACGTCGCGCATTAGAAGTGAAACTTCTTAGGTTAGAGATGAAGTTCATTTTTTTTAAGCTAATTTTCTTTCTGTCGTTGCCTGAAGGCTTGATCTTTTTCTGTAATTATCTTAAAACAATATTCAATTATGTATATCATTTAACGCCATTAATTAATTTATAAATACAAAAATCGCGGTAGGCCAAGAAATTATAGTTTCGTTCGAGAGGGCGCTCTACATCGATCAATGGTACCAACTTTGGACCCTAATGTTTACAGTTGGCAGAACTGACAGAGAGAGTAGAAGCGACGCCCCCAGTCACGCATTTTCGTCACGTTTACGAATAAATTTACTACCCTACCGCGCCTAAAGACGTTTCACTTCAAAAACAATAACTCAATCTGTGATTAAATTTTAATGTATTTCGAGTGCATTAGTCACGCCCACTGCTTTTGTGTGGACGGGAGGATCTTGAAAAATAACAATTTTTACGTCTTTGATTCACTGGGAAACGAATATTGTTTGTAATTATCTTTTCATTACTAGCAATCGGAAGATTAAAAATAGAACAAAGCTTGGAAAGTCAAGAGTATTTCTTATAATCCGACTATTAATTATTAATTTTTATTTAGATTTGATTGTTTTATTTAATATTATCTCTAAAAGAAAGGTTAAATTAAAAGCTAAAAGCGACTGCTACTAAAGGATGAGTTTCAGCGGATCTTGTTGTAGTTAGCGATTGGATTTTAGTAGATAATGAAACCAAAACTTGAAAGAATGGAGTTTATCTTGTAATCCGAACGTTAATTATTGAAAAAATCTTTGTTAGGCCCCTACTAGAATTATTCTTTAACGTTTTCCTGTTAAACAAAAAATTAAAAGAGATAGGACAGGACAGTTCTGGGGGATCTCCACGGAACAATAAACTAAATTTAAGGAAACATAAACCGTTTATGATAAACGCGATCTCTTCAAAGATAATTTGTTAAAAAATCTTAAATCAAACTAAACGTGGAAAGAATAGTTTTTGCTATTAGCTTTCCATTTTTTTTTATTATTCAATTGTTTGATCTGTATTCGTCACGTAAAGTAAAAATAGTTGAGTGAATCAGTTCCAGCGGATCTTATCAAACTGACTAATTTAACTGAAAATAGTAATTACTAGGGCACTTGTGTATTTGTAATTATATAACTAGAAAATGGCTTTTAGAAACAAACAATACAGTAAGAAAGAATGCATATCCCTAATAATCCGATTATTAGTTATTAGGAAACCGTTGTTTGATGTGGGTTGGTCACGAACTTTACTTTTGGGAAAATCAAAGAATTAAGCCCAAGGGAACTCTAAAAAAATAGCCTACTTGTTTCGTAACGTTCTTACGAAAATTGTACTTAATCATAAAATATTATTTTTTATAAGAAGAGACCGGATTTTAAATAAAATTGGTGAAAACCGTAAATGAAACAAACATTGGAAAGCGAAAAGTATTTTCTTATAATCCGATTATTAATTATTCATTTTTACTTTGTTGGATCTTCATTAGTCACGAACTTTACCGTTTCATTTTAATATGAAAGCAAGGAATTGAAAGTAAAGGTCTCATTTGCTATTAGTAATTTAAAAAGCAAAAGCGGCTGGACCAAAACTAAAAGATCAATCAGAATTTATTCCGGAACGGATCAGATCTCAAGAAAAATCCGCTTGCGTGGATCTATAAATATGCAAATGTTACTTGTGATTAATTTTAACTAGAGAGTGGCTTTTATAGAAAGTAATATCCTGAAATTTAGCATATAACGTCCTTTAATAAGTTCTGGCGGATCTCATTTGTTACTAGTAATTTAAAAAGCAAGAGACGCAGGTGCAAAACTAAAGGATCAGTTCCGCTGAAACAACCTTTTTTATTATAGATAGGGAACGGATTGTAGCTAGATAAAAGGCTAAAATGGAGAAAATCTAAAATAAAATCGAAACTCCTGTAATCCGATCAGTAGTTATTACACAATCTTTACTGATCAAACTGGAATTGTCAGAGGATCAGTTCCGGTGGATCTGGTCCAAGTGATCAAACTAACTGAGAGATTCTTAGAAATTTAGCAAAACACGCGATTTCTTTAAAAATATGACATTTATTAGGGAATTTATTCCGGAACGGATCACGTCTTAAGAAAAATCCGCTTGCGTGGATCTATAAATATGCAAATGTTACTTGTGATTACTTATGACTAGAGAGTGGCTTTTATAGAAAGTAATATCCTCAATTTTAGCACATAACGTCCTTTAAAGGATAAGTTCTGGCGGATCTCATTTGTTATTAGTAACTTAAAAAGCAAAAGAAGCAGGGCCAAAACTAAAGGATCAGTTCCACTGAAAACCTTTTTTGTAATTATAGATAGGGAACGGATTGTAGCTAGATAATAGGCTAAAATGAAGAAAATCTAACATAAAATCGAAACTCCTGTAATCCAATCAGTAGTTATTACACAATCTTTGCTAAGCAAACTGGAATTATCAGATGATCAGTTCCGGTGGATCTTATCGAACTGATCAAACTAACTGAGAAATTCTTAGAAATTTAGCAAAACACGCGATTTCTTCAAAAATATGACAATTATTAGGGGATTTATTCCGGAACGGATCAGATCTTAAGAAAAATCCGCTTGCGTGGATCTATAAATATGCAAATGATACTTGTGATTACTTATGACTAGAGGGTGGCTTTTATAGAAAGTAATAGCGTCCTTTAAAGGATCAGTTCTGACGGATCTGCATGGACCGATTGATTGATAATAAAACTAATCAAATAACTTACTTATCGCCAACTTTCCAATCGCGCGACATGGCCATTTCGAAATTTTGTTTCAATACGAAAAAATCCAAAACATCCGGCATATCATGGTATTTAACATAGAAAATCCGTCCAGTTAAACGTCCCTGATCATCCAATAATGCCAATTTCAAATTACACACACGTGGCGGTTTAATTTCATATTGTATACCAACAACTTTCACATACTCATGACTACGTAAATTCATTTTAATCCATGGCAATGTTTTCGTATTAATCTCGTAAATTTTCTTTGTACGTACAGCATCTAAATACAAATGATGACCTTGTGGGAAATAGACAACTTGATCACCTAATTGTGGGAAATACGGTGTTTTTCTTGGTCGTACTTCCGTCAACCATTCACTAGTACGATACGTTTCTAATACGGTCTCTTTACGTATATTATTACGTGTTATTGTAGTTGGTTGTGTTGATCGTTGTGGTTGTTGTGATGACGGTTGATGATCACTACTATCATCCGATTCACTATCATCATCATCATCATCATCATCATCTTCTTCTTCTTCTTCATCATCATCAGCCTCTGTAGCATAATTGATTTTACGTCGTGTACGTTTCTTATTACGATTGGTTGTTTGATCCTCTTCAGCTACCCAATCAGAATAACCAGTCGAATCGGTACCATCACTTTCTGCACTTTCACTACTAACAATATAATATGTGTTTTTTAATGGATAACGTCGTAACGACACCTTTTTACGTTCATTATTACTACCAGTCTGTTTAATTTTTGTCGTTTCATTTAAATTACTTGTATTAATCATATGGGGACGTTGCCGTAATTGTCGATGATATTCTTGCATTTCTAATTTCTCATTTATATCGATATTATCATGGATACGTTTAATTTCCATTGGTTTTAACGGTTGGACAAGTACGTGTTTCTTCCATTTCATTGTTGGATCATTCTGCCAATCGCCAGTACTTTGACGGATACCTTCAGTCTCGCGTATCCGCCGATTATTACTATTATTATTATTATTATTAGTTCTAGATGATGATCCACGATTATCATCGATTCTGCTATCATCAGGCACTTGGATGACTTCTTGGGTGCCTTCATTACGTAACACAATACTCGGTATTAATTGTTCGGTTTTACAATGTTCCCGTCCTGGTACTAAACGTTGCAACATCGGTGGATATGGATTACCATCGATATCGACCAAGAATGGTGGTGGCATTAGATGTGGTGGTATTTGTGTTTGTTCATCTAATACATAATGATTTGTATCACGTACTAATGGACGATAATCGGTATGAAAGAATAGATCTTTTGGTAATTGTTCTAATAATGGATTACCATTACCAAAACCGAAAATCAATAAATGTCCATGTGAATCGGATGCAGCTATTGTACTACCATCTGGTGACCATTTAACATCGAAAATTGCTCCATGTCCTTGATTCTCGATTGTATTCAAGAATTTCGATAACATCTCACCTTTTACAATATCCCAAACGAATAATTGTCCATCATGACCGGCCGATAATATAACATTACGATCATGCGGATGTGATTCTAATACGTACACTTCATCACTATGACCGGTCAAAGTTTTATACAATTGACCGTTGTGAGCATTCCATATTCGTAATGTATAATCACTGACAGCCGTGATCGCCCAATTATCCGATAAATCCCACGTTACCATTGTCACTTTTAATTTTCTCGCTTCTTCGATCGTTTTCTTATTATTATTATTATTCGACTCATTCGATTTCACCACCATATCTAAGATCAACGTCTTCCATTGTTGACTCTCAAAACTCCAAATAATCGCCGTACCATCTTTACTGCCCGATAAGAAACGTAGACCGGTATGTGCCCATTGTATCGAATCAACACGATCATTGTGGGCATTCGTTTCCAAGATACGATGCGGCCCCTCATCACCTTTCATATAATAGACACGTACATGATGATCACCGGAACCGGTCGCAAGAAATGTACCACCCGAACTGAACGATGAACATATCATTTGTGCTTGACCGGGTCGCATTTTCTCCTGATACATAGTCGGTTTCAATCGGAAATTCACTTTACCGCTCGTATCGTAATTGTATGCCCAAAATGCCACAGAACCATCACCACTTGTTGTTATCAAATACAATAGATCCCATGCTGGTGATGGACAGAAATTCACACTGGTTATCATACCGGTGTGTCCAGGTAGGACAGCAACAGGTGCACCGGTTTGTAGATTCCAAATGCGTAGGATGCGATCAATTGAACCGGCCGCTAATAGTGTATTTTCTAAATTGATTGCAATATCTGTTATTTCCGATGATGCACCACGGAATGTATTAATTAATCGGCCCGTTCTTGACGACCATAATTTGATTAAGAGATCATCAGCACCGGTTATAATATAGCCGCCGGTATGATCGAATAGTAAACAATAAACAGCTGATAGGTGGCCTAAAGTGCGCCGTTGGAATTGTAAAGATGTGTATAGACGCGGTGATACCATCCATTTGCGTGAAAACGGTCCCGATATGGTGCGACCTAATAAAACATTAACGATATTCGATGATAGATTCACATTACGTTGCGGTGTTAAATGGGCACGTTTCACATAATCGGTTAATTGTTTAAAATTATATTCCACTAAATTCCCATTAATTTGATGCTTATTTATATGGAATAACGTATCGATTTTTTGTTCATTTCTCGTTTTTGTTGTTGTCGAATTCGTTGTAATAATACCGGAACGGCAGCATAATTGTAGCAGATAATCGGGTCGAACCAAAGGAAATTGATGCTCCTTAAAAGAATCAATAAAAACATCAAATCATCTATGATTATTGTTAATTACCAAATCATCAATAGTGCGTTCATGTTTATTGCCTTCCCAATCGATTCGTTTGGGTAGAATCTGTAAAAATCTCGGTTTTAGTATTTATTTTTTGTTCAAATTTTATTAATTACTTTGGCCTTATCGATTTCTTCATCGAATAATTTCAATGTTCTCTGCAATGGTCCGCCGGATAGAAATTTGTGTATTAAAAAGTAAAGATCTACAAATATAATGCAATATTTATTTAATGATTTTTGAATGGGAAAAACAGATCTAATCATATACCTGCAGTGACCGGAGACAATTCTCCATTATCCATTTTCTCATTAATTTATTTTTACATAAATTATTTAATTAATTTTCTATTTTTTTTTATTCTATTTAATTTGGATTATTTTGATAACAGTGCAACATAACCTTACTTTTAGAGAAAATGTCATTTTGAGCGGCGCTACGCACAGACTTTATAGAGTAAGTTCACTTTATTACTACTATAACCATTATTTTTATTATTATTATTATTATTATTTCTAATTACACGCCAAATTAATAGTAATTAATTAAATTAGCATTAATTAAGAAAAATCAATCGAGCTAACAGGTCTGCCATTTAATTTAGGGGAAAACCAAAAATATAGGTTATATTACTAATTTTGTATTTGTTGTTTGTATTTTCGATTCTTAATCATATTTTATTGAGGCGTTTTTATAAATTTTTCAATACTAGTTGTTTAAATTGTTAGAAGTATTCAAAATTTTTATTTATCGCAACATTTTTGTGCAGAATTTAATTTTCAATATTGCCACTTATCAACATGAAAGTAACTAAATTTAGTTTCACCATAATTGTTACCAACATAATTTCGTTCTTTGAGTATAGTGGTTTCAGATATCAAAGTGTAACTAGATTACAACAAAGAAATCACTAGAAATATCACTAGATTCAGGTATATCAACCGAAATTTGGTTGGTGAATATACAATATTATTTAGAGTTGGAGACAATATTTGAGCTTCATTAGTCACGACTTTTATCTTTTCATTTTACCGTATTATAATTTTTAAAAAAATATTATAGAGACTTTCATACAGTTTTCCCGAATTAAGGAGCAGTTTGTGTTTCCGTAGAAATTGTCTGGAATTCTATGTTGTTTTTTTTTTTGTAGAAATCAAATTATGTCGAAATAATCGAATTCATCCAAAAAAAAATTCTAATAAAGCTTAGATTGAATATAAATAATTTCTGTGATTGTCAATACTATACAGCAAGTTCCCACTTGAATCTGGATTAAATAAGTGCCCGCTACAGCTTAAGCTGTAGCATGTACAATGTGGTATGTACGTGGAGGGATACTCCCTCCACGGGTATGTATAAGAACTTGTCGCCCTCTTGCGGACAGATGTAGCAACAACGCATAGACGCGTATCAAATACAAAAAGGTGTATGTTGCCGACACAGAACATCCTGTTTTCGGAACCTACATATGAAAATTGAAATTTAATTCGAATAAATCAATCGATTATGAATTTATAACGAAGTTGACTTTAACTGATTAAATAACACAATTTTATTAAATTCTTGCCAGTTTTCTTTCAAACGTCAACCACGATGAATTATTTCTCATTAAAGAAAAATATTGAATCCTTGAAAATTCTATACAAATGTGGAAAAATATTTATTTTCAATTATTGTTGTTTTTTATAGTGTTTTTCACTCATTCGTTCTCTTCGATTGTATGGCGTGTTAATGCAGCAGGTATTGGAGAATTGAAGGATTTGTTGATACTTTCTGCAGTATTTTATACTCAAATATTCGTCAATTTTATTTCATATCATTTGATAAAAATTTTCACACAACGTTATCAGGATCTGAAATGCCTGCTTCAGCAAGTCGATGGAGCGTATTTTGTATCGCATTTAACGCAAATTAAACGGATTTCAAGACTTTTGGGGCAATCCGTGCACTGTTTCAATTGAATTTTCGGCTGGATTATCGCTCTAACAGTTCTAACAACGATATTGTCAACTTTATTATTACTTTACGCTATTGTCCGCTACTCCGTCAAGTACGACTCCAATCTTCAAGCAACGATTGAAACAGCTGTTTTCTTCTACTTTGGCACACCCTTGATGCTAAGAATTGTGAGTGCAATTCGAGGAAACAAACAGCGATTTTACAGTGAATAATCCAACTTAAAAAATCAAATTTACCGTTTGAGATTTGGTTGACACATAGTAGAAGTCATTACTGTAAGATCGTTACTCAGTTAGGTCTACTATAATATATGTTAATTATTGGTTGTCTTTATGATTTCAGATAGCTTTAATTGCTATTGTAACAGAAACTGATGCTTTGGTAACTGAAATCAAGCAACTTGAATTACAATGTTATAAACTTCGCACGAAGTTCGATCAGGACGTTCACCGACAACAGCTTTTATTGTTAGGAAGTCTTGTAAAGAAGTTCAGTTGTCCTATAAGTGCAGCGAGATCGAGAAAAGCACTATGATTAACATTGTGGCAACAATCACAACTTATTTTATTGTAGTAATCCAATTAAAAGAGTAACCTCGTAGGGCACTTATCTATTATAGCACCGGGACCTTTTTTGTTGAAAAAAACTGATTTGATTGAAAATTGCTTGACTACGGGGCCCCTACACAACAAGATTATGAAGTCACAGCACAGTGTTTTTCTGATAAAAAAATTATTGTATTCAAGATTATAATGCACAAATATATGGAATTATTAAATTATTCACTTTTCTCATTCGATTTTTTTTATTATTTTCATAAAGTTTACTTATACGAGATCGGCAACTCAAATGGGTCTATATCAACGGTGGGCAAATGCGGCTCTCGGAGCCGCATGCGGCTCTTTGTTGGGCTAAGTGCGGCTCTCATTAAAAATTTCAATCCGTTATAAAATATATAACCATATTAATTTGAAATTAAATTCTAAGTCTGTATTTAAGTATCACTATTGTGTGGCTCTTTATAACATTCGAAAAACCGGACTGCGGCTCTCATTGTCTTAGTATGTGCCCACCCCTGGTCTATATACTGTCACCAGCGGCGTGGGCTTGTGTTTTTCTAAGGGGTATTGTATAATTACAATTTAAAGTTAAAAATATCTAATAACTAGCGGACCCGGCGAACTTTGCCTCGCCCCAATTTTACGTGAATGCGTAATTTACGACTATCCGGAATCAGTTTAACAATACACAAAACTCGCAGCAAGAAAAATAGCACATTTACTGTAAAAAATTACAATGCCAAAATGACACCTGTCAGATTGCGCAAAGTCTAAGTCAACTCGGATTTTGAATGAAAACTTTCGATTTTTCCAATTTTCCGACTTTTCCGGAGGGATTTTCCAAAATTTTCTTCCGTAAAAACCTTCTCCTCGAAAATACGAACAACTGACAAAAATTTTTACAGAAATCGGCCCAGCCGTTCTCATTTTATGAATTACTATACATTTTTTACACCATTTTTATATATATAATAGATATATATATATATATATATATATATATATATATATATATATATATATATAATAGATTACCTCTCAATTTATGGAAACAACGCACACACTGGACACGAATGGGAACCAGTAATGCCAACGTGGTATGACCCTTATTATAAACACACTAGACAAATGCCACAGGACACCACGCCACTGTGCACAAAAAGGCGAATTGTTAGATGGATTTACGCATGCTCAGTGCAGCAGAAAGGGCCATAAAAGGTCTCTGTAGGGTCGTTCGACTGGCGTCACTTTCTTAACACAGGAAAGATAGGCTATGCTCCCTCCAGTTAATACTCCCTCCACGGTTCGAACTGAAATGCCCTTTTTAACCCGTTAGAGGGCGACTTTTCAAAAATTCTTTATTAGTGAATGTCTATATCACAAAGGGAATATCTATAACAAATTTAAAGTCTATCGGATGGATAGTTTCGGAGATATCGTGATGAGTGAGTGAGTGGTAAATCGCTCATATATATGGGTCATTCCACCAAATAAAATCGCCGATTTTTTTCAAATTTTGTGGAGGTGTTCTCTACTTTGACAAAAAAAATTCCCTGAAAGTTTGAGTTCTTAATATGCGGCCGTTTCGAAGTTATGAATTTTTGAACTTTTGAAGAAACAAAAATTTCAAATTTTTCATCAATTTTTTTGAGGCAAAAAACCGATTTTTCAAAAATTGGTAAAATATAGATTTTTTTAGGAAAAATTCTCAGCTTTTTAATGGGAATATTCATTTTTTCATACATTCAACGGAAGATCCTTTAAAATCCAATCAAAGTGAAAATAGTATATTAAAGAACAAGTGTCAGAAGTCGCCTATAGACCTTTTCATCATAAAAATTTTTTATGCGCATGCGTCTGATTCAGACATCTTTTTCGTACAGTTTTTCGAAATAAGCACGTTAAAATACCCGTGTATGAATAATTAAAGTCAATAAATATTAAATAAATTATATTCATTCAAAACAAAGTAAGAAAAAATAAAGAAATAAGTGTATTAATTGGAAAATAAATTTTTTCGGTCGAATATAATAATGTTATCTCTACAAAAAAGGAACAACGAAACAGTGTTGTTATGGAGTGTAAGAGTGATACACGATATAAATCATCATTTAAACGGTATACATATTATTTTATCAATTTTTGATTTACTTTTTAATTAGAATATAAATATAATTATTATTTGTTTTTATTTTTTTTATATAATACATAATGACTGGTACCTTATTCTCAATTAGGTCACCTTTTTCCCCTTTTTGTGGACGTCTATGACAATTCAACCACCTTTTTAATGATTCACAATTATGTGCTTCCACAAAGTTATCAATTAGTGAAACACCATCCATGGTTTTCTCGAATAAATGATTTGTTTGTACAGATAATATTGCTTTTACATACATTGTTGATCAAAACTGCACGAAACTTATGAATTGCCGCCATTCCAATATGGCGACTGCGCTTGCGCACATCAAACGGTGAAAAGGTCTATTGCTCGAGTCCAAGTTTAGAAAACGAGCGGCGGAGTCGCTAGTTTTCTAAAGGACGAGTCCAATATACGACTTCTGACACGAGTTCTTTATACTATCTTTTCTATTTTGCATGTTTTGTGCCCTTTTTTACAAAAAAATTGCGAGATTTAATATTTAGGGAAATTGGTGGGAGTTGGTGTTACTAAAAAAAAACAATTGAACATTCATCTAGGAAACTTCGATTGTTTTATTTTTCACTCTTAGTCAATTGTTTTTTTCGCCAAATTGCTTATTTAACAATGAGTGAAGAATTTTCATGTAGTCCACCTGAAATAAGGGAAATTGCTGAAAATGCAGGAAGCAATTTACTACCCGATAAATCCAAAGATCAGTACGAAAAACGGTATATTAAGTATCTTGTTTTTATGATTTTTGACAGTTGTCAAAATCAATGAAAATGTTACCAATGTAGTGGAAAAAAAATTCCTACTATTTTACTTTTCAGCACTAGTTACGAAATGTGCACATTTCGATACAGTAGCAAGTTTAATAATAGCGCTATTATTGACGCAAAATAGAAAAACTTTGATTTTAGACGTAATAGGAAGACATCTCACATCTCTGTTTAACCGTATCCGGATTGGTAAGTTAGACAGAGACGTGTTATGGCTTCTTATTACGTCATAAAGTACAGTCTATCCAAAAATTAAGTAGAAATTTTCAAATTGCAGATGATAGGTTATTGGCAACTTAATGTTCGAAAAGTTCCTAACTTTTACATGTTTACATGAAAGAAAAATTATATTATATTGTGGCACTCCTGTTTGAATAAAACCCTACGCATTTGTTTACATATTGTGCTGGTGATTTTTCACTATTCGATATTTTATATTTTTTTTGGAGATTGTAAAATCCTTTTTCTATTTTGCCTATTTTGTGGCGTTTTTTCACAATAAAAATTACGAGATTTGATATTTAGGGAAATTGGTGGCAGTTGGTGTTACTAAAAAAAAAACAATTGAACATTCAGCTACGAAGCTTCAATTGTTTTATTTTTCACTCTTACAATTAGTCAATTGTTTTTTTTTTCGCCATATTGCTTATTTAACAATGAATGAAGGATTTTCATATACTCCACCTGAAATAAGGGAAATTACAGGAAAATGCAGGAAGCAATTTACTATACCCGATAAATCCAAAGATCAGTACGAAAAACGGTATATTAAGTATGTTGTTTTTATGATTTTTGACAGTTGTCAAAAGCAATGAAAATGTTACCAATCTAGTGGGAAAAAAAATTACTAAATTTTTCATTTCAGCACTATTATCGAAATTAATAATAGCGCTATTACGGACGCAAAATAGAAAAAAGCAATTTTTCACCGAGTGCGGCGCGTGGTACATCAAATTTGATATTTTTTTCTGAAAGCTGAGAGTTTTTTCCACACTAGCATTTGTTTTTGTTTATTTGCTATTAGTTGCTATGGATTTCCATAAACAACTGGCAATTGTTTTTGTTTGTTTGCTGTCAGTTGCTATGGACTTCCATAAACAACTAGCATTTCTTCGAAAAATATTAAAAATGTAATAAAATGTTTCTTTAAACGCCAGATAAGGCCGTTTGGTATTTGTTGATAAGCATTATTTATCATTGTTAATCATTTTTAAAAAAAAATGTTCATAGAATACTGTCCTACTCAACAAAACTATTGTGTCTACAAGTTCAAGGCCAGACAGATTGAATAACAAATGCACACAAACAATTGATTATATTTAATCCAATTCTAGTTCAAATAATCACAGACAACATTACAACGTGACAATAACGCCTTCAGTTTATCTAGAAACATTCGATGCCATTTACTTATCTTGTAACGCAATCAGACAAAAAAATCGAGAATAATCGAGAAATTTCTCGAAAAACACTTCAAATGTTCTATAACAACAATATACACTCAGTTCATTATTGTAATATAAGATTTTGACAGACAAATGTCAAAACTTATGCAACTTAGGTTCTGAAAGTCCCTAGATTTTCACATGCTTGCGATATATAAAATTTATTTAATGTATTTTCAAAAGATTAACTTAAGATTTGATTTTTTCTTCTTATTTTATGGTAGTTTGATTTTGATGGTGAGATGTTAGTGAGAAAATTATCAAATGGCATTGAGCTTGAATTAAATCGCCATAGTTAGGGACTTTCAGAATACTAAGTTGCATAAAATTTGACATCTTTGAAATGTCACACTTTATATTACAATAATGTACCGAGAATACCAGTGGAATTGTTTTTTTTTTTTAAATTATAGAAACATTAGTATAATTACATTAATGTCCTAAGGCTGGGCGTGCATTCCGGTTTTACTTGAACGCGTTTTAAGTACACAAAAACCTGAAAAAACGCGAAGGCCTGACTTGGATTTGAGATTGTGTTAAAAACAAAAGAGATAGACGAAAGTAGATTGTGATAAGGGCCAATCCAAGCTTTGCTGGCACTCTCAGCCACTGACGCGGCATGCCACCCTTAACGTGTAAAAGAGTTACCTATGGAAAAAATTGCTCAGTAGAAATGCCCATTTTTGCACTCAATTATCTATTATTTATGATTATTATTATTATTATTATTCTATCTTTATCTGCTACATTTCTGTATACATTAATTTTACCATATGTTTAGATAAAATGCCGTAGCTGTATAAGTAAGCCAGAGCGCGCGTGTGAACTCACCTTCAACAACGATTTTTAACTTTTAATAATTTATAATCAAATAATTTAAAAATTTTTTTGTTTGTTTTCGTGTTATTCTTCTCGAATAATCCTCTAAAAGTTAATTATTTATAAAATTCTGTCTGTTTTTATAGTAAAATTGTTTATAGATAAATTTTAGCCGCTTATAACGTCTCATTAGAATTTTCCAATAATTGAATAAAAATTACATAATTAGCCTAATTATATGGTGCGTTTTTTCTTAATTTATTGTATTTTTAATAGGTTTTTCATGTATGACAAGTATCAATATCTGTAGAACGAATTATTCCACGAAATTTCCAGAATTCGAGAGAGAAAATCGATGCATTTCTAGATTTTTCTCTTTCTATCCACCGGCAACTATATAAAGCGCGTCGCGATCGTTGCCGATTGTCAGTTGTTCATTCGTGAGCTACTTGTGATATTGTCTAAACGTTCTTCTGTTATTGTGTATTAACAAATTTTGCTAAAAAAATGTCTCTAATTTGGTACGATCCATTCGAATGCCCGGCTCGTCCATCCCGCATCCTCGACCAACATTTCGGTATGGGCTTGGAACCGGAAGATCTGCTAGCACCATTGGTACCACTGGCACCATTGCTCCGTTCACCGGCCGGCAGCTACTATCGTCCATGGCGTACGGTGGCATCACACCACGACAACGGTTCCACGGTCAAATTGAATAAAGACCATTTCGAAGCCAACTTGGATGTGCAACAATTTCGCCCTGAAGAGATCACCGTCAAAGTTACCGGCGACAATACGGTGACCATTGAAGGTAAACATGAAGAGAAACAAGATGAACATGGGTATATATCGAGACATTTCGTACGTAAATATGTGTTGCCGAAAGGGCATAATATCGATAAATTGGAATCGAAATTGTCGTCGGATGGTGTGCTGACAATTACGGCACCGAAAGTCGATGCTCCAGATGCTGGCCATCGTACAGTTCCAATTAAGCATACTGGTCAACCGTCTCGGCCAGCTGTTGTTGAGAATAAAGAAGAGGCCAAAGAGAAGAAGACTGATGAGAAGAAGAAGTAAATTGTGTCGCCCATCAAAACTATTCCAGTATTTTGGGAACATGAAATTCACACGGGTGGTTTTTTTTTTGCATTCATGTAGTAGTTTGTAGTTTTTGTATGCCATAATTCAGATTTTCAATAAATTTTTCTGAAAATGTTTTGTTTTTGAAATACTGAAAAATCAATAAAAGCGTTAAGCGTTAAGCTAACTTCTCTTTTTTACAATAAATGTAATGCTTTAAGAAATAAATTCGATCGGATTCGTTTACTATGATATTCAGCTAGAACCACAAATGAAAATTTATCAGAAAATATTTTCCAATAAAATTTCCCAAGTGATTTCCTTTCAAACCAATTTCCCCGATTTTCTCCTTCGTTTATCAACAGAACTGAATGAAATTTATGTCCGGTTATAGAGGATCGTGTGCTTGAGATCGGTATGGATTGGTTGCCCCAAAAATCGCATGTATTTTCCTGAAAAAATCAATTTTCTGTAACGCAACGTATAGGCAACCAAGAATACAGTTTTATACACGTCGGTTGCATATCTGATATAATTGTCAGAACGCAACCCAAAATATATCAACAAATCGTTTTCAATATAGTTGACGAATTGACTTAGAAGATTAAAGTCAATATGAACCCGCAGTGCGCAAAAGAATGTTTTTCTATTTTGAGTCAATAATAGCGCTATTATTAAACTCGCTACTAGCGCTGAATAGTAAAATGTAGGATTTTTTTTCCATTAGGTTGGTAACATTTTCATTGATTTTGACAACTGTCAAAAATCATAAAAACAAGAGATACTTAATATACCGTTTTTCGTACTGATCTTTGGATTTATCGAGTATGGTAAATTGCTTCCTGCATTTTCAGCAATTTCCCTTATTTCAGGTGGAGTAAATGAAAATTCTTCACTCATTGTTAAATAAGCAATTTGGCGAAAAAAACAGTTGACTAAGAGTGAAAAATAAAACAATTGAAGTTTCCTAGCTGAATGTTCAATTGTTTTTTTTTTTAGTAACACCAACTCCCACCAATTTCCCTAAATATCAAATCTCGCAGATTTTTTTGTAAAAAAGGGCACAAAATAGAAAAAAATAGTATAAAAAACTCGTGTCAGAAGTCGTATATTGCACTCGTCCTTTAGAAAACTCGCGGCTCCGCTGCTATTATTGAAATAATAACAAAACAAAAAAATTACCATAACTCGAAAACAAATGAATCTATCAAAAATCTTATTACAAAAAGTTACTAGATTTGACAGACTTGTCGTTAAACAACGTACGTAATCCCGGAGTATACATAAAAAAAATCACTAGATTCAAGCGTACCAATCAAAATCTAGTAACTCTTTGGTTGCCAACAATAATAAAAACAACTACAATTTCGTTGATTAGATTCGACCACTTTAATAAAAAAATAATAGCCTACTAGTTTCTCTTACATTATCAATCATTGTTATTCCACCATTATTTATCGAATTTAATCCAATTTTGAGGCAATTCTAATGTAATTTAAGCTAACAAACACCCCAAAGTTTACAGCTACAGCAGCTAACTTCTCTTTTTTACAATAAATGTAATGTTTAAAGAAATAAATTCGATCGCATTCGTTTACTATGATATTCAGCTACAACCACAAATGAAAATTTATTAGAAGATATTTTCCAATAAAATTTCCAAAGTGATTTCCTTTGAAAACAAATTCCCAGATTTTCTCCTTCGTTTATCAATCGAATTGAATCAAATTTATGTCCTGCTATAGAGGATTGTGTGCTTGATATCGGTATGGATTCTTTTTTCCAAAAATCGAATGTATTTTCCAGAAAATCAATTTTCTGTAACGCGTCGTGTAGGCAACCAAGAATACACTCCTACACATCAGTTGCATAGCTGATATAAATGTCAGAACGCAACCCAAAATACATCTACTTGTAACAAATTGTTTCGATATAGTTGACGAATTGACTTAGAAGATTAAAGTCAATATTAGCCCGCTTTAGATTGGGTAAGACAAAACGTGTCAGGGGCGGATTGATCATTACAGTATCATTCTCCACCTATAACTCAGTGCGCAAAAGAATGTTTATTGAAATAATACCGAAAAAATGTAAAAAAAAAACGGCAATAACTCGTAAACAAATGAATATATCATAAAGCTCACTACAAAAAGTTACTAGATTTGACAGACTTGTCGTTAAACAACGTACGTAATCCCGGAGTATACATAAATGTGTACAAAAAAAAATCACTAGATTCACGCGTACCAATCGAAATCTAGTAACTCTTTGGTTGCCAACAATAATAAAAACAACTACAATTTCGTTGATTAGATTCGACCACTTTAATAAAAAAAATAATAGCCTACTAGTTTTTCTTACATTATCAATCATTGTTATTCCACCATTATTTATCGAATTTAATCCAATTTTGAGGCAATTCTAATGTAATTTAAGCTAACAAACACCCCCAATTGTGCCTACGAATAATAACCAAAAAGAAAAACAGTCTATTTGCTTACTGAAATCGCTTAGACATGAAGAGTTTTCCAATAATCTTTTTGGCTCTTATTAAATTTTCCATAAGTTTACATCCAAATAATTGGAATAATTTCGCAATTGCCATCAATCAATGGTTGGAAATTGGTGATTATCAACAAATTACCTACGCCACATCAAGTGTAAATTTTAATAAATATAGTGGAATATTTTTAAATCAACAACAACACATTATTTATAATTTTCATGAATTGGATCGGAATAATTACGGATCGGAACAACTTAAATGTGATTCTTATGTAATCATTGATCAAACTTTAAACAATTTCAATGAAACAATTGACGAATTATTGAAAACAAACAACTTGAATGTCCACGCTAGATATTTGGTAATCATTGAGACATCTGTAGACCTTGAAAATATTGCAGAAATATTTGAATTTTTATTTAAACAAATGGATATTTACAATATAATTTTATGGAATAATAATAATAATAATAACAAATTCTTGACATGGTATCCGTATAAAGACAATTGCAATACGAATCTAACACTACATGAAATGTCATTAATTAATTTCAATCAAAAATTACCACGTAATTTCAATAATTGTAAATTACGTGTAGCATTCAGTCACACCGATATGCCATTATTTCAATTGTTAATGAATCAAATTGGTGAATGTTTAAATGCTTCAATTATTTATATAAATGACGATAAACTCAATCTAAGATATTTAATTAGTAAATATGATCGTTTAGATAATCTTAATAATAATATGAAACAAATGAATGTCGTTATGATTCTTTATATGCCCAATTTGGATCTTGATTTCCAATATTCTACGTTCATTCTCAATGGTAAGCGTTTCTCTCGCACTCTTCTACCCGCCAATCATTGCAGTCGCTTAATATAAGCAAAGAGTTCCTAGATTTAAGTTGGTACCCTTGAATATAGTGATTTTTTTTTAGGGATTTATTTGTTTTTTACAATTTGACATCTGTCAAATCTAGTAACTTTTTGCTCGATGCAATCACTATTACACTATTGGTTATACTTTTCTCGTACAGTGATTGGCGGATACATGTCTGGATCTAGTTTGTGTCGTCAAGTTGGTAATAACCCAATTTTCAGATGTATACGGTGTATTATTTTTGCCGCCAAGAAAACTAGCCCCGAAATGGAAAGATTTCAAAGTATTCCATAACGAATTGATAATCGCAGTTGCAATAACTTTACTAATCAGCAGTTGTGTGTTATCATTGATAACAAAAAAATCAATAATTGAATCAATATTTAGTGTTTACCAATTAAGTTTACAATTATCAGTGAATCGTTTACCAAAAAAATGGAATTTACGTATCTATTTTGTATTTCTCTTATTATTTATTATGGAAATTTCCGCTGCTTATTTAAGTGGTTTAAGTGGTGTCTTTACGAAACCATCTCTAGAACCACGAATTACTACATTACAAGAATTCTTCGATTCCAACATACCGCTTAAAGGCAATGCTAGAGCTATAGAATTATTAAAAAGTCATGTTATTGAAAAGAAACGGAGACCGTGGCGTAAAGACAAGTTTCTTGTGATTGATACGAATGAGACACAAGAGGATGTAGTGAAATATGAAAGTTATGCAATAATTGGGGCCGTAGCGGGTGTACCAAAGGGTCAATTCCAAAATTTTGAAATATTACCTTTCGTAAGTCGATTATCGTTTAATTTGCGACTCGATCTGAGAAATGTTCGAGAGCCGTGAAAGCTAAAGCAGGAGAGCCGCGGGTTCGATTCCCGGTTCCAACATTTTTCCGATTGAAAATATTAAATGTGATCGATTAATTTAATTAATTTCCAGGAACCTCGAATTCCTGTTGGTTTTCTCTATCGACACCGGCTACATTTAAACGAATTAATCGATTACCATATTCGAAATATCGATGAGATGGGTTTTATTGATTATTATCTGAATTTATTAAAACAAAACACTAAATTCAGATGTAATCGTGTATCACGTGATAATGTTACTGTGCTCGATATTGTTGATCTTTCTGGCGTATTTATTATATGGTTATGTGGCTTATCGATTGCTGCGATCACTTTCATATTTGAGATCATCCATTTTAAGAGAGAGAAAAGTATATAGAAAATCAATAGAAAATGTTCGAATTACTTATTTTTTAAATGTATTGCAAAAGAGTTACTAGATTTGACAGATTTGTCACTAGTTTACTCCGCGACGGAAAATAGTACCACTTTAATAGTAGTTAAACAAAATAATAAATTACGAAAAGCTGTCAATTTAACGACAACATATCCTAAAACATCCACTAGTGAGGGGGGAATATCGTTTATTAAGTTTTTGTACTTAAATACTTGTCCACATCATACGTACGTAAACAAACGCGTATGAATATAACTAAATTCAAGTGCACCAACCAAAATTTAGTATATGGGTCATTCCACCAAATAAAATCATTTTTACGGGGGGCGACCCCCGCCGATTTTTTTCAAATTTTGTAGAGTTGTTCTCTACTTTGACAAAAAAATTCGTTGAAAGTTTGTGTTCTTAATATGCGGCCGTTTCGAAGTTATGGATTTTTGAAGTTTTCAAGAAACAAAAATTTCAACTTTTTCATCAATTTTTTTAAGGCAAAAAACCTATTTTTCAAAAATTGGTAAAATATAGATTTTTTTAGGAAAAATTCTCAGCTTTTTAATGGGAATATTCATTTTTTCATACATGCAACGGAAGATCCTTTAAAATCCAATCAAAGTGAAAAAAGCAATTTTTCACCGAGTGCGGCGCGTGGTACATCAAATTTGATATTTTTTTCTGAAAGCTGAGAGTTTTTTCCACAAAATATGTCATTTTCGCGATGTGCATATTTTTTGTTTGCTTACAATTAAATAAAATGTAAAATCTCGACAATTAAAAATAGTAGATTATGTTATTAGGCGTAAAACTGGAACTTTGTGTGCTGAAGCTGACTGTTGTCTGCCGAACGCTAGTGACATTTACAATGACATTTGAGATTTCTTCAATAATCAGCAAATTCGATAATTTATATTTCTTTAGAGATTCTAAAATTCCTTTTAAATCGATTTAATAGGGGGACTATTTTTTCGTCGCGAAGGTTAGTCACATTGCTGTCATTTTAAATTTTATACTTAATTTTAGGTGTATATACTGTATTCACTGTCCAAAGAGTTACTAGATTTGACACTAAAGTGAATTCATCGAGCAAAGGGCTACTAGATTTGACAGATGTCAAATACAAAGTTCATACTCCCAGGATTGTAAGCAGGGATATGGACACAAACAAATAAATCACTAAAAATATCACTATATTCAACGGTACCAACTTAAACCTAGATACCCTTTGGTCGATGAATTTAGAATAGCACTCTACGACTCTACTCAGAAAAAGTAGTACCGCCCTAATAATAGAAGCTAAAATAAATAACAAAAAACACTAAAAACTGTAAAATTAACAACAAAATATTCTGAAACACTCACTATTCATAATACTGATTGTATTTTGTTTTTAACGAGGCCAGCATATATGTAAACAAATGCGTATGAATATATTACTAGATTCAAGAGTACCAACTAAAATCTAGGATTTGTAGTCGCTTAATTTACTATACAAATACGGTCTGTTTAGAGATGGGGGTGATGTTTTTCACAACATACACGACACAGAGGCGTATCGTAAAAGGATTTGTAGGTGGGTCATCTGAAAAACTACGAGAATTGGAACATTTTCAGGGGATTCGTGAAGTTTTTGTTACTTTAACAACTTTCGTGATAAATACCAAAGAAGTCAAAATTTATTTATAATCACAAGTGTAAATAAAATCTATTACAGATTTCTAATTTAAAGAAAGTAATAATAGTGTATTGATGTGCATTAAAATCTGAACTAATATAATAATTATACAGCTAACACAGTAAAATTGGCACCTGACAACAAATTTGTACAAAATTAACAATCAAAGACCTCAAATCAAATAGATATTTCATTGGACACAAAAAATCTAGTAACTTTCGTGATAGTTGGTGATACTGTGCCAACAAAAATTCCCCGATTTCAATCATTCTATCAGATAGAGAGAGACATCGCCAGATTTGATACAAGATCTTTGATAATCCAAAAAAAATAAAAATAACAAATTATTGTTGTCAGCTCAAATCGAGGCATAGAACAAGCTTCAACCATGTCTCATAGCGTTTCGCGTACTCATTCTCAAAATATGTAGAAACTGATTTTTCAATAAAATCAGATTCATTTTTAATTAACGTACGATAGATTAACGATTCGGTGATTTTGTTTGGTAATTTGTTCAATTCATTATTATTAATAAAGAATGTTAAACGATCAAAATCGACAATATTCAATTGATTTGTTGTTATAGCAGTGGTTTGAATAAAATTCGTATCATCTAATTTCACATTAAAATTCATTGTTAATTCGTAATAATTATAAATCGTTTCTAATAAACGATAAACTAAATAACGCCGATGATACCATAACGATTCATGACCCGGATAGATTCGGTGCAATTCATTTGTTGTTCTCAATAAATCGTACAATAATAAACATACGAAATTGATCAATTGGTGATTGTTCTCCAATGATTCTACATTATTTTTACCAAATAGACGAATTAGAAAAGTCCTATAATCATTATCATAAACGAAACCGAACTGATCAGTGATTATCTTTAAATAATCATCGAAAATTCTCGAATTATTCGTACGAACAAAATCAATTAAATATTGCCGATAATTATAACCGGCATGTTCGGATACATGCTTCATAATCCATTGATATGAGAATTCCAATTCATCTAAAATCAAACGATTATTATCATCGATACGATTAAAGAAATTCTCGATGATCCAACGACGATGGTTCCATGCATGATAGTTATTTGACGATCTCTCAGCGGCCATCTCGCACATCTCCAATTCTTTCTCTAACAAATTCCGTATCGCATCCGTATTGTGTAATTTCTGTACGATACGTTTCAATAACCAACGACGATACATTAACGTTTCATTCGATTTCGATTTGTACGATAGTACAATTTTTGTAAATTGTAATTCATTATCTAACATTATGATTTGTTCATCGACCAATTCACGTTTCATATTCCAAAATGTCGTTACATCCGGATTAATTAATAATACACCAATTAATAGATGATTTAATTGTTGTTTACGATCAAATGTTAATTTTCTACGACGTAATAAATGTCGAATATCGAACAATTCTTTGCTAGCATATCGATAAATGTATTTGATACACCATGATTCTAGGCCGATATTGTGTTCTTCATACAGTACAGGTGATTTGTTTTTCGTATTGTTTTCAGTGGGTACAATCGAAAATTCACGTCTGAAATATTTCAGTTAATTAACACAGGTTATGTTTTCCTAACCTACAACTTACAAATCTGGATCGTTTTGAAATATATTTTCTAAAGTTTTCAATATACGTTCACACATGGAATTAGCATCTTCCATTATATTATTTATTAAAATTTCATTTAATTTGCATTGATAATTTGTCATGAGAATTTTTAGGTTAACTAAATGACAAATGAAACGTGGGAGGGGCTGTTTGCAGCGTTGCCAATTTGTCTAATTTCTACATAAGTATTATTGGTTGCCTATGCATTATTGAGTGGAAGCTCGATTATACTCTGTCCAAAAATTAAGTATAAAATTTCAAATGACAGAAATACAGCTAATCTACGCAATGAAAAGTAGTCCCTCTATTAAGAGCCCAAAATTTAAATTTTTTATTGTATTAAACTGAAAATTGATTCGAAAGGATTTTACACTCTCTAAAGAAATATAAAATATCGAACTTCAGGGCGGATAGAAAAAAAATTACCACCAAATTATGTAAACAAATGCGTAGGGTTTTATTCAAACAGGAATGCCACAATATAATATTCTTTTTCTTTCATGTCAACATGTAAAAGTTAGGAACTTTTCAAACATTAAGTTGCCTATAACCTATCATCTGTAATTTGAAATTTTATATTTAATTTTTGGACAGAGTATATCTAGAATAGACTGAGTATTTAAATAGTTTAAATAAATGAATAATATTAAGCCGCTCAATATTAGGTTTATTAAATTTTCTTTGATAATTCACTCGAGAACGTCGACCACGTAACACAAGTATACTTGATTCACCGACCAAAGGGTTACTAGATTTGACAAATGTCACGTTAAACAAAGTACGCAATTCTAGGATTGTAAGCAAGAGTATGGACGCAAACAAATAAATCACTATATTCAAGGGTACCAACTCAAATCTAGGAACCCTTTGGTGGATGAATTTAGTATACATCAAGTTCCATTATGAATCATAACAATATGGCAGACAGATTTTAATTCGACAGCATTTCGTCAAGCCTAGCAATGCAAATATATGCAAAAAAAAAGGATATTCTCAAGTGAGGAAAATCGTTACATATCTTGTCCACTCTTTTAGATCGATGATTTTAGAATTAAAGATTACACTTTACGCTATATCTTCTTCTTAACCACCTAATCATGTCTTATTGATAATTAAGTAATAAAACTTGGAATTGTAGATGGAACAAACCTATTAATCAACGGTTAGTGTATTCGAGTTGTTACATTGGTAACGCTGATTGCTTAATTCGTGTCCTTGTCCAGTGTTGCCGGATATAATAAATTTCACTAAATCGTTTTTGATTTTATTTTAAAATCTGCGTTTTTCTTTCAAGCTTATTTTTGTTATTACATAAAAATTAAAACTGTTACAAAGATTCTATTTTCGAATTAAATTTTAATTAGATCAAGTCTTCCCGAGTTTGATCTGGCAACACTGTCGCCCATCATTTTTTTTAGGTTATGTTCAAATTTGGTTAGAATAGAATAGAATTGATTTTAATAAATTGTAATAACAATGGCTTTAATGAAATCATTGTGGAGTTGCTTAAAATCGTCAACAAGTACAACGCCACAAATAATAATCAAACGCTACCGTTACCATTCGGAGAAGATAGCAAAAGGTCCATTAGTGCGTCGTTACGGCTATGAGGAGCGCATCTTACAAGAGGGCCTATTGCCGCGTATAAAAGACGCCAATAAACTACCGATGCCAACGTACAAACCGAAAGATGTGTGGAATGAGAAACGTGCCCTATTCGGCCAAAACGATTACATCGATATATTAGGCAATGGACGTTTACATCCAACAAGAATCTTATACAATATACCACGATGGTTACGGGGTGTTGGCGGTAATGAGTTTCAGGTAATGTTGAGAAAACGGAAAATGTTGGCACAAACTACTTATCCATTGGCACGACCAACGAAATGGTATCAATTAGAGAAACGTATCAATTTCTTGCATCGATTCTTGAATCGTAAAACACGAACAGGATTTTAGGCTAAATTATTATTATTATTGTTTAAATCAAATAGACAATAGATTGTTTTTGTTTTTAATTCAATAAAAATTCCTTATACTACAAGTTTTTGTCAACAAAAAAACCTTCCAATTTCAAGCTTTTTTTTCTTCTGTTTTTAAGTTGATGGATAAGATATTTATTTACAATAATAAAAATTTGCATTGAATATGAGTTAGTTTCGAGAAAGCTTCATAAAAATTCTTGATAAAAACATTTAAAACATGTATACACAATCGTTTGTCTGTATTTTGTTTCATGTGTCTCTTATTGTAATTAAGAAACAAATTAATACTGGGCTCTTATTTTTTGTTGTTGTTGTTGTTATTATAAATGATTTTGTAAGAATGACAATAACGTCGTCTCGTAATGTTTACTAGCATCTATATGCCGTAAAGAATGCCGTTCATTTGGATAGATTTGTAATTGGTACGGTTTACCTGCTTTTATCATACTGTTAATCAATTGACTTGTGTGATAGAAATGGACATTCTCGTCGATCAAACCGTGGATTATCAACAATCGGTTCTCTCTAAAACAAACAAGAATTATTTAGGTATTGATACGCGTAACATTATGGGACAGATAAATTTTTCAATTCGGTGGAATATTCGATCTTTGTTCAGCTCCTTTCGGTCAGATTTCTCTTTGTTTATTTGCCTGTGTAGAATTCTTTCTAAAAGGGCAAGTTTCTATTCAGAAAAAAATGATACAAAAAGATGAATTTTTGATTCGAATAAGTGCGAAAAGTGTACACTATTTCTCTGATTGTTTGTAAACGGAAAACTCAACCAATCAGCCGCTATTTACTGACATTGCTATAGCGAAAAGTAAAGCTTTTCGCACGATCGCCTCTTTCCACTTGCTTGTCTAATAATTTATTGTTATATAAGATGAATTTTTGAGTCGAATACGTGCGGAAAGTTATGCTTTTAGGAACTATCCAATCAGTAATGTTTTTTTTCTGTGCTATTTACTAGCATCGAAATAGCAACTCAAAAAAGTGGAGGTTTCCACAAAAGTACTTATTTTTGTGGGAATTTATTGATAAGAGATAAATTTTTGATTTCAATAATAAGTGTGAAAATTTTTCTTTTTATGATCGTGCGGAAAGGGAAATCAACAACGTTTTTCCACATGTTGTTTACTAGCATTGTTATAGCAACCATGTGAAAAGTGGAACTTTACGCACGATCATCCCCAAAAATGCTTGCTCTTGTGGGAATTTATTGAAATAAGAGATGAATTTTTGGTACAAATTTGCACGAAAAAGTATGTTTTTTTTTAAATATCGTGCTAAATGGGATATTTTATCCAATCATTGTTTTCCATACTATTTACAAGAGTCTTCATAGCAACCGCAAAACTGGAGCTTTTGCACAATTTTGGGCAAAAAATTCTCTTTTACGATAGCCTAGAATGGGAAATTGCAAGCAAACGTGTTATTTAATAGTGTTGTCGTAGGAAGAGCAGAAAAGTGGCGTTTTTCGCACGATCGCTAACCCTCACAAAAAGTACGTATTGTTATGAGAATTGATTGATTTAAGAAATGAATTATTGTATCAAATCAGTGCGAAAAGTTATCTTTCTATTTTGCGTCAATAATAGCGCTATTATTAAACTCGTTACTGCATCTAAATGTGCTCATTTCGATACTAGTGCTGAAAAGTAAAATGTAGGAATTTTTTCTTCCACTAGGTTGGTAACATTTTCCTTGATTTTGACAACTGTCAAAAATCATAAAAACAAGATACTTAATATACCGGTTTTTCGGACTGATCTTTGGATTTATCGGGTAGTAAATTGTTTCCTGCATTTTCCCTTATTTCAGGTGGACTACATGAAAATTCTTCACTCATTGTTAAATAAGCAATTTGGCGAAAAAAACAATTGACTAAGAGTGAAAAATAAAACAATTGAAGTTTCCTAGCTGAATGTTCAATTGTTTTTTTTTAGTAACACCAACTCCCATCAATTTCCCTAAATATTAAATCTCGCTTTTTTTTTTGTAAAAAAGGGCACAAAATAGGCAAAATAGAAAAAATAGTATAAAAAACTCTTGTCAGAAGTCGTATATTGCATTCGTCGTTTTCTAAACTTGGACACGTGCAATAATAGGCGACTTCTGACACTTGTTCTTTAATGTACTATTTTATGATCGTGCGGAAAGGGAAATTTCAACCAATCAACAACGTTTTTCCACATGTTGTTTACTAGCATTATTATAGCAACCACGAAAAAGTAGAATTTTTCGCACGATCATCCCCAAAAATATTTACTTTTGTGGGAATTTATTGAAATAAGAGATGAATTTTTGGTACAAATTTGCACGAAAAAGTGTTTTTTCTTTTAAATATCGTGCTAAATGGGATATTTCATCCAATCATTGTTTTCCATACTATTTACAAGACCTCATAGCAACCGCAAAAGTGGAGCTTTTACACAATTTTGGGCAAAAAAATCTCTTTTACAATAGCCTAGAAAGGGAAATTGCAAGCAAACGTTTTATTTAATAGCGTTATCATAGGAATAGTAGAAAAGTGGCGTTTTTCGCACGATCGCTCTCCCTCACAAAAAGTACCTACTCTTCTGTGAATTGATTGATTTAACAGATGAATTATTGTATCAAATCAGTGCGAAAAGTTATTTTTTGCCATTATCGGTTAACGAAAAATGTAGCCAATCAGCAGGACTTTTTCTATGCAATTTTCTACTGTTGTCATAGCAATTGCGGAAAAGTGGCGTTTTTCGCACGATCGCCCACCCCTTCACAAAAAGTACCTACTCTTCTGGGAATTTATTGATTTAACAGATGAATTATTGTATCAAATCAGTGCGAAAAGTTATTTTTTACCACCGTCCGTAAACGGAAAATGTACCCAATCAGCAAGACTTTTTCTATACAATTTGCTAGTGTTGCTATAGCAATCGCGGAAAAGTGGCGTTTTTCGCACGATCGCCCACCCCCACACAAAGTACCTACTCTTCTGTGAATTGATTGATTTAACAGATGAATTATTGTATCAAATCAGTGCGAAAAGTTGTTTTTACCACTGTCCGTAAACGGAAATTTTACGCAATTAGCAGGACTTTTTCTATGCAATTTTCTAGTGTTGTCATAGCAATTGCGGAAAAGTGGCGTTTTTCGCACGATCGTCCACTCCCACAAAAAGTACCTACTCTTCTGTGAATTGATTGATTTAACAGATGAATTATTGTATCAAATCAGTGCGAAAAGTTATTTTTTACCACCGTCCGTAAATGTACCCAATCAGCAGAACTTTTTCTATACAATTTGCTAGTGTTGCTATAGCAATCGCGGAAAAGTGGCGTTTTTCGCACGATCGCCCACCCCCACACAAAGTACCTACTCTTCTGAGAATTTATCGATTTAACAAATTAATTATTGTATCAAATCAGTGCGAAAAGTTATTTTTTACCACCGTCCGTAAATGTACCCAATCAGCAAGACTTTTTCTATACAATTTGCTAGTGTTGCTATAGCAATCGCGGAAAAGTGGCGTTTTTCGCACGATCGCCCACCCCTACAAAAAGTACCTACTCTTCTGGGAATTTATTGATTCAACAGATGAATTATTGTATCAAATCAGTGCGAAAAGTTATTTTTTACCACCGTCCGTAAATGTACCCAATCAGCAGGACTTTTTCTATGAAATTTTCTAGTGTTGTTATAGCAATCGCGGAAAAGTGGCGTTTTTCGCACGATCACCCATCCCCACAAAAACTACCTACACTTCTAATCGATTGACATAAAAACTTACTCTTCTGGGAATTTATTGATATAATTCAGTACGGATCCTTCAATATATCCTTGTGGATTATGTTCCGGTAAATCCATATAACGTTCCGTATAGCCTGTATCGTATAAATTCCAATTTGTTACCGGTGCACCGGCTATAGCAATTTTAAATGTATCCGAATGATGTATAAGACCCATTAAACTTAAATAACCACCATACGACCAACCATGTATAGCTACACGATCCATATCAATATAACATAAATTCGCTGATAACCATTTTAATACTTCAACTTGATCATTTAATTCAACCGTACCCATCCGACCTTTTATATGACTTTCAAATAATAAGCCACGATGTTGGGAACCTCTTGAATCAATCGAGATAACACAATAACCACGTGCCGCCAACATATGCATCCGCAATTGACGCATACCCTACAAATTAATTAATTAATTAATTAAATAATTAATTAGGATTTATATTGTAGTAATACTTTAAATGAATTTGAAACTAATTGTACTTCCGGTCCACCATAAACATTCAAAACTGTTGGATATTTCCGGCCATGTTCGAAATTATGCGGCTTAAAAACCATAGCATATAAAACATTACCTGATTGGATCTCATGTGTATACAAATCAGGACAATAATTCTCATTGGTTAATTGTTGTGATTCTAATAGATAACCGATTGGTGTTAATATTACACCTTCAACAGTCCAATCGGAATGTGTTATTCGGAAGACTTGACATGCTGGCGGTTTTTGTATATTACTATAAACGGTAACAATCATTGAACAATCACGATTAAAATCGACCGTATACGAATAACCAGGACGTGTTAATAAACGTACTTCACCTGGCCGACGTAATGATACAACATATAAATGTTTCTCTAATGGTGTCTCTTTTAAACCAATAAAATAGACTAATTGTCGTTCAGAATCTACCCATAGATTATTACCTAATACTTCCCAATCGCCGTGTGTTAATTGGATTTTTGATAAAATTTTCGGTTGTAAATTAACATAATCTAATTGTGGTTGTTGTTGTGATTGATTTAATTCTTCAGTTAAACCGTTTGTATGCGGTTGGATTTGTGATGTAATTAAATATAAGTGGCGATAACCGGTCTCTTCAGATGCCCAAATAAATTGGATCTCATTTAAATCGTTTTTCATCGGTAGAAAATAGAGTAGATCGTGTACATTTATCCATATACTCGATTCTTGTGAATAAATAACTTGAACAATTGGACTATTATTCGTATTGTTCACTTGTAGATTTGTATCTTCATACATTGGAAGTACTTCTGTGAAATTATTTAATGATAATAGAACTAGATCTAAGCGTCGTTGGCGCCGGTCCAATAATTGCGCCCAAATACTACAACAAAAATTACAATAATTATAAACGAATTTTGTTGAGATTTTTGAACGATTTACAAATCAGAATCCGGTACCCAACCAACCCGTACAATATACTCCATCCATGGAAATAACATCGTCAACGAGAATTGCAATTCTAACATACAAACATCAACAATTTGTTTATTATCGTTAATTTTGAATTCGATCATCTTCAAATTCGATTTGGAATTGGGTGTGCCCGCCCTCGGAAATCGAAACTCTTCAATTTCCCCATTATCCGATTGTGATGATGGGAAACAGAAGATTTTCACATCACCATCATCGACTTCCTCGTACAATATCCGATAGATATTATCATCAACGTTATCATCGTCATCTGTGTGTTGTAAAGTTTGCCACCAATAGCCCTGATAACGACAGAATTCCTCTTGCATCACATACGATGGCACACCAGCACATAATGGATCATCGGCCAGACTACGGCCACCTTTACGGGCATACGTTAAACGTACATTACAACCGCTGACCGTATGCGTTACCCAGATATCATGATTACAAATATAGGCAACTAGATCGGGATTTGTGGGACAAATTTGCGGATCCAATTTAGCACCGGCTGAAGTCATCCGTAATTTCGTTGGAAATAACGAACCATTCTACACAAACAAAATGGAAATTAATCCGAAATCAATGGAGATTAATTAATTTGATTACAGTGTATCCATTATCGATACATTGGAATAAACTACTCGATGCTGGGAAAATTATTTTACCACTATCGCAATGGATCTCGTACGTATTTATACCCCAAGTGGCCAAACGTTTACGTTCCCATAACAATTGTTCCTCTCTTGAAAATTTATTGGTGGTCGATAGACTTGGAAAATTCGATTCGATCACACATTGCCATTGTAAACGTAAACTGGTCGGTTGATTGATGTTCGGCACATCGGTGAACAATAACGTTGTCTCCCAACCGTTCTGTGGTGTACTCAAGAAATAGATACGTGTCCGGCCGTCTTGTAATTGCCGAAATGATATACTGTTCGGTACCATTGTTGATAGACTTGATAATTGGCGACGTAAATCACTGACAACACTCTTCAATTCCGACCAACTTAATTTGTTCTCGTTACGTTCGATTTCCATGTTATTCGTTCAAATCAATTCACTCAAACTAATCTAAGATTTCATCGAATTTATCACATCTGATTATTTTGATAATTTATTGTAAAAAATGAAGGTAAATACTCGTTCTTTGTGTGTTCAATTATCGGTACGATTTGTCGGAATAATTGTCAATTGTGGTCGATTTCCTGCAATACCATTGGTTTAATTTATAATTAATTAATTGAAATTAATGGAAAATCGGCTAAAAATTCATGAATTCATACAGAATTTTCTATTTTGACCTAAATTAGTTGAACTAACCTCACTTAACTGTCATCGTTTCTTGGAATTCAATGTTAAGTTGGTGCACCTGTATCAATAATGGCCGCCAATATACAGGAATGCCGGCTTCAATTGAGACAGCATTATAAAAACCTATAAACATGATAAAGATAGAAAATTTATGGTTATAAATAAATAGAGCGCGAAATTTAAATTGAGATTTATTTGATATAACTACAATTTTGGAATGGTGATACATTAACGTGGACACATAGCATGCCGTCCACCATCTACAGGCACTGTGGCGCCGGTAATGAAACTGGCATCATCACTAGCTAGAAAAGCGATAGTTTTAGCGATTTCTTCGGGTGTACCGGCACGTCCCAAAGCGTGCGTTTCTCGACAACGCTCCTCAATGAATTTCTCGTATTGTTCATTCAACATACCGCCACGTTTATGGAGATTTGTTACAACAACACCCGGATTCACACAATTGACACGTATCTGTTTCGGTGCTAAATCTAAGGCGACACAACGTGTAAATTGATCGATGGCCGATTTCGACATACAATACGCCACCATATTCGGGAATGAACGTAAACCATTCACACTTGATACATTAACGATATTGCCTTTGGTTTTGATTAGATGCGGTACAGCTAGTGTTGTTAAATGGTAGACGGATCGTACATTTGTATTCATTACACGATCGTATTGTTCTAAATTCGTTGTTTCTATACTACCAGATTCTAAAATACCAGCATTATTAATCAAGATATCCAATTTACCATAATGTTCAATTGTTTTATCGATAATTCGTTTTGTATCATTCTCATTTGTTAATTCACCAGTAATCAAAAATGGTGGATTATCTGATTTGATTTGTGTACACTCTTTTGATACACTTTCTAAATTCTCCAAATTACGACCAGTTAACGATAATTTCGCATCTAATCGTGCAAAATGTTTAGCTGTTGCAGCACCAATACCAGAACTGGCACCTGTTATTAAAACAACTTTACCAGCAAAATGCATGTTGTACGATAATTGTTTTTAATATAAATATCCGTACAGTAATAGCAATAACGTTATCAACTCAACAAAAAAAAATATTTACAAAATAAAGAAATTAAATTAATAGTCATCATAACTAGTAGGGAAATTTCAATATTTTGACAGAAATGTTGGTAATAACTCAACACACAGTTCAAATTATACCACCGTTGCCAGATTTACGAAAACATCACCATATTTAGAGAATTGATGTAGTGAAAAACTAATATAACCATCAGGTGTGTGAGGGTGGTACTTGAGAGCCCTTGGAAAGCCCTCAGCATCTTCATCACGCCACAAATCAATAAATTCATCCAACAAGTGAATCAAGCCTTTTTCATGAAATTTACTCTTCTTTAAATCTGGATGTTCCTACGGAGAATTCAGCGTAATCATCAATTAAAATTATCCTCATTGATTTATAAAGACGAATAAGGAAAATTTTAAACTAGTCGTTTATGAATATAATTATTCATTGTCGCTTTATCAGCAGTTGTTCGAGCCGCTACCGTAGCTGAATCCCATCGTGTATACAGTAGTAGCCATATTGAAAATGGCCGATTTGGCGGTTCCGCCGGTAAAAACGAAGGCGGTGCAAGTCCAAATCATGAAGAAATCACTGGTAGCGTTAGTGAACACGATGGAAATACTGATCATAGCCATGAAGACCATCAAAATCCAGCTTATTACCAGTTTAAATACGGTGTTCATGATGATCATACCGGCGACATTAAGGCCCATCATGAACATGCTAACGGTAAAGAAATCGATGGTAGTTATACGTTAAAAGAAGCCGATGGTACGTTGCGTATTGTAAAGTACCATACAGATCCACATCATGGTTTCCAAGCTGTTGTGTCACGTATTGGTCATGCCACACATCCCACCAAATATGGGCATGATGATGGTAAACATAATGGTGACGATGATGAAGGTCATGGTGCTACCAGTTACGTTGGAGTAACGCATTATGGAAATAGTGCAAAACACTAGATTCCATGAGAAAATAACAAAAAAAAAGACATACCAAAGGTTTATTGTTTATTATTGTGTTGTGTTCGTTTTAAATGTTGTAAAATATAAATTTTTATCAATTACCTACGTCAAAGTCTTATTCCCAAAAATATAGTAAATTGTTGTTTTTCCTGTGGGTTATTAGAGCTCCTTGTGATAGTTGTGGAACCTACGTAGGCGCTAAATTAAAAATAACTGCGTTTCAAGAATTTATTTTTCTCATTAACTTACAATTTTAACAAACAAGTAAGTAAGTAAGTAAGTAGCATCAAAAGAGTGCAGCCAATATGAAAAGCATTTTGAGTACAAATCGCCCAAAGTATACTTTTAAAGCACTTTAAAAGTGTGTATTATTTGTCAGTTTGTAGAATTATTTGTCAATTTGTAAAACTACAATAAAATAGGTAATAATAGTCGATAGAATTCCAAGTAGTGTACGTTTCTCAATATCGAAAAAGTCGGCTGCATTAATTTTCCGTTGATAGGCTCTACAAGTTTTCCCCAAAACAACAAATTCATTCCGATAGGATTCTCTCATAACACCAGCACAAATTCTATAACATTGCTGCTCAAGTTGATTACTTTCTTCATTCATTGCATCACAAGCGATTGTAATGAAGACCAATAATACCTGGAAGTAGTCATTACTTAATTTTATTGAAGCTTTAGGACCGGAAGAACGCCGTGACTCATTGTCGGCACGCATGCATATTTAGAGAATTCACTTACAATATTAATAAACAATGCTATCCATAAAATTGAAGCCAAATTAGTGGTCATTTTTCCACCGTGTTGATGAATTGCACACATTTGTGCTAAAACACTAGCCATAAGAGAGGAGATTCTAAGAATCAAAGGCCATCCGAAAATCTGATTGAAACATTCAATTGATTCATCCAATAATTTTAAGCAATACTCAAATTTTCTCACAATAAAAACAAATTCGAATTCATGCAAATGATTTTTGAGGAAATAACGTAGATTACGGTAGCGCATTTGAAAGGCTACAATTGTAACTAGAACAATAATACAGAAACATAACGTCCAGTACAATAAAAAAGTCCAATATGAAGAGTATTCAATTACGATAAATATGCCGATCAATAAAAACGGTAAAATTCCCATTAAAATTTGACAATTAAGGTTCTTGAATATATTCGATTTTCGTCGATTTTGTATACACAGATTCTTATCAATTATTTGTAAATTATTCATCAACATGACCCATGATTGTTTGGTGGTAAAATTTGATAGTAAAATTGTAATGATAAAGCTCAATATTAACGATACTTCACTGAAAATATATATTAGTTGATAAACAGTTAAATTGGTACTACGATCAAAGAGTTGGGTGGTGTAGAAGTATCCAGTTGAGATACTACACAATAGTGTCATTGACCAAAATTTGTCGCGTAACGGATGGACAATTGCCATTTTCTCGAAATTATACGATGGAACAATTCCGAAGACATTGCCAATTTTATATAAAATTTTCAAAGAACGTACATCTTGCACTGATAAGGAGCTACTCATAATGTTTGGACTTCTTCAAATGCAATCACTAACTGGCGTCAAATCAAAGTCAATACTTAATAGAACTATTTTATTTATCGATTATCAATAATCTTTGATTTTAATTATGGTAAGTCAATAAGTAATAGAATTGTAATTTTTAAAGTAAACTTAATCGGTGATTGATTAAATTTATACAGAGTGTCCCAGCTAACAGTTTCATATCTCGCTTATCTGTGAACTGAAGTTGAGAAGATATTTGAGGTGAAACTGTTAGCTGGAACACGCTGTATTATGTTCCAAGAATTTGCGGAAGACTGGTAGAGAACCCCTGAAAACTCGGTACTGTAATCTTATGAGAAACGGGCACGTCCTGCAGGAGATAAGGGAAGGCACAGTCTCTTCTCAATAGGCGATGTCTTTCAAAAAAAGAATACGACAACATTGATCTCTTCAATATAATTAAAGGTTATTGAAAAAAAAACGTACAAAAACTTAATAAATCGCTTTATTTATTCTTCGAAGAAGCTTACGTAATAGTTAATAAACAATTCAATAACAAAGTCAAACATAATAATTAATAAATATGAAATACCTGTGTTGAGAATAATCGGAATTCCTAGAATACAGAATAATTTTACGTATGATTCTGTTGCTTTAAGGTTTTTCTAACCAGTAGCGTAACACACAAATAATCAAGCGCTTTGTTCGTTCTATTAGAAAACTGCTAGTAAGCACTTCTTGTAACATAAATCTTCCTGTGTTTCATTAATTTTTTCGTTATTAATCAATTAAATAATAGTTGTTTACTGTACAAGGTGGTAAAGTCATACTTTATCTACGAGCGGAAGTTTGGATCACGAGGCCTTAAAACGCTTTAATTTATTTGATTTTATTATGTCACACGTATATATTATTCAACCACTGATAGATATCAAAACGATCGCAGTAATAAGCAAATAATAATCGTTTACATAATGACGTTGCGATGGCGTTATTAAAAATAATAGCCCGCTGTCAAGGCCCGTTGCTATAATAAACAACATTTTTTGCAGTCATTAAAAATGTGATCATAACCTCAATGTTTCAGATGTCAATGGAAAATTTTGAAAAACCAAAAATAAAATTAAATTGCGTCTTTTACTTATGGCATATACTCATGAATGCACCACGGGCGTTATTTGCTTCATAACGCCCTTGAGACATTAATTACTATAATTTTCTAATAGGTTATTACATTTATTCATACAGTTGTCAATGGTTGTTGGTTGCTAGTGGATTTCTCTAAACAACTAGCAATAATTTTTGTTTATTTGCTGTTGGTTGCTATGGAGTTGCTCGATGGTAAAGTATTTTCTCAACGGTAAAGTAAACACTTTACCATTGATTTGGGTAAAGTGCTACTTTAGGGGTCTTTAGTCGATCAAGTATGACTTTAACAGCAAGTATTGAAAAAATTTATTTTATAATTAAATGTGTGATCTCCACTATTTCGCAGTTGGCATGGAATAAACGACTGACTAAAGACAAGGTTTTCCAAACTGATTTTTTGCAATAGCATTGATTCAACTTTTTTCCAAATTGTGAAAACAAATGACATACGCAAGTGTTACATCATTGAATCTGTAAATAAATATTCTTTTCAGAAATGTTAAATTTAGCTCAATCTGCTATTGCAGAAAAAAAAATAAATTTAGCCTTATTTCTCGTGAACAAATAAAGGTACAAAATTCGGAATAATCGCAGATAATAGAACTTGGAATCCCCTACTTATATGCTATTTTTTTTTGACATACTGCTCCTTTAAATAGAAGAATCGTTGTAGAATAAACCGATTCCAGTAATTTACTCCTTGCTTGTTACACCTCTGAGCTGCGGCAGATTCCGAGTAAAAGTGTTGGTATTCTTCTATAAAAAAAAAAAACTATTTAAACAGGCCAGCGGTTGATAATTTTTGCATTTGTATTCACAGAACTGATCTGTTATAAATTGAATTTCAAGATGTTGTTCCTTGTTTTATCCACATTTCTACTTACAATCACCACAATTGCAGCCAATACATTACCAAATTCAATTGAAAGTTATCCATGGACGGTTTCGTTAAATATGTGGGGAAAACACTGGTGTACCGGAGCTATTATCAATAAAAACACAATCGTAACAGCAGAAAGTTGTTGTGTTGGGTTAGTAATCCAGTAAATACAATTTTAATTCAATTTAAAAACATTTCGATTGTAGATTGACACAGATTGATATGGTAGCAGTAGCAGGCACCACTGATGCCTCTCAAGGTGGCACCCGTATCCATATGAGCGGTTCTTGTATACCACATGAATCGAATCAAAGCCGACATCCGTACAATATTGCAATCATAAAGGTACTTTTATCAATTTCATAACTATCTTTTTCTATTATCAATACGAATTTCAGCTGGACAAAGATTTGAGTTTCAATAAACGAATCCAACCGGTTGGTTTGCCAAAATCACTAGCTGCCATCGGTGCAAATCTAACAGTGATTGGATGGGAGAGAGAAAACGCCAATGAAACAATCTCACCCAATTTATTGCGACCAGTACAAACTGTGGTTGTTGAAAATGAAAATTGTCAAATAATTTACGATAGAGCCTATCTAGTTGATGAAAGAGTTGTATGCGCTGTGCCTATAAATGGTGGAAATTCGATTCGTGAAGTATATCAAAAATTTTGAAAATTATTGATTTAGTTGCGTAACTTTTTTGGTATGAAATTTAGGGGCATACAGGTGGTCCATTGGCTACTCATTCTGGTGAATTGTACGGGATTGCATTCCAGGTCGTTCCAGGCCTTCCTTTTCTCTACACGGATGTCACAAAGGTTCGGGAATGGATTCTAGAGAAAGCTAATGCATAATTGAAACGAAATGGAGATGTTATGTTGAATACTTTTCATATTTTGTAATGTTGGCATTTCAAGTAATTGCCAAAAATGGATCCATTATAAGAGATTCCAATAGAGGTTGAAGTCTATTATTTCTCGTCCCCTGTTGATGTCAATCAATTTATTGCCAAACATAAACTGCGCTCAGCATGCCACTTTGTCTGATTATGTGTTTCTTCTAAAATTCCTCAATTTTCCAACCCAAGTGTTCGTGGATCGACGAAATTAGTCAGCCCAGTCGAAAACTATTTTTTCTATTTTGCGTCAATAATAGTATCGAAATGAGCTCATTTCGATACTAGTGCTGAAAAGTAAAATGTAGGAATTTTTTTCCACTAGGTTGGTAACATTTTCATTGATTTTGACAACTGTCAAAAATCATAGCAACAAGATACTTAATTACCGTTTTTCGTAGTGATCTTTGGATTTATCGGATAGTAAATTGCTTCCTGCATTTTCAGCAATTTCCCTTATTTCAGGTGGAGTACATGAAAATTCTTCACTCATTGTTAAATAAACAATTTGGCGAAAAAAACAATTGACTAAGAGTGAAAAATAAAACAATTGAAGTTTCCTAGCTGAATGTTCAATTGTTTTTTTTTTAGTAACACTAACTCCCACCAATTTCCCTAAATATCAAATCTCGCAATTTTTTTGTAAAAAAGGGCACAAAATAGGCAAAATAGAAGAAATAGTATAAAAAACTCGTGTCAGAAGTCGTATATTGGACTCGTCCTTTAGAAAACTAGCGACTCCGCCGCTCGTTTTCTAAACTTGAACTCGTGCAATAATAGGCGACTTCTGACACTTGTTCTTTAATATACTATTCAATTTATTTTCCCTATGAAACGAAAATACGTAACCCCGTGAGGGGAAACACTTCTCCTCTAACAGACAGCTGAGAGGGAAGAGTGGGGGCGTTGCCAATAGCGTCGCTTACACTCTGTCAGTTCTGTCAACTGTGTAAAATGAACACTAGAGTTGGTGTCATTGATCTATGTACAGCTCCCTCTGGAACGAAACTAAAATTTCAAGGGTTACCCCGATAAGCGAAATGCCGAAAAATACAACTGCAAAACAAAAACGCGCCTTCATCTCTAACCTAAAAAGTTTCACTTCTAACGCGCGGCGTTCCACGAACTTTCAATTTTTTTTTTAATATATTTGTAAAGCTACAATAAAATAGGAAACAATAGTCGATAGAATTCCAAGTAGTGTACGTTTCTCTGTTGTTCAAGTTGATTACTGTCTTCATTCATAGCATCATAAGCAATTGTAATGGAGACAAATAACACCTGGAAGTAGACATTGTTTAATATTACTGATGCTTTAGGGTACCTTCACGTCGAAGAAGCCACTTGCTTGAATTTACTTACATTATTAATAAACAATATTATCCAGTTCAGCTTGTCAAATCAAGCATTGCGGGTGAAAATTTCAAGGGATGCGCAAATGAAGAAGTGAGAAACTATTCGGAATAGAGAGCTGGAAATATAGGACGCTCGAAAGTACAGTCTGTGTCAGAATTCTGTTCTATGAATTATAGGATATAATTAATTAGAATAAAAATAATGTTTATAAATGGTACTGCGACCAGTTATGCACAAGCGTGCAAACAGTTGCATGACGACAGTACCGCAAGCTGGATTAAATCAGCGGCCATCAACCCATCGATTTGATATCTAACGATAATTACACTTTCCTCGAATTCTGAACAACTTGCTTACTGTCAATGGGTCAAAAAAAAAAAACAAAAAAACTGAAAATACCTGTTTTTTGGATTATTCTGTTTAGAAGGGTGCTTTTGTGCGAAATCCCCGTGCCTGAAAGTCGAGCTTTACCGTGCCTGAAAGCTAGCGCCACACTTACTCACCGGCCGAAACACGAACTAATGAGACGCTTGCGCTAAATGTGAACTTTCCGTGTTTCACTTATAAACTGCAGTTGGGCTACGCAAGTGAGCAGTGTTAGTTCGATTGTTGTGGAGATCGGTTGTGTATAAACAAACCACAAAAAATATATAATCGCGTACGAATTCCATTCTGAAAAATTTCTCAAATGAGATTCAAAGTGATTGTTTAAAGACATGTAAAGTGTGAATCGGTTTAGAATGTGGCCGCCACAATTGTATTACATTTTAGTGCTTTTGTCGCTAATCTATTTTGTTAATACTAGTCGTTTTGATGGACCGGAACAGTGTATAGTCGATTTCATCTCCTAACGTTTTTTTAACTTTAAATCATAAATAAAAATTTGTCGTTTACACAATAGACGTAAAATTTACAGTAGCCGTTCAGAGATATCGTAAATCATACAAAGTGGTCGACCAATTCACCATTCCTATTCTTGCAGCAGGTATTTTCAAGGGTTCCTTTAAATATTTCTATTTATAATTGTTTGACAAATAAATTCTAAACAATTGAATTTCTAAAAACGGAAACATTTGTTCTATATTTTTCTTAAAATTATTGTAATTATAATATTACAATAATTTTAAGGAAAATAATATTATTATGAAAATAATTATTATTTGCGAATAATATTACATACGTTAACATGAGGCATGAATAAAATCTTTATGTAAAAATTGTAATGAAGACTATTTTTTGCAAAACTTCAACTAATGTTAATAGTGAATATTTTGTATTTGAACCACTAATCGCCAGGCAGGTTGCAATGTGATTGCTTTCCACGAAAGGATTAAACTTTTCTAAACATAAATTTCAACCCTAAACCTGCTGCAGGAATGGTGAATGGTGAATTGGTCGACCACTTTATGTGATCTACGATATCTCTAAACGGCTACTGTAAATTTTACGTCTATTGTGTAAACGACAAATTTTTATTTCTGATTTAAAGTCGAAAAACGTTAGAAGATGAAATAGACTG